>CM024755.1:106794990-107297819 GCA_014218235.1 Colocasia esculenta | reverse complement strand
GTGAAGGTAGACATTTGTGATGCCAATACCCCCAGTTACTCAATGTGAGTGTCCGTCAAGCCATTGTTAGAGATAATGAAACAAACCTTTTGACGCGAAGACCGACATTGGTGATGCCCATGTCCCGGTTACTTGTGATTTTATCATTGCTCTACCTCCATCCCAAAATGAAAAAACAAAGTTGTTGATTGAACCGAAGAAATAGGTAGCTTTTCTCCGTTTTTTATTATTATTATTTTGCTTTTTGTCAAGTACATGAGATTTCTTTAGGCAAGTTGTAAATGTAGATACATTAAATTCAAGAGCTTTCTGATTTTTCAAATCATTTTAGTCATGTTTAACGACAAGGGAGTTATTCAACAGAGATGTTTAAAAATCATGGTTTGCTCATTGTGTTCAAAATGATCTAAAAGAACTCAATCAAGTGGTGCATCAAAGAACATTTAGACTTGGTTCACGACTTGGACATGAAGTGGATATGAAAGGTTATATTGCACAACCAAAAACCAATGGTTACCTTTAAATCAAGTAAGGAACACTTTCTTGAAAAGTATGAAGAAGGAATTGAAAAATAAGGAAGAAGTGTGTATCTGTCGACAGAAGGAATCTGTCTGTCGACAGATTCACCAGACTGAAGAATTGAAGTTTCTGCCAGACAAGACTGAGTGTATCTGTCGACAGATGGAATGTGTATCGACAGATATGAACAGAGTGGATTTTTCTGGTTTCAGATTGAGTGCACATTGAGTTCAAGGAAGTAAGAATTCAACAAGTAGATATTGGAAGAGTTTCCTCAAGAAAATACTCAACAATCCAACTTACTCCCCCATAGTGTGTGCACATGTTGACACAACATCTAAGCAAGGATTCACACAGCATTTGATACAAGACAAACATGTTCATGAAAGGAGGTCATACACAAGCACATGGTCACAGAAAAAACATTGTTTCATGGAGTTAACATGATAAATGTAAGGAAACTAAAAATCCTATGTGAAGTATAGGGCCTTTATATGGAATGGGACTATTGATACTTGGCGGAGAATATTTCTCAGCATGATGATAGTTTCCAACAAGCCGAACTTGTTCTTCCACAGTTCACCATATACCCCATAGTTTCACACAAAAGAGCATGTACTCCAATATGGTAGCCAGTTTATTGCATTTTACACAAACCCAATTCTCTTCTTAAGGATGTGAATCTATCTTCAGACAAGGGTTTGGTGAAAATATCAGCCAATTGTTTTTCTGTGGGAATGAACTAAGTTCCACGGGTTTATTGGCAACTTCATCTCTCAAGAAATGATGACGGATTTCTATGTGTTTAGTCCGTGAGTGTTGGACAGGGTTTTTGAAAGGTTGATAGCACTTGTGTTGTCACATAGGATAGGTGTGCATCCAATTTGAACATTATAGTCAGCTAACTGACTTTGATCCACAACACTTGAGCTGCACAACTCCTGCAGCGACATATTCTGCCTCTGCAGTGGAGAGTGCAACCGAGTGTTGTTTCTTGGATGCCACGAAACCATGCAACCGCCAAGGAATTGGCAATATCCACTAGTGCTTTTTCTATCAATTTTACATCCAGCATAGTCAGCATCAGAATATGAATCAAATCAAAGCTACTGCCTGCTGGGTACCAAAAACCCAAATTGCATGTGCCTGAGAGATATCGGGAAAATTCTCTTGACTGCAATTAAATGGCTTTCCTTTGACTAGATTGATATCTAGCACAAAGGCAAACACTAAATGAATATCCGGTCTACTTGCAGTAAGATAAAGGAGTGAGCCAATCATACCTCGGAAGTGCTTTGCATCTACCGTTTACCTTTCTCATCATTTTCCAATTTGATGCTTGTGCTCATTGGGGTGGAGGCCGGTTTAGCTTGCTCAAATTGAAATCGTGAGAAGCTCTTTGACATACTTTTCTTGATTTATGAAGAATCCGTCTTTATGTTGTTTCACCTGCAAACCAAGAAAGAATTGAAGCTCCCCCATTAGACTCATCTCAATTCACTGTGCATGTGTTTAGAAAATTCTTCACACAGTGAAGGGTTAGTGAACCAAATATTATATCGTCCACATAAACTTGAACAAACAATTATGTGATTGCGAACCTTCTTAGTGAAGAGTGTTGGTCTACTTTACCTCTTGAGTAGTTCTTGCTTACCAGAAAATTGCTTAGTCTATCATACCAAGCTCGAGGTGCCTGTTTCAAACCATAAAGAGCTTTGTGCAATTTATACACATGGTTAGGCATTTCAGAATTTTCAAAACCTGGTGGTTGAGAGACATAGACTTCTTCTTTGATATAGCCATTTAAGAAAGCAGTTTTAACATCCATTTGATAGAGTTTGAACTTATGGGAGCATGCATATGCCAATAAAATTCTGACTGCTTCTAACCTGGCTACAGGAGCAAAGGACTCTTCAAAGTCTACACCAAATTCTTGACTATATCCTTTTGCTACGAGTCTTGCTTTATTCTGATCACTTTTCCTTCTTCATTAAGTTTATTCCTAAACACCCATCTAGTTCCTATGATAGAGATTTCAGGGGTTTAGGAACTAAACTCCATACATTATTTCTTTGAAATTGACCAAGTTCCTCATGCATAGCATCAATCCATGAGTTTCTTTTAAGGCTTCTTCACATTTTTGGGTTCCACTTGAGAAACAAAAGCAAAAAGATCATGTTCAATTATTTTCTTACTTGAGACCGTGTTTGAACAGAATCATTTAAACTACCTATCACATCATCAAGTGGGTGATCTTTGGAATACCTCACATTTGTGATGTTGAAGGGCCGGGAGTATCTTGTCCTTGAGGAATTTGATCTTGTGAGTGTCGATCTTCAGGGGTTCACTTTCTGGTGGATTCTCTTCAAGTGTTTCATCTGGTTTCTGAATGCTATTCATCATCTTCATCGTAGTCCTGTGAAGATATCCACCTTTGGTCTTGGAATCTTCTTCAGATTGTCTTTTGCTTTGACTTGAGATCCTTAAGTGAGGTTCCTTCATCCTCTTTTCAGTCCTGTTAATATTCAAGCTGTTAGATTTGGCATAAGTCTCATCAAAATGACATGTGGAGTTTCTTCCACAGTGCGTGTTTTATTGTTAAACACCCTATATGCCCTAGAGTGTCTGAGTAGCCTAGAAAAACACCTTGATCACTTTGGCTTCAAATTATCTAAATCAGATTTATCATTGTTATGAATAAATACCTTTGAGCCAAAAACTCGGAAGTACCCAAGGTTGGGTTTCTTACCTTTCAACAACTGGTAGGGGGTTTTCTTTATCACAGGTCTTACCATGGCTCTGTTTAGAATGTAGCACGAAGTGTTCACTGCTTCTGCCCAAAACCTTTTGGAGAGTTGGCCTTCAACAGAAGAGTGCGAGCCATTTCCACCAATGTTCTGTTTTTCCTCTCCACTACTCCGTTTGTTCTGGAGTCCTTGGGGAAGAGAACAGATGTTCAATCCCTTGGTGCCTGCAAAAATCAGAAAATGCATTGTTATCAAATTCTCCCCCGTGATCGTGCGGATTGAGCATATTTTATTCACATTGCCATGCTCAATCTTGTTAAAGAATTCTTGGAAGATTGAAAGTGTTTCACTTTTGTGTGCCAAGAATTTGACCCATGTGAACCTAGAAAAATCATCTACAATGACAAAACCAAAAAGTTTGCCATGAGACTTAGAGTTCTAGTTGGTCCAAAAAGGTCCATGTGCAACAGTTCAAATGGTTAGATGTGCTTACCGGTGCTTTAGATTTGAAAGACTTCGGTCTGTTTTCCCTGTGCACATGCATCACAAATTTCATTGTTGTTAAAAGAAATGTCAGGAAGTCCACTTACCAATTTGAGCTTCATGATCTTGTGCAACACGTTGTAGCTCGCATGGCCAAGCCTACGATGCCACAGGTCAATTCATCCTGTCTATTTGCAACAAGACACAAGTTGTATTTTCTGGATCATCTAAGTCAACCAAGTAAATGTTATTTACTCTTTTTCCAGAAAATTTTACACTTCCTGTTTCTTTATCAACAATTTGACATGATTAGATTCAAACATGACGTTGTGACCTCTATCACACAATTGACTTATGCTAAGCAAGTTGATTAAGGCCATCAACCAACAGTACATTTTCAATGAGTTGGAGGGATACTTACCAACATTACCTGTGCCAATGATTTGGCCTTTGTTGTTACCTCAAAAATGACTTGTCCTCCGTCTTTCTCCACTAGGAAACAGAATTTACTTTTGTCGCCCGTCATGTGCCTCGAACAGCCGCTATCCAAGTACCATTTGTTTTGATGTTGGGCTGCTAGGCATTCCTGCAAATGTGGATCAGACAAGAGGTTTTGGTACCCAAATTACTTTGGGTCCCAAAATTTCATTCATGCAACAAAGTAGATGTTTAGGAATCCAAACTTGTTTGAATTTTTGTTTCTTTGGATTATTCCAGCATTGTTTTTCATTATGACCAATCTTTTTGCATACATTGCATGAAGAAGTTTTCTTTTCAATTTTGTTGTTGTTAGACTGTTTATTGGTTGAAACTGTTCCTGTCTGTCGACAGGCACCATTGCATCTGTCGACAGGTGCCTTTTTCTTTTGTTTGTTGGGAACATTTTGTTTAAGTTGCATTGCCTTGGTCTGAGACTGTCTTGAGTTATGCTTTGTGGGAACATGCTTGGTTGTGCTTGGGCTAGGATCAACAAATGAAGTTATCAATGACTCTCCTATTTTCTTTTGTTTGACAGGTTGATATCCTAATCCATGCTTGGTTACATGTATTTTGGCGCCCAAAACCGCATCTAGATTTTGCTTCCCTTTTACAAATTTCATTAAGTCCTCAGATTTTTCTTTCAATTCCTTTTCAGTTTGTTCCAACTTTTTCTTGGTTTCCAATTGTTCTTCTTGAAGGAATTCAATGGAATGGCTTAAACAGTCTTTTTCTTTTTGTATTTCTGCAATTTCATTTTCAAGCAATCCATTTCTTCATTATGAGTCTTTTCATCAACTTTCATCATTTCTAATTCTTTTGTCAGGAATGCAATTCGTTCATCATTGTTCTTATCATGCACAAGGGAGTTGCATTTCTTTTTTAATGCTCTATTCTCAGATCTATATTCACGAAATTTTTCAAATAAGTAGTGTATGCTTCCTCCCATTCACTTGCAGTGAAATCATCAAATGAGAAATTTACCTCGCTGGAGTCATCACTCCTGGCCATCAAGCATTTCACTTCTTCATCATCGGATGTTTCTTGTGCATCTTCATCTTCATCTTCATCACTCCAGGTGGCCAACATTACTTTGGCCTTTTTGGAGGTGAATTTTTCTTTCTTCAGCTTCTTCTTGAGTTCCGGGCATTCTCCTCTCATATGCCCCTGTTTCTTGCATTCATAACAAACAATGTCAGATTTTTTGTTGGACTCATATTTCTGTGAAAAATTTTTCTTAGGAAAGGGTTTGGAGTTATCTGTGTCTCTTTGAACTTGAGAAATTTCTTGAATTGTCTAGTGAGCATTGCCATTTCACCATCATCACTCTCACTAGAGGTTTCTTGCTCATCACTATCTTGTTGAATGGATTTCTTGGAACTTGTTGATGTTTTATTGGATGCTTTTAGAGCAATTGACTTCCTAGGATTTTCTTCTAATTCTTTTCTCTTGATGTTGATTTCATATGTCATTAGAGAGCCAATTAGTTCATCCAATTTCATTTTGGAAAGGTCTTTGGAATCCTCAATGACAGTGGCCTTAGTATTCCAAGATGAAGTAAGAGATCGAAGGATCTTTCTTACTAAGTCACTTTCAGAGTATTCCTTCTTAAGACCTTTAAGCCCGTTAACTATTATCATGAATCTTGCAAACATGTCTGATATGGTTTCATCAGTTTTCATCTTGAACATTTCATATTCAGACACTAACATGCTAACTTTAGTTTCCCTTACCTCGGACGTACCTTCGTAAATGAGTTCAAGTTGTCCCACATCTCCTTTGCTGTTGAGCATGTGGAGACTCTTGAAAATTCCTTTGGATGCACCGCACATTGCATCATGTTTAGTGCGCTCCAGTTGAGAGTTCCTTTGGCTATTTGGTCTTTCGTCCAGGTGTCTTCGTCCTCGGGCAACACATATGGTCCCTTGCTGACTATCTTCCACAGCTCGTAATTTTGAGCTCTCAAAAATACCTGCATACGGTTTTTCCAATAAGGATAGTCAGTGCCATCAAAATAGGGTGGCCTGGTTACTGAATGTCCCTGGCCATATACCCTTTGCTAGAATCCATAAGATCGAAAATCTCCTGATCGCTAGATCAAATGACGAAAAACAGTAAATCGGAGAAACCCGCTCTGATACCAATTGAAGGGTTATGCGGAAATACACAATACGGTAATCTAGAAGGGGGGGGGGGTTGAATAGATTACGGAAATTTAAAACTATTGATGGCTTCTTTTCGATGCTATCGCGATCTTAAAGAAATTTGATTGGAATTCGATTAAGTATGAGACCGCTTGAGTTGATCTAAATGAGAACAGGGAATCAAACGTGCGTATGAACACCGTGCCTACCAATCATCTATCGCAAAACGCAAACAAACCACAGAACACGATGATTTAAGGTGGTTCGGAGTACACAACTCGTGTATCCTACATCCACCGTCCACACACACACGCAGAAACGACTGCTTATGAGCGAGTTTAACACTACAACTCAACCACACACACGTTGTCTGATGAAGCACGATCAGAACAACCACAAATACGTGAATCAAGCACAAGGGATGCTCGAAACATAACCACACACACACATGATGGAATGGAAATTATGAAATGGAGAAGAATTGGGAATTAGGGAACAAATCCGGTTGGAATTCTTCTCGTGGATCGTCCAAACGCTCTTCAAACTTCGATTGGATGTAGATTGATCGATGTAGAAGGTTGAATTGATGACGATCCGGCTTCAGCTCCGCATAGATGGTGATTCCACGACGATCTGGGCGGAAAGTTGAAGCAGAGCAGCAATTTGGGGCTTTTCCTCTTGGTCCCTTGGAGGCTCTTGGATGGGAGGCTGCTCTCTGCGAATTTGGCTCCAAAAGGATGCTTATATAGTGTTAGGTAAAGGTGGGGGTCGTGGAGGAAGGAAACACCCAAGTGGGGCCGGATTTGGAAACCCAAAATCTGAAGTTTCCGTCGGCTGTCGACAGGTGCACTTGCATCTGTCGACAGGCAGACTCAGGCTGAGAACTGGGTTTCAGGAAATTGAGTTTCTGAGTGTATCTGTCGACAGGCAGTTTGCATCTGTCGACAGATGCACTCAGGAATAGAAAACCTGAGCTCTGTCCTGGGTTGACTGTGTGTATCTGTCGACAGGTACATTTCATTGTCGACAGATGCACTCAGAGATGCAAACCTGAGCTCTGTCTTGGAATGACTGTGTGAATCTGTCGACAGGTACATTGCATCTGTCGACAGATACACCTCTTTGACAGATATTTGTGCTTTTTGCTCATTTCTTCAATGCCTCTTCAATGCTCCATGTTTCATGCTTGTGCACCTACATGCAAATACATTGTTAGTGATATACATTGTATGATTTAGCAATGTATAACTCAATCACTTTCATGGTGTTTTTCATGTTAGTTAGCACATCAATTTTGCATTAAATCAATGTTCAAGGATGTTAATGTGATCATCAAAAACATGATATATGAAAAACCCAACAAGGTCCCCTCTGGTCGGCTGTGCAGACGAGCTTGCCCCCGCGTCTCTGCTCATCTGCACCCTCGCTAGCTCTCCCTTCTACATTCACCATACCTTGGTCAGAAATCAAATCAAATAATTTCAAATTTCAAATCATTGGTGAGATGTGGCTTACCAGCGTCCGTATCTCCGCGCGGAGCCTCTCTATCTCCATGGCCTGCTCCGCCAACCTCCCCTCGAGGAGGCGCACCTGCATGGGACTCCGACATCTGTCATTCACACTTCAAGGTTAGAATTTAATCAATTAAATGACAAGGCTTAGAGTTAGAATTCACTTACCACTTGCCGGTCTAGCCGGAGTCGCCCGACGTAGCTTTCTGGTAGCTCTCCTGGTACGCGGAGCTGTCCTGGAGGTCCGTTTGTCAGAGCACCTGCTCTCCTCCCTCTCGCCAGTAGGCGACTGTGCTCTCATGCTCCTCGCCCCAGTCCCAGTCCTCGGCGAAGAACCGTCGGTGGGAGTGCCCCTCTCTCCCTAGAGAAGGTACCTCTACGGCGGCTGGTGCCAGCCTAGAGTGCGTACTACCAACTCTAGGTAGAGGGGATCGCACGTCCCAAACAGGAAGGAGGAGGTGGCGGTCGAACAGTGGACGACCCGCTGCCACTGCGGGTGGGACGCCTCCGCCTCTCCCAAGTAGGGGGTCCAAACCACCTGTAAAGAGAGAAACTGGTCAGTCACATCAGAGGAGCAAGCAAGAAAAAAGGAGTGCTAGTCAAGATTCATACCTGATCATGGGGGTAGTGGTCTAGTCCTGCCTATACATCCTCTGCACGCCGATCCATCACCCTCGGATCCGGCGTCACCTCCCACCTCGCCATGAGGGGCACCATGGCCTGGCTCCCCTCTCTCTGCATCCTGCGTCCCATAGGGAAGCGGGTGTACCCCCAGATCAGCAAAGCAAGAAGAAGAAAAGATATCAGTTAGGCAGTTAAATTCAATTCAGTTCAATGATGAGCATTAAAGGAGATTTTTGCATACCTGAAGAAAGGGGGTGAAACCCCCGGTGCTCTGAGAACGCCGCGAGCTGCTGGGGAGGAGTGAGAAGAGATGCCCCAGCATCGCGGTGCCCCAAGCATACCGCCCTGCCTGCCCTAGGTCTCGAAGAAGAAGCATGAACTTGCAGTTCATCTGAGATGACTGCGTCACGAACAGGAGCCGTCCGAAGAGGTAAGCAACGAAGATCCGCACTGATCGCTCCTTGCTCCTGTCTCCTAGCTGGATCGACCACCGTACGCCAGTGTAAAACTCATCCAAGGTCTCTAGGGGTCCTCTCCTCCCCCTCTCAGCCCTACTACCTCCGACAATGATCCGAGCATGATGCTCCGGATCGGCCTCCTCCTCCCAGCCATAAACTCCAGCCCCAACAACTCTACTACGTCGTCAGTAGTTCCTCCTCTCCTGCCCCACTACCGGCTCTCCCTGAACCGGTAGCCCTGTCAGATACGCCACGTCCTCCAACGTGGTATCATATGTCCCCAAGGCATGATGAATGCCTTGCAATCCTCCTCCCACCTCTCCCTCAACGCCTCAAGGTACGACACATCCACGTGGAAGGGACGCACTGCCAGCAAATGTCCAAATCCCATCTGTGCTATCCTCGTCTGCTGGGCCTCCGGTAGCACACAGTACCAGGCCCAACACAAGTCCCACGTCACCTTGCTCCTCATTCGGCCCTTTCCTTGCAAAACATATAAGTTATCATCAGTATCGATTGCCATTAAAGTAAAGTGGACAGCATGGGTCAGGCCGTTTACAAAATATTGGTGTCCATGGGGTAGCCGTCGAGTTCAACTCTAACGTCCATGTCCTTGCCGTCAAGTTCACACTAACAGCAAAGTCCTGGATGTCTACAGGAACTCGACGGCAACCGATGCTGCCATCAATTTTTTGGTTGACCCGACGGGTTTTCCCTGTTTCCCCTTCTATCCTCATTTTTCTACACACATCCATAGGGGTTTTTAAGGTTCAGTATGGCCTACCTTAGGACGCCGAGGTCCCCTTTGAAGCACTTCCGCCTCTGTCTCTCCCTCATCACCGGCGGATCCCTCTCCCTCCGGTGAGCTATCGCCCCCAGCGCCGGTCTCGACCGCCGTGGTCGGATCTTCCTCCTCCACCGGGCTCTCCTCCCCAGTCACCTCTTCCTCCTCCGTCTATCAGGAATCAGCAGCCATCGATGTGGACGCCTATTCCTCGTCTTCAGTACCTCACAGAACACACAATTTAGCACAATTCAAGGCCCAATTCACTCAATTCCACATATTTAAGCAATTCAAGACAATTGAACACAATGCAACTCATGTTTATTCATTCTAACCTATGTCACACTTATTGAAAGTAGGAAAGTACATCATTTCGCTCTACGAGCCATGAAGAAATCACAAGAAATAGGGCGAATAGTGTCAATGTACTCCTCATACTTCCATATATCTTCCCAGCTCTCTTGCAATGCTTGGCCCACCTTCTTACTCACTGTGTACCTTTCCCATGTCTTCCTTGCTTTCTTCATCAGCTTCTCATTCTTGCCTGAGATAATCATGTCGGTGCTGTGGGATGAAGCTGGAATTCCCCGCGGTACTCCGAGTTGACACTGGCACCGGTGTGGCTGGTACACCACCATCTGATCAGCCCCAACCAGCCACAAATCTCTGTCCTCCCTGGTGCGAACCCTGAACTCAATAGTCGTCATGAATAGTGGCCTCACTATGAAGTCCTCCATCGAGAAGTACCCCAGATAGTCTCTCCAGGCATCTCTGCTCTTCAAGTGTGCTGTTATACACTTGATCTCGTCCTCTGGCTCATACCATGCCCTGCTACAATGCACTGAACTTTGAAGGAAGATTCTGGAGGGGGTAGGTTGCTTCTCAGTGAAATCAAACTTCAAATGAGCTTCCATCCATACCTGAAGCAGGAACAAGCTTCCGCATCTGCGTCCGCCTAGGCTCATCGTGGTCAGGGAGCTGTAAAGGTGTGCCAGCACTGTAGGGGCAAGTGACTGCCCATCGCCATAGCAGAGATAGGACTCCCACGTGCTCGTAGAGGAGGAAGTTGCCACTGGTGGGGAATAGGAAGACGCCAGCTAGACAGAGTGTCAATCCTCGGGTCGCCCTCTCACCTCCAATCTCCTTTGCATGTTGGATCAACCACCAGGCCAGCCGGTCTAGGAAGATCCCATGCTGTTCGTCATCCTCAGTACCTCCTTCTTGTCCTGTACGATGTCCGCGAGGATCTCTTCCCACGGGAGAAGAGAGGAGTCGTCACATCGTACCCTAAGCAGCACTTCCACCCCAGAAACAACTCCACCTCTTCTAGTAGCACGCTCGCTTCGAACCCCTGGAACACGAACGTGTGCGTGTGTGGATGCCACCGCTCCACGAGTGCTCCCAGGGCGTCAAATGTAACACCCCATATAAGAATATGTTAAATGGACTAAATCAATAGACTACCAACAACTCGGACTAGTCATTTTTAGAGCTCAAGCAGGAAAAGAACTCTGAAGTTAAGCGTGCTCAGTTGGGAGTAGTCCCAGGATGGGTGACCTTCCTGGGAAGTCTACCACTAGTATGGTTGTTGGGCCAGTTTGTTGGTTGGGTCGTCACAAATGGTATCAGAGCTTTGCCCAGCCGGAAGTGCAGGAACTAAGTGCCACACAGGGCAAAGTGCTACCCTATGGGAGCCACCTCTGAGGCCATAATGGTGCAAAGTGCTACATAGTGGGAGCCACCTCTTGAGCCTGTGGGGGCCACCTCTAGAATCCTATTTGCCTGGGGTTTGATTGTGTGCTATATGTGAGCAGCGACGAGGACGTCTCTTATATAAGAGGGTAGATTGTAACACCTCATAAAGAATATGTTAAATGGACTAAATCAGTAGACTACCAACAACTCGGACTAGTCATTTTCAGAGCTCAAGCAGGAAAAGAACTCTGAAGTTAAGTGTGCTCAGTTGGGAGTAGTCCCGGATCAGAGCTTTGCCCAGCCGGATCAGAGCTTTGCCCAGCCGGAAGTGCAGGAACTAAGTGCCACACAGGGCAAAGTGCTACGCTATGGGAGCCACCTCTTGAGGCCATAATGGTGCAAAGTGCTACATAGTGGGAGCCACCTCTTGAGCCTGTGGGGGCCACCTCTAGAATCCTACTTGCCTGGGGTTTGATTGTGTGCTATATGTGAGTAGCGACGAGGACGTCTCTTATATAAGAGGGTAGATTGTAACACCTCATATAAGAATATGTTAAATGGACTAAATCAGTAGACTACCAACAACTCGGACTAGTCATTTTCAAAGCTCAAGCAGGAAAAGAACTCTGAAGTTAGTGTGCTCAGTTGGGAGTAGTCCAGGATGGGTGACCTTCCTGGTAAGTCTACCAACTAGTATGGTTGTTGGGCCAGTTTGTTGGTTGGGTCGTCACATCAAAGCTCCACCACATCTCCTTCATGTTCTTCGCCAACACCACCATAAAACTCAGATTCCATGCACCGATGAAACTCCTCATATCCAAGGTTATTGTGTTCATCAAGTTCACGAGCCAGGAGAAGCCCATACCTGACCCTGGCTTGGAAAGGCAGGCACCTCATGCACATCCATGAAAACCGTGAGAAAAAGTTTTGGGGCGTTTTTCAGCCCAAGAAGGAGAAGAAGTGAACAGTATGTACCTCCCCATTGGCCAATCGAGTGCTTAAGTGCCCTGGAACCTTGCTCAGAATTCCTGGGTTCACGCTCGTGGATGCTCCAGTCGATGAGGAGGCCATTCTGCTACTTCAGTTCGTCCCAAAGCCCTCTGGTTGCAGTTGAGGAAGGAGGGGACGAAGGAATGAGAAGGAAGAGTCCTTATGGCCTTCCAATAGCTATTTTTTCGTTTAATGTGCTGGTTTGTAAACGTCCAGATCGGTGGCCGTCAGGTCTCTATTGACGGTGGCATATGTAGATGCCTACTTATGTAGACGACGCATCATGTTGACGTTAACAGAATGTTGGCGGCATGCAATCTGGACGTTAACATGCCGGAATTTTCAAAGCTTTATTGTTCCATATGGGTCATTATTTCTATATCTTGTGCTTCAAGTTGTCTTGCAGATGTTTAAGCACAAGCCGTGCTTCAACTTCAGAACACTCATGCGATCGTGAGTGCTACATAGGTATGTCTAACATAGGACCCCACCAGAGGCGAATAACTTGGCGACCGTGAACCCTGAGTTCCGCTTTACCAAAAACCATGACGAGTTTGCGATCTCTCAGTTATTTGTCGGCCTTAGAATTTTCCTCTGGTTCTAACTTGCATTTTAGATAGAAAACCCACACCAGCATGCACTGCTAACCGCTTTCTTGCTAACTCAAAAAAGGAAAAAAAGAAAAAAGGGAGATGTTCCTCAATCACTTTGTGGTTCCCCAGTTCAGGTGGTCTACCGGGTCAGCGCAACTTTCTTGAATAATCCAAGCTGAATATCGGGTCTTTGTTGCCCCCTTCTCCACTTGTCCCACCGTGCATATCACAAGTAATCAAGCAGCCTTGTTGAGTCCACGTGAACCTTCGTCAGTCATGAGCTTATTTCAGAACTTCCGGCTTTCCAAACATTGATTTCAGTTAGAATCTTTTGATAGTCCTTTGAGAGATCAACCAATCCCTTGTCTCCACAACCCCCTAAATCTAGACAGACGTCCTAATTAGGTCAGCGAGCCCACACGAGCTCCGGTTATGAGACCCCCTCGATTCAACCATCATATTACAACTCCTTTCACTCAGACACACCAGAAACTAGTCAAAGTCCAACACGGCACACCAGGGACCCTAATGTTGGGTTGAAGTTGTAGTTACATGGGTAGATCACCCTCCCTCTTATCCACATTGTCTCTCAGACGATTTGTCAATTGTTTCTAGCCTAACTCATTTGTATGGCTTGCTAGAATTCCTATCCTCAGACATGGCCCTTCTATTAATCTCCGCGTCCTTTGTTTACCGAGACACCAACCTTTCAGTCCACTCTGCTCCCCTACAAGACCGAATGTCTCGGAGGGGCATTTGTAGACGCGAGATTTGGCCCATCCCCGCGGTTCCATGGCCCAATAAGGCCCATTTGACCATTTGTTGACTTGCCTCGGATCCCATGTAGATGGCAGCATCGACTGCCTCTGACTGCATGTTGGCGGCAAGCCCCTGGACGTCGACTCTCGTTGGCGTCCACCTATGTGGACGTCTGCATGGGGTTGGCGGCAGCATCGTTTGAAGTCAACTTGGTTACCTGGTCTGCACAACGGCCCGAGATTCCAGCCCACTAGCGCCATTCTCTCGGCCATGCAACGCATGTAGCCATTCCCAACGGGTATATGGGCCACCTTGGCACCCCCTTGACGCAGTAAAAATCCTACTTGGCCCCCTCTCATTGGTTGGAGCCTAAACACATGGATTTCAAGCGTACAAGTGTGTTTCTTCACACTTGAGCATCCTAGGCACCCTACCTCTGACCCTACAGTCTATATAACTCACCCTCTGGACTTCTAAGTGAGGGGGGAGAGGCTGGACGTCCAGGCCATGCTACTTGGAGAGAGAGAGAGAGAAAAATATACTAAAAGCTTTCAACCTTGTCTTCTCTCTCCCTCTCAACTCTTTGAACGTCCAGAAGGCTTCATCAAGTGCTGGAGGAGTCCACTAAGGAGCCATCAACCACAGCAACGAGGATCATCTCCCTCCTCCTTCTCTTTCTTCTCTCTCCTTTAGTTTTGCATGTTAAACACACACACACTCACACCCTAGGCATGTAGGGCACCTTCTTACACATCTAGAAAGGGGTTTCCCAAACCAAAAATGGAGGGAAGAAGGGTGGTCATAGCATTTGGCCACCCCTCTTCTCAAGCTCGAAATCGGTACAGGGCTCTCCTTTTGGGATTTCCTCTTATGTTTAGGATGTTTACCACACTTCCTTTAGTCTAATAGAGTCTCTTTTCATGGCAGGAACACATCGAAGAAGACCGTGGAGCTCTCTTTCTTTGGCCGCCGAAGAGGGAGAAGTTGAAAGTCCCACCACTGTCCGCTGCGCGAGGCACGTCACCGGCGTGATCACAACATTCCTGTTGCCCAGTTGACAAGCCCAGAGGGGGGTGAATGGGTCTTTAAAAAATATTTGATTAGTAACTATACTTAAAACATTCACACAAAGACGTTCTTCGATGAAGGTTAGTGACAGTTAGTTCAAAGAGCAATCACACAAGAAAAACAGCCACACAACACAATAAATTATCCTGGTTCGAACCTCCTCTCCTTAGGAGTCCTACGTCCAGTCCCTGAGCAACAACTCAGGATTCCACTAACTAGGGTACAATCCCCCTTATGGACACTACAACACCCAGCTCAGCTGGTCTTCCTTCACACGAAGGGAATTACACCACCCTGGACACCCCACTAGGTCTTCCTTCACAACAGAAGGGAACAACAACACCCTGGAAGCTCTACCAGGTCTTCCTTCAACACAAAAGGGAACAACCACAGCAAAAGTAAGCAGTAAAAACAAGCCCCTAGATCAAGCTTCAACAAGCTAAGATTTGAAGCAAGCAGGACTGAGAGTAGAAGATCTAGAAACACAGTAGACTCTCAGAACTACACGAGCTCTCTCAAGATTTTCACTACAGTGTGGAGAGCAAAGAGCAACACGAGAAGGAATGAGGTTCTTGGCTCTAGAATTCTATCAGAAGATTTGAATTGCTTGTACGTTGATCATTCATACTTTTCTTCTGATCTTCTGTCTTGTATTTATATCTCCATTTGAAATACGGCCGTTGAAGTAGCCGTTGTCTCTTAGATTGGTAGACGTTAGACTGCTTGACATTTGGAAGCTTCAACAATCTTTTATCCAGTTGAGCACGCAAAGAGATAAGGTCTTCTGGCATCTATATGGTCCAACGTTGTATGACAGAATGTCTTTAGGACCCTGCACATATTAAATGCTAGAACAGTAGACAGCTAGGCTGTCTCTTGTTATCAGTAAACGTTGATGTGAATATTCACCAAAATAGCAATGCCAAATAGCTTGTTCTAAAAGATGTTGACAGAATATGCACGATAATGAAAAGATATCATCTGCATGCATGCAGAGATACGTTCTGTCTTCATTAAATGCACAACATTCAGACAAATAAGAGAAGACTTTGACTATTCAACGCTTTAAGAGATAAGATAAATATCAAGTCGATATAAACCATAAAGTCGTTGTCTATATGACTTATGAAATCGTTATGAATACCAACAAGTCATTATAGAGAGCAAATCGTTGTATTCATTAAAGGAGTCATTATAAATACTGAAGAAGTCGTTATAGAGAGTAAATCGTTGTATTCATTAAAGGAATCGTTATGAATACTGAAGAAATCATTATATAGAGCAAATCGTTGTATTCATTAAAGGAATCGTTATGAATACTGAAGAAATTGTTATGGAAAGCAAGTCGATGTGTTCAACGAAGAAATCGTTATGAACACTTAACAAATCGTTATGGAAAGCAAATCGATGTGTTCAACGAAGAAATCGTTGTGAAGACTTAACAAATCGTTATGAAAAGCAAGTTGATGTGTTCAATGAAGGAATCATTATGAACACTTAACAAATCGTTATGGAAAGCAAGTCGATGTGTTCAACGAAGAAATCATTATGAAGACTTAACAAATCGTTATGAAAAGCAAGTCGATGTGTTCAACGAAGAAATCGTTATGAACACTTAACAAATCGTTATGGAAAGCAAATCGATGTGTTCAACAAAAAAATCATTGTGAAGACTTAACAAATCGTTATGAAAAGCAATTCGATGTGTTCAATGAAGAAATCGTTATGAAGACTTAACAAATTGTTACGACGGGCAAGTCGTTACGAGTTCTAAAGAAATCGTTACGATGACTTAAAGAATCGTTACGACGGGAAAGTCGTTACGAGTTCTAAAGAAATCGTTACGATGACTTAAAGAATCATTATGACGGGAAAGTCGTTACGAGTTCTAAAGAAATCGTTACGATGACTTAAAGAATCGTTACGATGGGCAAGTCGTTACGAGTTCTAAAGAAATCATTACGATGACCTAAAGAGTTGTTGCGACGGGCAAGTCATTACGAGTTCTGAAGAAATCGTTACGATGACTTAAGGAATCGTTACGACGGGTAAGTCGTTACGAGTTCTAAAGAAATCGTTACGATGACTTAAAGAATCGTTACGGGAACGACTTGTTTGAAACCACATGATATCTCAGTCTTATAAAGAAATTGTTATGATATCAAATCGTTATAGCTGTATTGAAATCGATACACACATAAGGAAATCGTTGTGGCTTTCAACAAGAGTCGGTGTGGACTTAGAGAAATATGATCTTGAAATGATTAAAGATTCAGAAAGGTAATACTTACCAATATTGGCTTGTTTGACCTTGGTATATTTCCTATACTTAAGACTTATGAAGTATGTGTTAGAACCTTTTGGTAGGGTTTTGTTTGGTTTGTTAATCACCAAAATAAATATGTAATTAATTAAAATTACATGGGGACAGACTGAACATCAACTCCTTGGGCACAGGTAAGGCCCTGGCGATCGCAACCTCTCCTGTTCTTTTGCTATTTTCTTTGTTTTTCCTTTTGGTCAACGTGGTCAACGAGGAGTCAACAAAGTCAAATAGCTCGCCTTCAACGCCAATGAGGGGGCAGCGACGTTCGTGAACCACCGGAGGATCCACAGTCACCGGGGTGTGGTGAATGGAGCGTCCACACAAACATTACCCAATTTAATAAGCATTAATGAAAGGGCATTGAGATGGTGTAATTTAATCTTATCTTGATGTATGACATGAAATCACTTATGATTTATCAACAAAAACATTGTGAATGTTGTCATGATCATTATATGTACAATAGGTGTGTACAACATGTCATTGTCAAGATGTGTGCAATATGTCATCATCCAAATACACAAAACAACAATATCCCACATATATACAATATGACACCATCAGATTGTGTACAATATGTCATCATCAAAACACACAACTCAACAATCTCCCCTTTTTGATGATGACAAAACATTACAACATACTCTTTCACAGAATTTCTCCCCCTTTTTGACAACATCAAAATGAGTGAGATGAACATGTAAGGTACTATGAATTTCTCCCCTTTTTAAATTATTGTCCATTAAAACAAACTCCCCCCAAAATTAAGAGTATGAATAGAGGTCTCACAAAACACACATATATACTGAATTCTCCCCCTAAGTGAAACAACTCTCCCCCTTTGACAATATCGGAGTTGTCCACCGCCAACTGAATGGGGACCAATAGAAATGATGTGAAACCAATAGTGGTGATAAAACCAATGGATTGGGGCATAAATCAGAGATCAACAATAAAGTTGCTCCCCCTGAACAAGAGACTATATTGCAAGGAGCACAAACAATTTGATTTTGAAGGGGTCATGAAGGTATCAAGGTACACAATGATTTTAGTATATGAGAGATAATATAACTGTACCTTTCATATAGTGCAGTAAGGGTTAAGAAAATAAGATTCTTGATTGAGTTCTTATGTCAGTTCTTTATCATAAAAAATCACTTCAGAAATTATATTTACAAATGTGACATAACTCTTGTGACCTAAATTGAGTTGTCAAGAGCATATATCATTAGAAAATCAAGGTTTTGATCTTAACACAATGTAGAATAACAATTTAACATTCTTGAACAACACGAATCTTATTTTAGGTTAGCTGCACTCTATACACATTTTCCTTTTTCTTTCCATTTCTTTCATTTGAGATATTCAAGAAATTTAGCAAAGAAGGTTTAAATCATGCTTTTCTATGCAAGCACACACACTTACCCAGTACAAGAGTGCCTGACTACTAGGCATGTTAACTATTTGTTTGCTTCTTTTTGAACAGAGATAACTTAGCAACACCTTTTGACTCAAGTACAACCACGTCTCAAATGGAATAACCTGGTTAGTGTATTAATCATTGCTATGCAATTTTCCTTAAAATCTTTCTTTTTCCTAAAAATTTTCTTTCAGAACTTTCATTACTTTTCATTAGGTGACAAGTAGCTTTTCCCTTGATAGATCATGGTCTTGAGTTGTTAAGATATCATTCTTAGCATTTGTTAAAAACAAAACTTTAGTATTTCTTGTGATATAAAACTCAAGACTACTCAAGTGTCTACATAAAGTGTTTTGCAATAAAAAATCTAAAATAAGCTTTGAGGATAAAGATAGACACGACTCTTAATCTTATTTTTCATCTTCATGGTTAATCTAAGAACACAAATATTTTAGATACATAAAAATTTATTTCTCATATAAAAATATCAATGGAACCTTGAATGGATTCATGAAACATGAAGATGTCAACTAATAAGCCAAGAGTTTTTGAAACCTGAGATGGTTCCAAGAAGATTGGAGAAATTTAGAAACTTAACACAGAGCAAAAGTGTGAGTTTTGTTTCAATTGAGAGCACAAGCATGAAAGTTGTATATCAAATTTCAATAAAGGTGTTGATGAGAAAGATTCAAGAGAGTGAACATGATTGTTATATTTAATGCAATATGAACATCATCAAAACACCGCAACAATTTCAGAATTTTAGATGATTTGCCCTCAATTCATTATTTAAGATAGATTCAAGAATAGCATTTCTAAATACAAATATAAAGAAGTTATGTCGACACATGATCTTCAATGTGTCGGCACATGGCATTGAAAACTCATTCAGAATGTAGCAGCAATAGACTGGTGTCGACACAGAATCAATTATGTGTCGACCTGTTTTTGAACAAAGCAAATTTTCTGAGTTTTTAAAATTCAACATAATTTGACTTTAAGTGAGCAGCTTTGCAAGAATATTTTTGCACTTTTTCAAATTACCCCCCTTAACATGTGCATGGAATGAAAAAGTTTTGCAAGCAATACACACATGATTATGCACACAATTAGCTTTATGCATAACATGACTTATGGTACTTGGTGGAGTATTTTAGTCATGCATAATAATAGCTTCCAAACAAGCATAACATGTCTTTCCACATGTTATTATTTGATATACCACGAAGTCAAAACAAATGATATGCATAAGGAATCATGAGCATAGTCAAGCAAGCATGATAACACAAACATGAGTCCAATTATTATGACACAATGTTATTGTTGGGAGCAACATCAAAACACACTCTTCATTGTTTAGATAAAACTCTATGAATTTATTCCAACTCAAGCAGTTCAATTTTAAAATGATAAGAGGTTTTACCTGAACAGTCTTCATTTGGATTTTACCGGTGGTCTTTAATTTTTGTTGTCTTGAACAACCAATGTCATGAATCTATTTACAATGTATGGCTGCAAGGCTCATTAGCTTGCTGATCAAGCTGGCCTTGGGACTCATACAACCTTAAGTCCTGCAGTGGAGCAAAAATTAGATTGCAGCAATGATTTTTGAATCCAAGAGGATTTTCTTTTTAGTATAGATGCACTTTTGGCATTGATGGAACTATGAGCAGCATTAGTTCCATATCGCAAATATTCTTTGTTTAAAGCACCTATGTTTTCATGAAATATTCAATTTATGTTCACATGGAGTTTCTGAGCTTTTTCAACAAAATCATGAAATTTAGTTACATGTGTATAATGTGAAAACTTTTGCAAGTAATTCAAGCATAATTATGCACACATTTAGCTTTAAGCCATGAGTGACTCTTGGTACTCGGCGGAGAAGTCTTCTCACGCATAGTGATAGTTTCTAGACAAGCATGACTTGTCCTTCCACATTTCACCATTTTATATACTAAGAGATCTAGATATATAACTCATCATGATTTCACTTTAGCATTTAATTTCAATCATCAAGTAGTTTATTTAAGAGATTTTTATCAACAAGAAGTTTTTATTTAGCAGGAATCTCTCAGAAGTATTTACCTGATGATATTTTCATTTTCTTTCATTCTCTCCACTTACTTTCCTTATAGACTTATTCATGAAATCTTCATCTTGAAATTGACTACAAGAATCCCTGCATCCAAAATTCAAGTAGCACATCTTGGAACCCAAACTTGTTTGGGTCCTAAGGATCTTACATTAATCTGTAGTAAGGATTTTTGAATCCAAAAATATTTTATATTGGGTGCATTTTTCTGAAGACTAGAAACATTAGCATCTTTGTTTCTAATCTTAGAGCTATAAGAATGGAATGCACCACTGACACACTAAACATTTTGTTTTCTATTTTTCAAATTTTTATCATTGAAATTTTTCACATGAAAATCAGAAAAGTTCTTTTGTGCAGCAATCTTGTTCATATGTACATGAAATTTCTGAGTTTTTTCAACATAAACATGATGTTCATTCCTATGTACATTAGCATGTGTATAATGGAATTTTATAGTATGCACAAGATCATGATTCCTATACCAACAGTCCTTAGACAAGTGTGCATGTTTATGACATGTAAAGCACTGAATTAGTTTGGCGTGAACATGAGATTTATTCTTTTCATTTTTATTCCATCAGAATTTTGCAAGATGATCAGGTCTATTGCATTTAAAGTAAATGGGTTGAGTATTTTCTTGGAACTTACCATAACACTGATGCATGTTCTCGAACATTTGAACCCTTATCAAATGATTTTGACAATTTTTGAATTGAGAGGGAGGAGGTACTCTTCAATAGCTCTTGGCATGATGTGGAGTTGGAACTTGCCTTGGATCTTTTTGGGCTGATGGGGGAGGTGCAGAAACCTTGTAGAATCCTATTTTCCTTTCCATTTTCTTTTTCTGATTTTTAATGGAAATAGGGTTCTTTCTATTTATAGTATTTTTATTCAAATTTTCATCTTGTTTTTGAACATTTTTTTAATCATGAATCTTAACAAAATTTTCTTTAGCTGCAATAGAATTCTTGTTTATAGAAACATTGACAAATGAGGTATTTGTTTTGTTTTCAAAATTCTTTTTGTTCAAAGGGTTAAATCCTAAACCTTCCTTTTGAAAATTAACCTTCATTCTAAGAAGATTGTTAAGATTTTGAGTTCCCTGAACAAATTTAGACAAAGCAGATTTTAAATTATCAACAGTCTTGTTTAATTCAGAGATCTTCTTTTTAGAATTTTGATTTTGGTTAACAAGTACTTCAAGTTCATTTGTCAATTTCCTTTTTTCAGCTTTCAATGCATCAGTTTCTTTTTCTGAAATTTGAAGTTTGTTTTGCATGACATCTAGACCATTTTCATCTTGTTCTTTTCATTTTCAAATTGAACAATTTGTTTTTCCAAGTCAGTAATTTTCTTCTTAGAATTGTTGCATTCATCATTTAATAGTCTATCATGATACAAGCATTCAATCTTCTTTTTTAGATAACTATTTTCCTCAACCAATTGATTGCATTTTTCTTTTATCTGATGATTATGAGCCATGTTGGAAATCTGTTTGTTCAATTGATCATTGTCAAATTTGAAATTCTCATTAAGATCAATCAATAAGATCAATCAAATTTTTATTTTCATCTTTCAAATCAAGAATTTTATATTCCAACTGATCATGATTTTCTTTTAATTTGGACAACTTGTTTTCACAGTTTTTGATTTCATTATCTATTTTTAGTTTTTCATTTTCTTAATAGAATACTTGAACATTATCAATTCTCATTTCATTCTTCTCCAATTTTTCTTTTAGCTTATTGTTTTGAGATTTAACCTTTTTAAACTGATTGCATAAGTGCTCATAGCATTCTATCAGTTCATCATAAGATATATCATTATCTGAGTCAGAATTAGACATTGATCTATTAAATGGGTATGAACCAGATTTACCTGATTTTGGAGACTTTCTTGACTTTTCTGACAAATGTGATCCTTCAGATTTGTCTGATCTAGGAGAACCTTTTGAGCTGCCATGAGCCATGAATCATTTGTCCTTGGTTTTCTTTCCATTCTTGCTTGTCTTCATGGAGGAGTCCTGCATTTTATCATCATTGTCATCAAACCCGACAATCATGGGTCTATTTATGATACTTGAGAATTCAGCCATATTACTGAGTTTGTTTTAGATGATTAGATCAATAAATAATTACCAAATCTGCTCAAGACTGTAAATACAATAGAGATCAAATGATGAATTAGATCAATGAAATATTGAGTCTAATCAAAAAGCAATCAAGCAATTCAAGCAGATCAGATGATGTTCCAAAAGATCAACCAGAAGTAATCAAATCAGATCAGAGTCAGATATAAACCCACTCTGATACCAATTGTAGGAATCAGAGCATTTAAGCACACAAAAATAGATCTGCCAAATGACAACTGATGAACAAAGAACCAGTCTCTGATACCAATTGTAGGATCGGATATTCGGTGATGGCAAAATCTAGAAGGGGGGGGGAGTTGAATAGATTTGCAGCGAAAACTTAAGCAATTTAAGAATTACTTCGAAATAAAGAATCTACTCAATTAGAAACCCTACTGATCTGATGTGATTAAGTGCACAAAGTGTGTGAGACAATTGAATAGCCAGATTATGTGAAGTAGTGTGTGAATGTTAAGAGTTTAACCGAACCCCTATGCATGCATCTAACGATGAGACAATATCAAACCATTGCACATAGATTTTTAGGTGGTTCGGAAATCACACCCCATGACTCCTACGTCCACCCCTCACACTGTGAGGCATACACTACTCAAGAACTGAGTACAACACACATAGGCTAGAAGAACCACTCTATAGAGATCAAACTCTCTAGTTGAGGCAAGATCTCACACACAAGATCACAGTGACAAATACTTGGTCTGCACTGCACACACACAACACACAATTCAGTTTTGTGTACAAACAAGCATAGATCGCATCACATACACTAATATTCAGCACATGAAGAATTAGAAGAGAAGATGAAGATCTAGGCAAGTTGGAGATCAGAAAACACAAGATTGGATCTCCTTAGCCTGGGGATGATGCTTGAATGCTTGAATTTGTGAGGAATCAGATGGATCTTCCCAGGTTGGACGAGTTGCTTCACACTTCTGCTCTACCTAGAATAGGGTATCACGCCGCCAAGAGATCTGGTCGTCTGTGCCCTTTTCAATACTACAATCTCGTTCTCTTCACGCTCGTAGATCCAATTCTCTTCTTCCTTGATGCTGCTTCTACTTCTGCTGCTTCTGCTTCGCGATTTGCTTTTAGATTCTTTTCAACATAAATTCCTTGTCTACAACTTTGGAACTTGAGCAGAGCAGTGGAGAACCCCTCTCTAGGCACCACAACCTTTTCTGAGTGTTATATGGGCTCTATCTTCAGTAATGAGCTGATAGGAGGTATTTATAGCCTCTTGTACCCACATCATACTTTGGAGTGAGTGGGCACAAAATTCTAGGTCAATTCGAGCATCCCATGAGTTAACACGTGTTTCAGGTGATTTTTGTTTTTGAGCTTCAGTCGAAGTGTGTCGACACAACGATATTGTGTGTCGACACATGCTGTCTGATTTCTGTGACAGCTTCTTTGGAAGTTAAGATGTGTCGACACATAATTGATTTGTGTCGACACACCTGACTTCAGTGTACATAACTGCTCATGGGAAAGGCTCATGTGTCGACACCCTGACAGGGGTGTGTCGACACCACAGACTGTAGACTTCAATTTCTTCTTACAGAAATCACACATGTGTTGACACACTTCTTGGATTGTGTCGACACACTTGACCTGCTTGTGTCTTGGCCCTGCACACAGACATTACCCAATTTAATAAGCATTAATGAAAGCGTATTGAGATGGTGCAATTCATTCTTATCTTGATGTATGACATGAAATCACTTATGATTTATCAACAAAAACATTGTGAATGTTGTCATGATCATTATATGTACAATAGGTGTGTACAACATGTCATTGTCAAGATGTGTGCAATATGTTATCATCCAAATGCACAAAACAACAAAATCTCACATATATACAATATGACACCATCAGATTGTGTACAATATGTCATCATCAAAACACATAACTCAAAAGAAGAGTCCTCCAAGCTTTCTTGAAGTGCTCTTCAATTCAAGAGGTGGTGCTGCCGGTTTCTCAATGTGAACGTGCTTCATTGGAGCGAGCCCGAACCTTGTCCCTCAGTGCCATCAACTCTTCTCTCTGCTGCAATTAGATTCTTCTACTTTCCTCACTTCATTTATTTGTCTTTAACTTCTTTTTATTTTCTCTTTAGTGCATGCATCGCCCCTCCCTTAGTTTCTTCTTTGTGTTTTACATAGCCCCATCATCATATACACATAGACCCATATTCTTAGGGGTTTAAAACACCACCACAAGGTGTGTTCATGCCCTTGAAAGTCTCTCTTTTCTCTTCCTTTGAGCATTAATACTACACTATTTGTCTAATCCATCTTTTATTGTTTGTTGTCTTTTGTTCTTTGCAAGGTAACCAAGAATCAAAGTCTTCTTTGTCGGTCGGCCGATTGGAGAAGCAAGTGTCAACCCACAATCCACCTCCCGTGTTCTTCGAGTGAAGGTAAGTACCCCATCCTTTGCTCTTTCCTTCAGTATCCATGTATACCTGTTGATCACACTCTCTCTCTAGTGCACACACACACTTTCCCTCTCTTACCCATGTTTATCAATCAAAAATTTTCTTTTCAATTTTTCTTTGTGGTGTTAAAGCACATCCACAAATTGGTGATCACGGTGAGACACTTTTTATTTTGATTTTGGTTACCTCTCCTTCACACCCATGTGTGCATCTCCTTCGACACCCATGTGTGCCAATCTCTTCATACCCCATGTGGTATAATTCCCCTCCTCTCATACCCCATGCGGTACTCCTTTAAACCCACCATATTGACAAGGTGTGCTTTTGTTTTTTTTGTTCATAAAGTTTAATTGAAAAAAAATTCAACATCCTGCTCCCTTCCCCCTTTACTTCCTTTCACTTGAAGAAATCACCATCAATTGACACTTCTTTAATTAGTTGTCTTAACATCTTGACTGCTCGCGTTACTAGTTAATTTTCAAGTTTTGAATTTTTATTTGATTTGCGACGTGTTCAGGCGTCGTTTTTTTTTTTTTTATATTTGTTGTGCGACGACAAGCTTGGTCGCGTTTCTGTGCCAGAAGCATCGGAGGGAGTTGTCACGGTTCTGATAACTTCTGTGAGCTTTCAGATCCATGGCTAACTGAATGGTCATGATTTAGTTGATCTACGATGGCTGAACCCGTCGCATTTATTTCTAGTCACAGAACGCTAGTTCTTTTGTCAAAATTACATTATTGTGCATTGCAGGGCATACTCAGCCGAGGGACATCCTTCCCTCCTTTCCTAGGACCCAAACACCCTTCTCGGTGAGGACGATCTCTCCATTGTGCATTTAGTCTCTTTGGACTAGAAAATCCTCATTGGGATCTTCGCAGGTCTCCGTACCCCATAGATTCTATCACGGTGGATCGAGTAGATTGTACTGCCCTGGAGGCCCGTGATAGAAGTCCCATTATTGTGAGGGTGTGTGCTTAGTAAATCCAAAGTTGTCCTTATACACATCTAGTTTCATACCCACATTGGAGAGGAACATTTTAATAAAATTTACATTGAACTATAGTGAAACAATTAAAATGGACGTAGCATCCCCAAGTGTTTGTTTAAAAGCTATTAACTTCTTCTCTCAAACTTGTTTAAGTAGTTGCTTGTTAGTGAACTTTGTGTGCCTAAGATCATGATATTATGTTCAGGAAAAGCTATGGGTATGGCGGAGTATGAAGATGTTGGATACCAAGATGAGTTGTATGATGAGGCTTATAATTCCAATCCTCTCAACAATGATCACTTGGCACAACTTCCTAATCAACAACCCTTTCATCAATCCAATCCTCAAGTTTATGCAGTGAACTCCAATTAAGTTGAGTTCACCGATCATTCATCGAGGCATGTTAATGGGATAGCCTCCGCCTCCATTGATTTGTCCCAGCTAGTGGACATTCTTAACAATCTCCAACACTCTCAACTCCAGGAGGTTCAAAATGCTTTGAAGGGGAAGTCGGTCTTCAGCCCCTCTTAGTCTCTTCACCTAAACATGGGTGCAATTCACATTGAAACTCCTCAGGACCCGACAGTCTGTGTCTCCCCTGCTCCCTTGTGAGCAAATTCTACTATTCATTCCCGCCCCTAGTGTCCTGCTGGGCGGCCTTTACCCATTCGGCCAAGCCCCTTCGCAGCAAGGCCTGCTTACTTTCCTCGGGCTGCTGTCCATCCCTTTGTGCCCACTAGTGATAATTGCAAAATTTGTCATGTTAAATTTCATATATATAGTTGATTTTAAACATCTTTTGTCTATAAATAATGTGCATTTTGATTTTAATTTTCATGTTATCCATGAATAGATTTTGAACATATTAGTTGATAATGGGTTAGAATACATGTTAGATTCAATAAGTCACTGTTTCAACAAATTAGGTACATAAGAAATCTTTGTAAATAAATGTTGTAAATAAATAATTCTTGTCGCAATAATATTTTTTTTTTGTAAACATCTTTTAGTAGTAGATAGATATAAATAAATAAGATTTTTTAATATCCTAACCAATATAATCATGCCACATACCCCCCTCATAAGTCCATTGCGTCATTACCCTTATCTCATCTCACTAGAATTGGCCACATATACCACTGAAACCTTACTTTAACCATTTTCTTTCAGCTGAGGAGCCCTGGAGGCGGTGTAAAGAAGGGCGGCGCTGGGGTTTTGGCTGAGCTCGTGGAGCAGGGGCGATGGAGGCGCAGATGGCAGCTGACGCTGCAGCTGTGTGTGCGGAAGAGCTCTGGCCGACGCTCTGGTACGTGAAGGAGCTCTGTCGTGCGGCTGGTGAGCTGAGCTGGTGTCCAGCGTGCGCGGAGAAGATGGTGCGAAGGCCGGCTATATGAAGCTGGTTGGATGCGTGCCCAACTGGCGCTGCGTGCAGTGCAGGCGTCAAATGTGTGAGGCTGGTAGAGGTGCGTGGCGGGCTGGCGATGGAGGCGAGCTCTGCATGCGGCTGGGCATGTGAAGGCGCCCAGATGGAGCAGAGGCGTGGGCCTATTGGAACTCTGTGCGAAACTTCCGTGCGAAGCTGGGCTATGCACATCAGCAGATGGTTCTGTAGGGAAGAGGAGCTCAGTTGCAAGGTTCCAGGGAGCTATAAAAGGACCCCAAGGTCCTCTTCTTCAGGGGTTGAGCATTTTTGGGGAATTTTTGATTTGGATTTTTTTTCTTCTGTATTTTCCCTTTCAGCATCTGTAGGGGGTTCGAGATTTCAGAATCCTTCTATTCTTCTTTACTGCTTTGAGAGATTCTAGAGAGTTGAAGAGTTGGGGGTTTTTAGCTTTGTTCTTTGTTCCTCATCTCTGCTTTTAGTTTTTGTAGAGAAATCGAGTCTGCTATTTGGAGTGTTTTTGTTCTTCCATTTTCTGTTAAAATTTCCTCTGTTCATTCAGATGGCGATTGCAATTTCTTTTTCTTTCTTCTGTGAGATTGGAGTGGTTGTGTTGGCGAGTTCGATCCAGTAGTTTATTGCATTTCTTCTGTGTTAAATTGTCCATTTCTTCCGTGATGATGTCTTCCTTTTTCTGTTGGTTGTCCGGGAGATTGATGAGAGAATGCTGACTGTTGTGTGAAGAAATCGAATGTTCTTTCTTCTGTTGGTTGAGCAAGAGGAGCACCTGGTGGGAACTGTGGAGATCGATCCAAAGAGCAGCAGTTTCTTCTTCTGTAGAAGGCTCCCAGAAATCGACGACTTCTTCCTCTTTCTTCTGCATCTTGGAGGGTGACGACGTCCAGATGATTTTAGGATGCCTACTGAGTTCAGATTTGGAGTTTAAGAGTTTTTTTTAGTTTCCGAGTTAATCTTGTGTTCTTGTCCCTATTATGCAGTGGTAACATTAGGCGTTTTGATTTAGCAATTTTTTTTCTTCTGAATTTTCTGTTCAATCCTTTTTGAAGTTTCTGTTTGATCCTTGAGCTGTGAAAGAAGTGATCAGGTGTTTGTAGAGATCTAATGTTGCTTAATGTTCATCCCCTAAGCTGTAGGGTACAGTGATTTGATAATCTTTTTTGAGATTCTTGTTCTTTCATCTTTTTATCTTTTTGAGTTCAGATCATTTCAGAATTAGAGGTGCATCTTTATGTTTCTAGTTTAGATTTCTGTTTGCTTGTTTGATCCCTCAATTGAGAGGGTACAGTGATACCAAGTTTCTTTAATTTCAATTCTGCTTGTTCTTTCATTATGTTTGATTTGTCAGAGTTGTGCGGGAATTGATTGATGATGTTTATAGAATTGATTCTAATGTAGTGTTATCTTAGTTAAAAGTGTCTGTTAGAATTGTTTCAAGTCAAAGTAGTTTAAATCAAGCTTTATTCAGCCTCTTCGTGGATATGACCTGCTCTCACCACTCTATTAGTTCACCTTTGAAATTTTATGTTTGTGAGACAGTTTATAGAAAGTAAGCATATTGACTTGTGCAAGGAACTCTGGACAACGAAAGTGCACAGTCAACAATGCCGCGTTCATCTTGGTGCCGTTGCCGGGGAGGCGTTAGAGTTTGATATAAATTTGCTTTCATTTGATCTTATTTGCATTGTGCTTCTCATTGACTTGATTTGGGCTTTTCATTTCATATTTGCACAAGAAGTGGAGCATGGAGATTGGGCTTGACATTTGAGCCCATTGGAGGAGGAGAGCTTGCTAATTTCTTTTCACACTTGTTTTTAATTCAGAAATTTGGATAGAAGAGTGTGAGTGAAATTTGTAGTGAGGATTTCATGTACTCTCTGTGCATGTACAGAGATTTCTTTCTAGTTAGCATGTAATAATTGACCTTTTTGGTGGTTTGTGTTGTGTGGAGTTAGTTTATAGTATCACTTTATATTTTCTTAGTTAATTTTCATTTCATTTAGTTCAAAAAAATCAAATAAAAATTTAAAAATCTAAATCTAAAAAAATCTTCCAAATCGTTCTTTCATGTAAGCTGTTTGTTTGCAAATAATTTTTTTTTTCATCTTCTTAAGATTAGAATCACTTGTTTTAGGACATTCATCATTTTAATTGTCATTTGAATTCCACTTCTTTTCTTTCATTGAAGAGTGCGGAGGAAAGGTAAGATTTCTATCTCTTGTTTCATGCATTAGACTTAGCATTAGAAAACTATTGTTTGGACTTGCTTTGTTGCATTTCATATTTGTAAAAGGAACTGCTTAAGGGCATCACCCTTTAGAAAAAATAAAAAGATAAGGTGAGGGATTTCATCACCCTTTCCTTTGCCCAAAAATCACAAAAATTTTCCACATTCTTGTATTTGCCTAAACTTTTAAAAAAAAACCAGTAGAATTGGCCCTAGGGTTCATAATTAGATTTGTCCTTTCTTAAATTCAAAACTTCTCTTTAAGTCTGGTGTCTAGGATTAGAGGTTAAAAAGCTTATGCTTAAGTGAGCTAGAGGTTACTTAATTGGGTCCTTGCAAAAGCAAGGGGGGCCTCTCTCTACTCCATCTCTTACCTAGCCAGTACAAGAAGAGTTAGGATTGGACTTAAGCAAGTATAAATCCAATTTTGAGAAAAATAACATAGGTCCAAGGAACACTTAGTGTTTAGGTTAATTTGTTTTGAAAGTGTTTGTTTGATTGTGTTTGTTCATAAAAATTCAAAAATCATAAAAAGAGGGCTTTTTAACTGTGTATGCTTGGTAGACGCTCCCTAAACTTAGATTTGGCTCAACCTATAGACAAGATCGAAAGATTCTTTCATAGGATGGCCAACCAAGACCATAACCAAGTTGCTAGGAATGCAGAGGAGGTCACACCTAGGCAGATGAAGGAGTATTTTATTCCTTCTGATTATCAACCTGCTACTTGCATCAGGCCAGAAATTCCTGCAAATCACTTTGAAATCAAGTCAGGAACCATTCAAATGTTGCCATCCTTCTATGGCAATCCCAATGAAGATCCCTATAAGCATATAGATGAGTTCCTAGAGATTTATTCCACTATCAGGATCCAAAATTTCACTGAAAATGTCTTGAGACTGACCCTATTTCCATTCTCTTTAAAAGATAAGGCCAAACATTGGTTAGGAACCATAGGGAGAACCATTAGAACTTGGCCAGAAATACAGCAAGAGTTTTTGAAGAACTTTTACCCCATTGGCCGCACCAACACCATGAGAAGAGCTATAACTGGATTCTCCCAACACCCAGGAGAGTTAATGCATGAATCATGGGAGAGATTGAAAGAGTTGCTTAGAAAATGTCCCACCATGGTCTGTCGAGGTGGCAAATAGTCCAAGCTTTTTATGAAGGTTTGACAGAATCAAATAGGCAGATGGTTGATGCTTCGTGTGGAGGAGCATTCATGACTAAGAGCAAGGATGAGGCATATAATCTATTTGAAACATTGAGTGAGAATTCTATCAATCATGCCTCACTCCACTCTTACGAGAGAGCACTAGGACCTGTAAAGAAGGCATGGTTGTATGAATTGAGAGGGAGAGGAGAATCAGATTCTAGGGTAGAAGATCTATTAGATAGACTTGATCAGAGATTGGAGCAGAAGTTGGAACAAAAATTCGATCAATTACTATCTTTAACTGTGCAAGTCACACCCAAATTTTCTCAACCACCTGAAACTTGTTCTATGTGTGCTAGCTCAGCTCACCCTACCTGTGCTTGTCCCACTACTGCCCAATTGCCTCATTTTATTCAAGAACAAGTCCAAGCTGCCCAAGGTTTCTACAAACCCTCCTATGATCCATATTCTAACACATACAACCATGGTTGGAGAAATCACCTGAATTTTTCATGGAAAAATCAATCTGAACAAGTGTCTCAACCTTCTTTTAAGCAATCCATGTACGGTCAATCCTATCCCAATCAGAATCAGGGATTTGGCCAATCTTCTTATTCTAAGCTTCCACAAGTCCAAGGAAATCAAAACTCCAATCAATTTGCTCATACCAATTTCCAGCAACCTTCATATAATCAACCACCACCTCCTCAGCCCAATTGGGAAGATAAAATGAATCAACTCCAAAACATGATGGCGACTCTATGCCAAACTGTGCAAGAACAACAAAGTCAATATCAAAATCAAAATCAAAATTTTCAACAAAATTTGGCAAGAATAGAGTCCCAGATTGCTGATGTATGTCATAGGAGGGAATTAGGTCAGTTGCCAAGTCAAGCTATAGAAAAACCAAGGAACAACCCTCCCAGATTTTATCAGAACCAACAATACCATCAAGTCTAGGGGTACAGACCACCTGCTCGACCAAATGCACCTCCACCATCAAACACACAACAAGCTTTTGTGCAGAACATTCCAGCACCACAAAAACAGAATCAACCTATACAACAGGACCATCCTCCTACCCAAGCTAGGGGTCCCCAAGTGGAAAATGTTAAAATTGTGTCTACTTTATGAAGTGAAAAAATCAGAATAAATCCTCACCCACACATGTCAACATTGCATGAGGATGAAGAAAATGAAAATGAAATTGAAATTGAAGAGGAGATTGAAGAGAATGTTGAAAAAGAAAAATCCAAGGGAAAAGAGAAAATGACTGAAGAACCTCTAGACAAAATCAAAATGAATGAAGACCCAAGTTGTTACATTCCAAGAGTCCCTTTTCTTGAAGTTTTAAAGCCAAAATCCAAAAACAAACCAATTGGTAATGAGGAACTCTTGGAACTCTTTAAGCAAGTTCACATCAACATTCATCTCCTTGATGCCATTAAGCATGTGCCTGCTTATGCCAAATTCTTAAAAGAATTGTGCACTCCAAAATGTGAAGTGAGAAATAAAACTGAAACAATCATTCTTGCAGAAACTGTGAGTGCCATTATCTTGAACCAACTCCCTAAAAAGGTCAAAGATCCAGGCACTCCACTAATTCCTTGCACCATCGGTGGAGTCACTTTTGAAAGCGGTCTTTTAGATTTGGGAGCCAGTGTCAGTCTCCTACCTTTTGCTATTTTTGAGAAATTCAAGTTAGGAGAATTGAAACCCACTTCTGTTGTCCTTCAACTAGCCGATCGTTCTGTTACCACTCCTAAAGGCTTAGTTGAAGATGTCATTGTGAAAATGAATGATTGTTACTTTCCCGCCGATTTCATCATTCTAGACATGAACACTCCTCAAGATTTAACTCAGTCCACCATCATCCTTGGTAGACCTTTTTTGGCCACAACAAGAGCTAACATTGATTGTGCTACCGGGATGATGGATATATCATTTGGGGATAGGCGGGTTAATATCAATATTTTTAGGACATCTAGGCACCATGATCAAGGAGAGAGTTGTCTAGTGGTAGACTCCTTGGAGGAATCTTGTGAGGAAGAAACAATAGACCAACCCTGTGTTCTCAGGTTTGAGGGAGAGGAAGGACAATTTAGTTCCATGTTTCAGGATAATGATCCATCGTTTCCATTAGAGTGTCCTCCTAAGGTTGAGCTAAAACCACTCCCTGCTTGCTCAAAGAACATCTTTTTAGGAGAAAATGAGACTTGGCCCATCATAATTGCTAGCAATCTTGTAAAGCCAAAGCCAAAGCCAAAAATCTATAAAGCCAAAGCCAAAACATTCCATGATAAACACATTCATAGAAATTTTTTTCAAGTGCATGATAAGGTCTGGCTATTTAATTCTAGGCTTCGTCTATTTCCGGGAAAATTGAAGTTCCGATGGGATGGTCCTTACACTGTTGTCAAAGCTTGTGACAATGGTGCTGTCATTATTCTTGATCCCAAAACTGGACAATCATTCACTGTTAATGGGCAAAGGTTAAAGCATTTCTTTGAAAGCCCATCTTCCTTGAAAATTGATTCTACCAAGCTAGTTGAGCCAAATGGAGGCTAATTGCGTCCGACTGAAGACGATAAACTTAGCGCTCTTGGGAGGCAACCCATGTGTACAAATTTTCTTTATCAGGTAATTCTTTGTCTTACTTTCTTTTCCTGTAAATAAGTAGGGGGAAGAGGTAGAATAAACATGCATTCATAGTCCTCATCCTAACTAATGCTTCGTTTTCTTTCTTTATATTGAGCATGTGCAAATAAAAAGAAAATTTCACAATGTTTCATCCTTGAATAAAAATGCGTGGCATTGCGCAACCCAGACTATGTGTCTGATCTTTAACCATTAAAATTTTGTAGTTGTCACATCCCTTTGCAAACATCCATGTCAGGTAGCATCTAGTAAAGGATTACATGTACTTCATGTCTACCTTATGTAAGGATTTATGGCAAGAAGTTTTTATACACACACTACACAGCCACTTAGACTAGCTGAACCCGAATGTAGCAAATTTGTTAAGGCTAGTAGGAGAGAGGTGATTGGTTTTCTCCCTTCCCCTTAAGTGATTTGCGAAGGAAGTGAAGGCATGTGATCAAGGAACCTGACTGTCCATCCTTCCTTTAAGAGAAAAAGAAAAGAAAAGAAAAAGCAAAAAAAAAAAAAATATCCATGAAAAATGCCCCGGATCTGAGTAAAGTTGGACTCGCTACTCTTGAAAAGTGATGGGTTGTGCAGCATTGTGGATGAAAAAGAAAGAAAAATTTTAAGTGCACAAAGTGCAAATAACGGGGCAAAGTCCTCAGCTCAGATAAATAATCCTCAAGGAAGTTGGGTAGAATGGAACTGAGAGAAACAACCCAATCTGACTGAGCAAGGATCTTATTCCACAATTCTTTTCTTCTCCCTCAAATTAATCTAATCTCAAATACGGATGAGGCAAAGGAGCTTCAGGAGGGCTAATGTGAACTCTTAAGTGAGCTATCATTCGTGCACTAATTTCTTGCCATAAGCCTTTACAATTAGGAAAGACATATCCCCACATTAATCTTTTACATGATGGTTGTTTAGCATGAGATATTACATCTTCTAGTCCTACATTTGAAGTAATTTTTATTGCTACGAGACTAGTAATGTTTAAGTAGGGGGGAGTGATAATTGCAAAATTTGTCATGTTAAATTTCATACATATAGTTGATTTTAAACATCTTTTGTCTATAAATAATGTGCATTTTGATTTTAATTTTCATGTTATCCATGAATAGATTTTGAACATATTAGTTGATAATGGGTTAGAATACATGTTAGATTCAATAAGTCACTGTTTTGACAAATTAGGTACATAAGAAATCTTTGTAAATAAATATTGTAAATAAATAACTCTTGTCGCAATAATATTTTTTAAAAATATCTTTTAGTAGTAGATAGATATAAATAAATAAGATTTTTTAATATCCTAACCAATATCATCATGCCACATACCCCCCCTCATAAGTCCATTGCGTCATTACCCTTCTCTCATCTCACTAGAATTGGCCACATATACCACTAAAACCTTACTATAACCCTTTTCTTTCAACTGAGGAGCCCTAGAGGCGGTGTAAAGAAGGGCGATGATGGGGTTTTGGCTGAGCTCGTGGAGCAGGGGCGATGGAGGCGCAGATGGCAGCTGGCGCTGCAGCTGTGTGTGCGGAAGAGCTTTGGCCGGCGCTCTGGTGCGCGAAGGAGCTCTGTCGTGCGGCTGGTGAGCTGAGCTGGCGTCTAGCGTGCGCGGCGAAGATGGTGCGAAGGCCGGCTGTGTGAAGCTGGTTGGATGCGTGCCCAGCTGGCGCTGCATGCAGTGCAGGCGTCAGATGTGTGAGGCTGGTAGAGGTGTGTGGCGGGCTGGCGATGGAGGCGAGCTCCGCATGCGGCTGGGCATGTGAAGGCACCCAGATGGAGCAGAGGCGTGGGCCTATTAGAACTCTGTGCGAAGCTTCCATGCAAAGCTGGGCTATGCACAGCACAGCAGCAGATGGTTCTACAGGGAAGAGGAGCTTGGTTGCAAGGTTCCAGGGAGCTATAAAAGGACCCCAAGGTCCTCTTCTTCGGGGGTTGAGCATTTTTGGGGAATTTTTGGTTTGGATTTTTTTTCTTCTGTATTTTCCCTTTCAGCATCTGTAGGGGGTTCGGGATTTCATAATCCTTCTGTTCTTCTATACTACTTTGAGAGATTCCAGAGAGTTGGAGAGTTGGGGGTTTTCAGCTTTGTTCTTTGTTCCTCATCTCTGCTGTTGGTTTTTGTAGAGAAATCGAGTCTGCTATTTGGAGTGTTTTTCTTTTTCCATTTTTTGTTAAAATTTCCTCTGTTCATTCAGATGGCGATTGCAATTTCCTTTTCTTTCTTCTGTGAGATTGGAGTGGTTGTGTTGGAGAGTTCGATGCAGTAGTTTATTGCATTTCTTCTGTGTTAAATTGTCCATTTCTTCTGTGTTAAACTGTCCATTTCTTCCGTGTTGATGTCTTCCTTTTTCTATTGGTTGTCCGGGAGATTGATGCGAGAATGTTGACTGCTGTGCGAAGAAATTGAATGTTCTTTCTTCTATTGGTTGAGCAAGAGGAGCACCTAGTGGGAACTGTGGAGATCGATCCAAAGAGCAGCAGTTTCTTCTTCTATAGAAGGCTCCCAGAAATCGATGGCTTCTTCCTCTTTCTTCTGCATCTTGGAGGGTGACGACGTCCAGATGATTTTCGGATGCCTACTGAGTTCAGATTTGGAGTTTAAGAGTTTTTTTTTGTTTCCGAGTTATTCTTGTGTTCTTGTCCCTGTTATGCAGTGGTAACATTAAGCATTTTAATTTAGCAATATTTTTTTTCTCTGAATTTTCTATTCAATCGTTTTTGAAGTTTCTGTTTGATCCTTGAGCTGTGAAAGAAGTGATAGGGTGTTTGTAGAGATCTAATGTTGCTTAATGTGCATCCCCTAAGCTGTAGGGGTACAGTGATTTGATAATATTCTTTTGAGATTCTTGTTCTTTCATCTTTTATCTTTTTGAGTTCAGATCATTTCAGAATTAGAGGTGCATCTTTATGTTTCTAGTTCAGATTTCTGTTTACTTGTTTGATCCCTCAATTGAGAGGGTACAGTGATACCAAGTTTCTTTAATTTCAATTCTGCTTGTTCTTTCATTATATTTGATTTGTCGGAGTTGTGTGGGAATTGATTAATGATGTTTATAGAATTGATTCTAATGCAGTGTTATCTTAGTTAAAAGTGTTTGTTAGAATTGTTTTAAGTCAAAGTTGTTTAAATCAAGCTTTATTTAGCTTCTCCGTGGATATGACCTGCTCTCACCACTCTATTAGTTCACATTTGCAATTTTATGTTTGTGAGACTGTTTAGAGAAAGTCAGTATATTGACTTGTGCAAGGAACTCTGGACAACGAAAGTGCACAGTCAATAATGCCGCGTTCAACTAGCACCCCTATTCCTTTTCCCTATGCCCAAGTGAGTGCACCACATCCTTATCCTTGTAGTGCCCTTCAAAAGCAACCCTCTGATAAACTCGCCCAAGCTCTTCTAGCTAAGGTGAGTCGCATGGAGCAAGAGTTGAAAAGGGTGTTGGCCCCAAAAGATTTCATTGATGTGGCTCTCCCCTTTATGCCCATATTCCATGTACCCCCATCAGAGTTGCCCATCTACCGCCGCTACAATGGCACCGACAACCCATTTGTCCACCTGAAAGAGTTCATGTATGAATCCTCCTTTTGGAAAAATGACAAGAAGGCACTAGCATTCCTATTCATAAGATCAGTAGATGGTCTTGCTCTGGAGTGGTTCTACTCTTTGGAACCAATCGATGCCGAGGACTTTAATGTTGTTCAAAGAAATTTGTACTAAAGTACAGGGATCGGGTTAGTCCTTCTTTGACTATTACTGATTTGATGGCTGAAAAGATGAAGGCAGATGAGGATTTCCTGCACTATGTTGATAGGTGGAGTGCTATGGATGAGAAGTTAAGGGACCCATTGTCTAAGTCAGAACAAGTAAGGATGATAACTGCAAATGCCACACCACAATTCAGACATAGTTTGGCTATGAACAAATTGACGACTATGGAAGAGTTGTATGAGAGGGCCAGATATGTTCAGACACAACTAAAGGACTCTACCATAATGTCTATGTTTGAGCCAAAGACAAGGGTATTTAAGAAGAATAGTGGCAATCCCCAAGCTGTTAGTCCCACAACTGAAGGGGTTATCAATAATGAGTAGGTGAGTGCAATGGGCAATCCAAACTCCCAATATCGCCCAAACCACAACCAAAGGCCTCAACAACCCCAGCACCAACAACAACAGCAACAACCACAATTCATGCCTAACAACCCTCCCATGTTGCGTGCCCCACCTCCGCAACCTCAACAGCCACCACCACAGTACCAGCAACAACCTCCACCACAATATCAACATCAACCACCATCTCCTCCGCGTCCCCAACAATACAACGAAGTACCTCCTTCTAGAAACTATGATCCCCAGCAACCCAGAAGGCTCCCTGGCCCTAAAAGAGCACAATACCCTCCACTGTCAGAAACTCTCACTAACATATTCAATGCTCTTATGGCTGCCAATGCACTTACCTTTTCAAGAGAATGGCTACAATGGCCTCCCAATGTTGATACCTCCCGCTACTGTGCATTCCACAGGGGACCTGGTCATACTTTAAAGGCATGCTTTCATTTCAAAAACTACATTTATGACCTGAGTGACCAAGGAGGAATTGATTGGGAAGAGATGAGGAAGTACATAGTTGAGATGAAGGCAAGAAGACCACCCAGGCAAAACCAACAACAACAGTAGAACAAGCAACAACCACAACCGCCTGTACAATAGCCCCAAGTTTTCCAACAGCAACCCAACATGGGCATTGTACAAAACCCACTTCTGGAGCACCCTGCTCTGAATCAACGAGTTAGTTCAATCATATCATCTCCAAAATCAAATAGAATACAAGGTTGGAAAATGGAAACACCCACCATCACCAACCACCTTAACTGACTCGCTCCTTTTCTCCGCATCCCTACCACAACCACCATACCACTACAACCCAACCACTCGCTCATCCTCCAACCATATACCACATCCACATCACAACCTCCATAATCCAATTCCCCTTTTCCTCTACATGACTACCACAACCCCCATATCACAACACCTACAACCCAACCGCTCGCTCATCCTCCAACCATCTACTACTTCCACATCACGACCCACACCATCTTCCACCCCCATCATCACATACACTCCACAAGCCCCTTTCCATCGCACCACCATCACTATACCTAGTCATATACCTCCCACCTTCTCTATCCCATCACTAAATGTGGCGACCAACAGACCACCGCATCAGATGATCAACACAGAACACATCACCAATCCGCCAGACATGCTAGGCCAGCACTCTGTGAGGAAAATCCTCATAGAAGAAGAATATGATGAGGAAGCAATGGTGCTCTGTGTTGAGTTGTGTGTTTTGATGATGACATTTTATACACAATCTGATGTCATATTGTATATATGTGGAAGATTGTTGAGTTGTGTATTCATTTTGATGATGACTAAAAACCTTCATGTTGATGATGTCTACACACTCAGACTTTGATTTTAATGATGACTACAACATTTGGTTGTGGATGATGTCCAAACACTCATACTTTGATTTTGATAATGACACATTGTACATATTACAATGATGACTAAACAACATATTTTTGATACTTAATATTTCATATCTTACTGATAATGAAATGTTTTGAAGGTCCACTCTTTATATATATAGGTTCACAAAGTTTTGTCAAAGTAGTGTCGACTCTAGTTGAAAGACAGGTCGACACTAGCTCTATCAGGTCGACTCTAGTTGACAATAGGTCGACTCACAAAGTCTGCCAAGCAAGCTTCTAAAGAGCAAGTTGCAGTAGTGTCGACTCTAGTTGAAAATAAGGTCGACACTAGTATCCTTCCAGTGAACCTTATTTGAAGAATTACACAGGAGGTCGACTCTAGTTGTTGATCAGGTCGAAACTAGTTGTCCGTCAGGTCGACACTAGTGTTCTGCTAGTAAGTTTGAACTGATATTTGGTCAGCAGTGTCGACTCTCATGGAAACATGAGTCAACTCTCTTTTTGTGAAAACCTAGAAACATGCAGAGTATGACATCCAATGGATGTGATTTCTTTCTGAGATCCTTATGAGAGATTCTATTATCACCAAAATGCCCTTTCATTCAAGTGGCAATGAGGTAAAGGCCTTTTGGACACGTGGCAGTCTTGGGTGCACTCTAGGTTTTTGTGCACATCTCTCTCACGTACATGGGACTGCACAGAGGCTATAAAAGGTCCTATCTCATCTGAAGCAGCAAATCCTGTAACGACCCTCCTTATATCGGTACGATTATACCAATCCACATCGATATAAAGGGCATCATTACAGTGGGACATTTACCCAACGCTACACAATAGGTCGAGATGTACATAAATAACAAAAGAGTACAACGGAAATAAAAGAGAAGTCTTATTCCATCATCATTCACATAATTCCATAGTGTATATAGCAAATGAAAGAAATAACAAATGTCCACATTATTACAAGTCCATATGAATAACATTGTTCACATACTATGAAAAGAAAGTGTAAACTACGTAGCACTCCACAAATGCAGCTACTCCTCTCACTCGGAGTCGCTCCTCACTAAGTCCTCATCAAGTACAGGAACACCTATCTCACATGTATGTTGAAGCAAGTATGAGTCTTTCAAAAAGACCCAGCAAGCAACCTAAAGGCATATCCTTACACATATCACATACACATGCTAGTTTTTTAAACAATAAAAGAATTACATGGCACATGCTTCATGATAATTAAGCATAAATAACCTACACATGCTTTCTACACATAATAACCAACTTGATTCATGTTGCTAATCACAACTCATATCAATCATGTTGTTAAACAAATAAAGCATGGAAATTAGCACAAGGTAATTAACAATCCTAGCATGATATCTAACATTTTTCTCATACATTTATCACACATATACACATCTTTAGCTTGCTGTTTTAACATAAATAACTCTCATTCACATGGTTTCACACCTTTTCACATGCTATCACATTCACATAACACTATCACATGTTTACATTGCACATATTCACATTTTTCACACTTTTACACTTAATTTGCCGTGACACATAGTCCGAACCACCATAAAGAAGGACACACATTCACATAACACATACCCGTCACCTAGGCAATATAGTGACGAATCTTGGTAACTGCGCAGAACTGAGAGAAGCCCTCTCCACCCTAACCAGTGGTACTTGTCCACCTCCAGGATTTCATCCTGATGCCCACAGAATATCACATACACAATGAGCCTTCCTATAGGGACTTTTCTATAGTACAGATCCTCAGCCTTCTATAATAGCAGTGTCAATCTTGGCACATATTACACATTAACACTTAATCACATGGTTTACATTATTCACATGCACTATGTAACTCATTCACATGCACTTTAACAAATATACATGTTTCAATTTACAGAACTTAGTATGACTGTTTCACAGTGTTAAATTAAACATAACAGTGCTCTAACATGCTGCTAAACACTGAAATTTACATTATCCAAATTAAAGATGCTTAACATGGTCTGATTATCCTTGTTGAAATACAAACAGTACCTACTGACATCAGAACAACATCAAATTTTAACCACAGATTTCATACAGGAATAAGTCACATGTCTAATTTTTTAGATTTTTCGTAATAGTAAAACTAATTTTAACAATTTAAATAGATTTCAAGTAATTTCAGTGAATTATTCACTTAACATGGTAGACAGTAAAGCATTCGGTTCTAAAAGGTCTAAAACATGTGAACAGTCACTCTAAGATCATGATAATTTTATGTAACCCTAACATGCAACAAAACTATTTATTCCAAATTAAACACAGTCATAACATGCTTATTTCATCAATACAGAATTTATATCAAATATAATCATGTTCAGAAAATTGACAGAACCTCATGATATGACCTAGAGACCATACTTGACAAACCCTAATTTTTACAGCATGTGCATACATCCAAAAGTCCAAAATTTATCACACAGATATGACAAACAAGGTTCTGTGAAAACATATGAACTTGGCGGCAAGGGCCTTGCCGTCAACATGGGTTAACGTCACAGAATGCTGCCGTCAACTCAAGAACTTGGCGGCAACAAGGTTGCCGTCAACCTCCTGTCTGTAGAAGTGCAGACCGAACTCAAATGAAAAGGTGAATTGGGGGTTCCAGGACACGAATAAAATCTGTAAAAATACCTAGGACCTAAAGGACATGTCTAGGGATAATACCCCTTGATTACTTGCCTGAAATAAAATCTCTAAAGGGTTGATTTTGTCGAAGAAGCCCTCCTTGGCCAAGCTAAGAAGGTGAGATTTGCAACCCCAAATCAATTCTTCACGTATGCACAGAAGGTCCTCCGGAGTCGGGGAAGCTTCTACAACACTTGGTGTATCTCCCAGTCGAAGAAGATCGCCAGAAGACCTCCCCAATTGCCGGATCAAGCTTTGAGAAGTTTTGGTTTTCTCACAAACGAGCCCTAGGTTTTCCTTTGAGCTAAAGGACCTAATCTGGCTGAAAACATTAGGTTTTATAGGTTTAAGGGTCAGAGTGCACCAAGGATTGGGTTTTCCTACCGTTGGGGATAGTTTCCAAATCTAGAACCCGGAGAAAATGCAGCTATTTTCAGATATGGAATCGTAACATAACCGAAAAAGTAAATGGCCAGTTTGCTGCCGTTAATAGGAAGTCGGCGTCCATCGATCTGGATGTCAATCTCCTAAAGCCATGCAGTCAACGACACACAAGTTGCCGTCAACCTGATATTAATGTTAGGTGATATTGACGTTAACCAGGGATTTCGGCAGAAAACAAAAATATCAATAAACATACATACATAGAATAGATAAATATAATATGCACATCAATAATTAAATACTATATGCACATTTAAATAAATACATTATATGCAGAGAAATAAACATATATACATATGAAATAAGTAATTAAATAATTATAATATGCACAAAATCAAATAAGCATAATATGAACAAAATTCGAGGGCGTGACACCCTCCCCCCTAAAAGAAAACTTCGCCCTCGAAGTTAGAACGAAAATACTAACCAAACAAATGGGGATACTTCTTCTTCATGGCATCCTCAAGCTCCCATGTAGCCTCCTCCCATGAAAAGTTCCTCCATAACACCTTCACGGATGCAATACTCTTGTTCCTGAGGTGCTGAACCTTCCGGTCTAGGATAGCTACTGGTTTCTCTACATACGACAAGTCTAGCTGAATATCCACTGGCTGGTGACTAATAACATGAGACAGATCTCGCACATACCTCCTGAGCATAGACACGTGGAAGACTGGGTGTACACTAGCTAACGCTGGGGGTAAAGCTAGCTCATATGCCATGCTGCCCATCCACCTGAGAATCTCAAATGGGCCAATGAATCTTGGACTCAACTTGCTATGCCTGCCAAACCTGACAACGCCTTGGGTAGGCAAAACCTTAAGAAATACATGCTCCCCAACCTCGAACTCCAAATCCTTCCTTCTGTTGTCGGCGTAGCTCTTCTGCCTATCCTGCGCCGCAACCAACCTCTGCCTGATAAGCTGAATCTTATCCAAAGTCTCCTGCACCAACTCCGGACCAACTAACTGCCTATCACCTGTCTCCTCCCAGCACAAAGGAGATCTACAGGGTCGCCCATACAAAGCCTCAAACGGAGCCATGCCAATGCTCACATGGAAACTGTTGTTGTAGGCGAACTCCACAAGAGGTAAATGATGCTCCCAATCACCCTTCCAGTCAAGCACACATGCTCTCAACATATCCTTGAGCATCTGGATTGTCCTCTCGGACTGGCCATCTATCTGGGGATGGATCGCCGAACTAAGCTTCAGCTGGGAACCCAAAGCCTTCTGAAGACCCTGCCACAGTCGCGATGTAAACCTCAGGTCTCGGTCAGAAATAATAGACTTCGACACACTATGCAACCTCACAATGCTGCCAACATATAGCCTAGCCAAACTCTCCACAGACTGCTTCTTCTTCATAGGTAAGAAATGTGCCGTCTTGGAGAAACGATCTACAGTCACCCAAATCGAGTCATTGCCCTTAGCTGATTTGGGCAAACACGTCACAAAATCCATGGTGATTGCTTCCCACTTCCATACTGGTGTTTCCATCTTCTGCATAAGACCCGATGGTCGCTGACGCTCGGCCTTCACCTGCTGGCACACTAAACATCTGGACATGAACTTGGCCACATCCTTCTTCATACCAGACCACCAGAAAGATCTCTTCAAATCCTAGTACATCTTGGTGCTGCCTAGATGAATAGAAAACCTCGACCTGTGAGCTTCTGCAAGTACATGCTCACGGACATCCACAACATCAGGAACACAAACTCGGTGCTGAAATCTAATGACACTGTCCTCATCTCGAGCAATGCCTGCCTTGCTCACCATCTTCTGAAGCCTAGGATCAGCTCTCTGCTGCTCGATCACCTCATCTAGAACCGCAGATCAGATAGCCAATTGAGCCACGAAAGCCTTACACAACTGTGGCTCTAACTCAGTCATAGCACAGGCTGCATCTTCAAGCATCTTCCAATCTTGCCTAAGCAAAGACCTCTTGCTGCTGAGCACATCCGCCATGACATTCGCCTTCCCTGGATGGTACTGAAGCTTGAAGTCGTAGTCCTTGAGAAATTCAATCCACCTTCTCTGCCACAGGTTCAACTCCTTCTGCGAGAAAAGGTACCTCAGACTCTTGTTGTAGCAACCCTAAATTTATGGGAAAACATTTATTAATTAAATATTTATATTATTTAATTTGAAAATCAAATAAAAGGAAGATGCATTAAATCAACTAGGAAATCAAATAAGAGAGAATTAAATAAAACCCATTAAAAGAAAAGGAGTAATGGGCTTTGCTATATTGACCCATTAGAAATTAGTGGGCTAAAATAGAGATTTTAAAAAGGGGAATAATAGAGAAATACCCAAAATTCGTAACTAAAATATTACTTAAATAGAAAAGAGGTATTTAATGCATAAAAAATAGAAGTTTGAGTTGGATTGGGATTCCTAAACCTACCCTAATAGGTTGGCCACGAATTTAGATCCCGACCTAACCCAATTAAGAGTTCTCATGCTTAGAAAGGGGAGAGGAAAAAGGAAATCCCGAAATTAATAGTAATTAGAGTACTATTAGAAAATAGAAAGGGGAGAGACATAAATACTCTCCTAAACCTCCCATGGCCGACCCTAGCTCGTGTCAAGAGGTTCTTGGACCGGGAGGAGAGGCCAAGAGGAGGAGAATTCGTGGAGAGGAAGGATATCTCAAGTTCTTCCCCGAGTTGTTCAAGTCTTAACCCTAGAAGAGGAAAATGATCAAAGGTAGGCATTCTCACAAGCATAAACCATGAAACGTTTTTTGTAGGATGTCTCGTCTATCAAGAACAAAAGCTCTTTGGTTTCATAATTTTCCATCGAGCATATCTTTCGTTCATGATTTTTCATATTCTGCAACTTACATGACCCCGAACCCTCTTCTTAATTCTTGATCTCCTTATATACTCAACCCCATGCCACGAGATTTTTACTGTAGGAACTGATGCATGTTAGGCATCTTTCACCCTTAAAATCCCTAAATTTGATTCATCCTATCTTGCGAATTTAATCGTTGATCTCAACTATGTACTGTTTCATGTTCATCATGAATACCCGTGTTCAAAACATGTCCAAACCCTAATTGTTTTCCAATTCCTATTTATTGTAAGTACCCATGCATGTCTAGGTCATTTTGCAACTAGTTTCACGATTTTTCGTTGACTATACAATTAGTTGTGATTTTCTGAACCACCCTGTGTCAAATAGGGTAAGTTCTGGACCGCAATCCAAGGTAATGTCCTTTCCCTGTCGAACCCGGGCGCAGACCCTGTGAACACGATGGCCTGATAGGCTGCGTTCATAAGGGTCATCGCGACAGCGTCCTCTGTCGCGATCTGATCGCGACAGGCCTGTTGTCGCGATCTGCTGCCCGACCTGACTAAGCCTGTTGCGACCTGTATAAGCACCCGTCGCGATCTCAGTTGACCCTGTCGCGACCCTCATCCGGCCTACGTCACGATCTGGGTTCTTTTTGCATAAAACCCCCTGTCTCATAAAATGCCTGATTACCTACAGTGTTTGCACTCTTGTATAACAGTCATACATACAGAAAATAACACCTGTTATAAATTGAACATTTATGCATGATGAAAATACATGCACATGATCTTTTCTATCTAAAATTTCATGACACTTACACCCACTTTGAACCATCCAATTATGGCATAATTTGGCATGAAACTATTTCATAATACATCTGGTAATTTATGTAAGTAAATTACCCTATACTTGTCTATCGTTTCTCGCGATGTTTTGGGAATACCGATATCGACACTCCACTGTTCTAGAATTCCTCTAGAACGTCAAGCACTTGTTTCTATATACACTCTCTCTTGACTTGGACGAACTCTCCGTCGGATACTCCATCTACTGGACTAGTAAGTCTTTGTTCAAGGCCTCCGTAAGTCTCCTCTGTCTATGGATTACCACATGGTCGACGAGCCGGTTGTACCCTAACACCTGTTACACCCATTAGGGATCAATATGGTCCAAATGGCTATTAGAAATTCACTCTCGTCTTGAATCACGCCGGACCTCTGGACCTGTGCTTAACATGGCCAGTGGTAAGGTCGTGAGTGTAGGATCGAAAATAGGTTGGATCAGATCTAGAAGGGGGGGGGTTGAATAGATCTAAGCCAAAAACTGTGGAAGCTTAGCCAATTTAAATCAATGCTTTGAATCAGAGGCAATTTGAAAGAGCACTTTACAGATCTGATGAGTGATTATGTGAATTATATGATTAGAGTGTGAGATCAAGTTGATTAGAAGTGAATTCAAAAAACCCTATGCATACATCTAGCGCAAAGTGAATTTGAATCACAAACAAACCACTGCACAGAGATTTTTAGGTCGTTCGAAAATCACACCACATGATTCCTACATCCACCCCTCACACTGTGAGGATCCACTACACAACTTGGATACACCACACACTGGAGCCTGACAACTCCAACACACTGAGTTCCACAACTCACACAACCTCTAGAGCAAGACTACTCTAGACACCTGAGCACATCTGCTCAACCATAATTGAGTACAACGACTCAACACTGAGCACACAGGCTCACAAACAACTTTCTAGAACAAAAACACAAAGATCCATATCCTCTAGCAATGATCTGATCTATAAAAGTTCTTTCAAGAAGATTGATGCAATAGTTCATGCACAATCTCAAGAATGACTTAGAAGAAACAAGGGGAATTGAGGAATTGAGTGTAAGATCCTTGTTCTTCAAGTATACTCCCTTGTAGAGGCTGAATTGTGAAGAAGCTTGATCCCTTGAAGTCCCTGGCCAATGCTCTGCAACTTGTGCTTTGGGATCTTCCTTGAAATCTTCACAATTGGCTGCTTCTACTTGATCTACACCATTGGAAGTGATCTCACTGCTTCATCTTGGATCAGTCTTCACTTCTTGTGCTTGGAGAAGTGGGAATTGGGTTGAAGAAGCACAAGGGGAGCAAGATCGGGGAGGAGAACACTTCTTGCCGCCAAAACGATTTCTGGAAGGCTCTTGGAGGTTCTCTTGTTGGTTGGATGGCCAAATTGGAGGGTATTTATAGCCCAATGTGTCCAAAAGTACCCTTGGGGGTCGTGGGCACATGATTCAAGGCCGATCCACATGATCCCTAGAGTGCCACGTGTCCAAATGTGACTTAAGGTGAAAAAGTTTCCGGAGTGTGTCGACCTGCCCATGGGGTGTGTCGACACACTGTCCCAAACTGGCACAAAAGGTTCTCTGGGAAGGGTCTCTAGTGTCGACACTACTTCAGGCTGTGTCGACACACTGTACAGAACTGGCAAACAGGCCTTCTGGGAGCTGAATCTAGTGTCGACACAACTTGATCCTGTGTCGACACCACTTGACCATTTCTTCATCATTTTTCCTTGGGTTTGAAGCATTGTGTCGACACCAGTAGGGGGTGTGTCGACACTACCCTTGCAAGAATTGTATGTCTCTGAGAAATAAACACATAAATCATTAGTCTAATGTATTATCATGAATATAAATGATAAATGTGTTTGGAAACATGCTTTTTGAATATTGTTATTGCATGTGTGATGTATTTAACATGTTCCACTTATTTGTGCATTAAAATCACAACTTGTCATCGTCAAAATTATGAGGGGAAATGTATAAAGTTCACACTCAACCCAACAATCTCCCCCTTTTTGATGATGGCAACATTAAGTCCACATGAAAATTTGAAATTTCAATGAAATGTGATTTTAAGCCATTTGTTTACTCAACATTCAACTTCAAACACACTGAATGACAATGAACCATGTTCCAATCACTTTTACTCACAATTATCAAAGGCCATTGAACACACTTTAGAAACATTTGACATTTTGCACATTCAAGAGGTTACTAATGATGAAGTCTTTTCATTAATGGCCAAGCAGCTTGACAATCATCCATTCATTGACATTCATTAACATTCATTCCAAAGATTGACATTCAAGACAAGTGTGTTTCTTTTCATTCAACAAAACAAGTATCACTTTTCATTAATAAAGATGTTCATTACAAGCATTCAAATACATTCCAAAAGTTTTTCTTTCTTTTCTTTCTTTCTTCTCCCCATTTGACATCATAAAAAAAAAGTACATTAAGCATGAGGAGGAGGAGGAGGAATGGGATGGATGATTGATTCAATCGACTTCAGTCTTGATTCCATAGCATGAAGGTTGGACTTGAGCTGAGATTACATTGTGGAGAGTCTTGTATGCACAATTTCTTCCAATCTTTGACTGTTCTCATACATATTAGACTGAAATACTGACAGGTCAGCTGAAATTGGTTGTGCACCAGAAGAAGAAGAGCTGGAAATTCCATGCTTGTTGATGTTTCTGAGCTCCTTCTGGAGGGTAGACATCTCACTGTCTATGTGTGCTGAGAGATTCTTCATGCCTTCTAAGTTATCAACCATATGTGCAAATGACAGTCTAGTCTTTGAAATCTGAGATACTGCTTCTTGACTGTTGAATAGGTTGGTTTGAGAATTTTCTAAAATCCCTTGAAGGACCTTTTCCAGTGTTTCTTGATGTTCTTTCAATTCAAGGGATGCATCAGCGAAAGTTCCAATGAGTCTGTTGAACCTTTGAGTTGCATGATCTGATGCTTCTTTCTGCTTGATGAACTGAGCATTCATGGGATTTTCCAACCTCTGTATCTTCAGGTCAAAGCTCTCTGAAATTTGTTGGATGGTAGAAGTAAATGCATCAAACTTGTCATTTAGGAATGAATATAACTTTGGTGGAACAGAAGGTCCACCAAAGGAAGTGGAGGTTTGAGCATGAGCTTGTGGAGTGAATGAAGGACTATCCACAGTAGGATGAAGTGGTGAAGAGGTCTGAAAGGGAGGTGTGAGAGGTACATCCTATGGTATTTGTGCTTCATCCTCAATAGGAGGCTGATCCTCATGGGCTGGTACCTCAGGAGGTTGTGCCACTACCTCAGGAGCCACTGGGGCCTCAACTACAGCTGGTCCTCTTCTCACTTGATCACTCTCAAGCCTAAATCCCATAAACTTCTGCAAATGCTTGAAGCAGTAAATATTGGACTTTGGGATTGATTGGGCCTTTTCATTCTCAAATGAGACTCCAAAGTGCTCAAAAACTGGTGTTAAATGAGCTGCATATGGAAGAGACCTATGGAGATCTTTCCTAGTAGTCTCAGACATGATCTGGTACATGATCACATGCAGGTTGATCTTGATGTTCTTCTTCATGCAATATATAACAAATCTTTGAATGTCTGTGAGTCTATCCCTTCCACCACCTTGGGGTGTGATGATTGTGGTAAGGATGTGGTGGACAAGTCTCAACACAGGTGGGAAGGTGTTTGTGTTGAACTTGGTCACATGGGTCTACTTTGGGTCAGACTCAACAGCTGGGAGTCCAGTCATCAAGGAGTAAGCCTCATGGAGATCAAATTCAAAATTGTGGTAATCTGCCCCTTCATCAGGAATTCTAAACAAAGTGGCTGCTAACTCAGTAGGTAGATCTATCAAAACTCCTTTTACTTCAGACTTGTAACCCTCATCAGTACATTCCAAATTTAGGTAAAATTCTTGTACAAGTCTGGGGTAAATGGTTCTAAATGTAGAAATGAAAGGTAACCAAGTCTGGAAGTTGAAGAATTGAAGGACTTCTAGAAATGCAGTTGCTAGAACATTGTCTTCAAAATCTACTGCCCTAGGTTTCAAAATGGATTTCCCTGCACTAGCCAGCTTGGAAGGGGTTGCCTCCAAAGGCTGGGAAGATCCAAATGAATGAGATGAAGACTCTTCAGAAACTTCAAGAGAAGATTGCAGAATCTTCCTCCTAGGGTTTGCAGAACCCCTCAGGGAAGGACCTCGACCTAAAGAGGATGCCTTACCTCTCTTAGATGGAGTAGGAGATGCAGTAGAAATCCCTGGATGCTCTACAGGGTCATGGCGACGCTTGCTTCTCCGCTCAACAGGTGGTTGTTCATCCACGGCCATAGGTCTGGCATTTGCCCTAGACCTGGCACCACGGCGGGGCACCTGCTTGGGAGCCATGGTTGCAGAAGAATGAGGAAGAACAGGGGATGAAGGAGATGGGGTGAAGGGAAGGAAGACAGAGATGGTTGGGAGGAGGGAAGGAGAGGATGGTTCTTGCCGTTTTCAAAGGTAAGAGGCAGCCACGGGGTCGACCTGGGGTATAAAAGGGTTTTAGGGGTACAATGGCCCGCAGGTACAAGAAACCCCAAACCGGCGCCAACGGATGGAATCGCCCAGAAAGGCCTGTGTGTCGACACTAGACAGGGAGTGTGTCGACACGGGCTTAGACTGTGTCGACACTAGATGGAGGTATTATCGACCTGGCATGAAGAATTTTGTAATATCGAGCATGGGAAAGAATTTTCCGTGTCATGCAATGTGCAGCGAGGGACAAGCTGCTACTTGTCACGTTCCAACTGGAGAAGGACGCCCGCGCCTGGTGGGAGTCAGTGGAAGTTACTAGAGAGAATGGGCCATTCACCTGGAACAAGTTTAAAGAAGCATTCAACTCCAAATACTTCTCCGAGCGTGTTCAAGAAAGGAAGGCTGCGGAATTCGCTGCTCTTAAACAACGGAGCTTGACTGTGGCCGAATATGAAGCCCAGTTCTCTAGAATGGCACGCTATGCTATACATCTGGTGAACACTGAAAGGATGAAGGCTAAGCACTTTCTAAACTGCCTTAAGCCCCACTACATCACTCAACTCGCACCGTTCGACATCCCGACCTATGCCGAGATGGTAAAGAGGGCTCAACTGCTAGAAGATGCTACAGGCTTCACCGACCGTATAAAAGGGAAGTTCGTCAAGAAGGAAGTGACCTCGGGTCAGTCATCTGCTAAGCCTACCAACGACAAGAAGCGTCCCTTCAACATCATGGAGGGATCTAGCCAAGAAAGGAAACCCAAGGTTTTCGTACCCAACACTCCAACAAAGAGCCACTGCAAATACTGTGACAAGCCTGGTCACACGGCTGATGAATGCTGGAGGAAAGCCGGCACATGTCTGCGCTGCGGAAGTCGCGAGCATTGTATCCCTGAGTGCCAACTACTGAAAGAGAATGAAAGGCGCCCTAATGTGCCTAAGAAACAGGGCCGACTGCAAGCCCTACATGATGAGGAACCGGCTATGGAGGGTGGCATGGTAGAAGGTACCCTTCAAGTTTTCTCATTATCAGCATTCATTTTATTTGATACTGGAGCCACTCATTCATTTATATCTCAAAACTTTGCTGATACTGTGAATGCTAAACCTATATCCATGGGTTGTGAGTTCTCTGTCACAACGCCACTAGGGGAGAAGGAGAAATCGAACAAATACTTTCCCTCTGCCGATGTAATGATCGGAGACCATAACCTAAAAGTTGACCTGGTGTGTATGTCCATGGAAGGCTATGATGTAATTTTGGGAGCCGACTGGTTGTCCGCATATGGGGCAAGTGTCGACTGTAAGAAAGGGAACGTTACCTTTAGTGACTTTCCTAAATTGGCATTCTCTGGGATTAGACATAAGAGACGGATGTCTCTAGTCTCCACCATAAAAGCCCACAACATGATGAAGAAAGGTTCCAAAATAGAAGACATACATATAGTACAGGACTACCCAGATGTATTCCCCGAAGACCTGCCAGGGATTCCCCCTGAACGAGATGTAAACTTCTCCATTGAGCTGATTCCTGGAGCCGCACCGGTATCGCGTCAACCGTACCGGATGTCACCTTCCGAGCTGAAGGAATTGAAGGCGCAACTGATGGAGCTACTAGAAAAGGGGTTCATCAGACCAAGTACTTCCCCATGGGGAGCACCTGTGCTATTCGTAAAGAAGAAAGATGGATTGATGAGGCTGTGCATCGACTATCGACAACACAACCAGCTTACCATCAAGAACAAATACCCATTGCCTAGGGTAGATGAACTATTCGACCAAATTTTGGGAGCACAATATTTCTCCAAGATCGATCTTTGATCTGGCTATCACCAAATGAGGATCAAGGATGACGATATTTTCAAAACGGCTTTCAGGAGCAGGTATGGACATTATGAATTCGTCGTTATGCCTTTTGGTCTAACCAATGCTCCTACAGCCTTTATGCAACTCATGAACAGCATATATCGGCCATACCTCGACAAGTTCGTGGTCGTCTTTATCGACGACATCCTCATATACTCCAAGACCAAGGAAGAGTATGAAGAACACCTGAAGACAACACTACAAGTTTTACGAGACAACAAGCTGTACGCAAAGCTTAGCAAGTGTGAATTCTGGCTCGAAGAAGTATCCTTCTTGGGCCATGTCTTCTCAAAGGATGACATCTCTGTTGATCCCTCCAAAGTCGAAGCTGTACTCAACTGGGAGAGACCAACTAATGTCACCGAGATAAGAAGCTTCCTAGGACTGGCTGGCTACTACAGGCGGTTCATCAAGGACTTCTCAAGGATCGCTGTTCCTCTCACGCGTCTGACACGAAAGGAGAATCCATACTCCTGGAGCAAAGAGTGTGAGAAAAGTTTCCAAACCCTCAAAGACTGTCTTACCTCGGCACCTATTCTCGCTCTGCCAATAGAGGGAGAAGGTTTCTCTATCTACACCGATGCCTCAGGAATCGGGCTAGGTTGTGTACTCATGCAAAAGGAGAAGGTCATCACCTATTTTTCAAGACAACTGAAGACACATGAAGTCAACTACCCTGTACATGATCTCGAGCTGGCTTCCGTGGTCTTCGCCTTGAAGATTTAGAGACACTATCTATATGGCGAGCAATTCACTGTCTACTCAGACCATAAAAGTCTGAAGTATTTATTCTCTCAGAAGGAACTCAACATGAGACAAAGGAGATGGCTGGAATACTTGAAAGATTTCGACTTCCACATCCAATACCACCCAGGCAAGGGAAACGCCGTGGCTGATGCTCTTAGTAGGAAGCTAGTGGCATTTGTCTCAAGTCTAGTCCTTGGAGAGATGCAACTACTAGAACAATTCGCTGGGTTAGACTTAAATATCGAACATAGAGATGATCGAGTCTTGGTTGCCAATATCAAGATTCAATCTGATCTGCTAGAGGAGATCAAAGCTCAACAAGACGATGATCCATTCTTGGTTCACGTCAAAGAAACTCTAACTGAAAGACCGGACTTTGCAATGACTGAAGACGGAAGGCTTGTCTTTCAAGGAAGGACATGTGTTCTCGACAATGAAGAACTAAAGAGAAGACTAATGGATGAAGCTCACAAGACAAGGTATACTATTCATCCGGGAGGTACCAAAATGTATCAAGATATGAAAAGAATGTTTTGGTGGCCAAACATGAAAAGAGAGGTAGCTGAACATGCCGCTCACTGCCTTACAATGGAAATGGGAAAGTATCGGCATGGACTTCATCATGGGTTTACCCAAGACTCGTGGTGGACTCGACGCCATATGGGTCATTGTGGACCGACTAACCAAATCCGCCCACTTTCTGCCTATAAAGAGTAAATGATCAGTAGAGGTACTAGCTGCCTTATACGTCAAGGAGATTGTAAGACTACATAGCATTCCATCATCTATTGTTTTGGATCGAGATACGAGATTCACATCTCATTTTTGGAAAGGACTGCAAGGTGCACTGGGTACTAAACTCAACTTTAGTACCGCATTCCATCCACAAATCGATGGACAAACTGAAAGAACCAACCAAATAGTGGAAGACATGTTAAGAGCTTGCACTATAGATTTTCAAGGTTATTGGAATGAATACCTACCTCTTATTGAGTTCGCCTATAACAACAGTTACCAGGCGAGTATCAAGATGGCACTGTTCGAAGCACTCTACGGAAGGAAATTCAGATCCCCTGCATGCTGGAATGAGGTTGGAGAACAGCAATGGCTAGGCCCAGACATGGTGCAACAGACAATGAAGGACATTCAGGTAATCAGAGATCGGTCAAGATTGCCCAATCCAGACAGAAGAGCTACGCCGACAAAAGAAGGCGAGATCTGGAATTTCAAGTGGGTGATTATGTGTTCCTAAAAGTGTCACCTACTCGTGGCATCCAAAGGTTTGGTGTAAAGGGAAAGCACAGCCCTAGATTCATCGGTCCTTTTAAAGTACTCGAAAGGGTTGGTGAGGTTGCATATCGGCTGGCGTTGCCACCGGATTGGTCATGTGTACACAATGTGTTCCATGTTTCCATGCTTAGAAATATGTGTATGACCCCACGCACATCATTCGCCACGAGAAGTTGATATTGAACAAAGATGTGACGTACGAAGAGAAGCCAGTCAAGATACTGGAACAGAAGATACAACAACTCAGGAACCGTCCCATCCATGTGGTTAAGGTCCTATGGAATAATCGTGGAGTGGAAGAGGCAACCTGGGAACCGGAATGAGTCATCAGACGGAACTACCCCGCTCTTTTCGGTAAGACATTCTCTCCTGAATGATCACATGAATTTGGGGACCAAATTCTTTTTAAGAGGGGGGAGGATGTAGCAACCCTAAATTTATGGGGAAAAAATTATTAATTAAATATTTATATTATTTAATTAGAAAATCAAATAAAAGGAAGATGTATTAAATCAACTAGGAAATCAAATAAGAGAGAATTAAATAAAACCCATTAAAAGAAAAGGAGTAATGGGCTTTGCTATATTGACCCATTCGAAATTAGTGGGCTAAAATAGAGATTTTAAAAAGGGGAATAATAGAGAAATACCCAAAATTTATAACTAAAATATTACTTAAATAGAAAAGATGTATTTAATACATAAAAAATAGAAGTTTGAGTTGGATTGAGATTCCTAAACCTACCCTAATGGGTTGGCCACGAATTTAGATCCCAACCTAACCCAATTAGGAGTTCTCATGCTTAGAAAGGGGAGAGGAAATAGGAAATCCCAAAATTAATAGTAATTAGAGTCCTATTAGGAAATAGAAAGGGGAGAGACATAAATACTCTCCTAAACCTCCCATGGCTGGCCCTAGCTCGTGCCAAGAGGTTCCTGGACCGGGAGGAGAGGCCAAGAGGAGGAGAATTCGTGGAGAGGAAGGATCTCTCAAGTTCTTCCCCGAGTTCTTCAAGTCTTAACCCTAGAAGAGGAAAACGATCAAAGGTAGGTATTCTCACAAGCATAAATCATGAAACTTTTTCTGTAGGATGTCTCGTCTATCAGGAACAAAAGCCCTTCGGTTTCATAATTTTCCATCGAGCATATCTTTCGTTCTTGATTTTTCATGTTCTGCAACTTACATGACCCCGAACCCTCTTCTTAATTCTTGATCTCCTTGTATACTCAACCCCATGCCACGAGATTTTTACTGTAGGAACTGATGCATGTTAGGCATCTTTTGCCCCTAAAAGCCGTAAATTTGATTCATCCTATCTTGCAAATTTAATCGTTGATCTCAACTATGTACTGTTTCATGTTCATCATGAATACCCATGTTCAACACATGTCCAAACCCTGATTGTTTTCCAATTCCTGTTTATTGTAAGTACCCATGCATGTCTAGGTCATTTTGCAACTAGTTTCACGATTTTTCGTTGACTATACAATTAGTTGTGATTTTTTGAACCACCCTGTGTCAAATAGGGTAAGTTCTTTCCCGCAATCCAAGGTAATGTCCTTTCCCTGTCGGACCCGAGCACAGACCCTGTGAATGCGATGGCCCGATAGGCCGTGTTCATAAGGGTCATCGCGACAGTGCCCTCTGTCACGATCTGATCGCGACAGGCCTGTCGTCGCGATCTGCTGCCCGACCTGACTAAGCCTGTCGCGACCCGTACAAGCACCCGTCGCGATCTCAGTTGACCCCGTCGCGACCCTCATCAGGGTACGTCGCGATCTGGGTTCTTTTTGCATAAAACCCCCTATCTCAGTAAATGCCTGATTACCTACAGTGTTTGTACTCTTGTTTAACAGTCATACATATAGAAAATAACACCTGTTATAAATTGAACATTTATGCGTGATTAAAATACATGCACATGATCTTTTCTATCTAAAATTTCATGACACTTACACCCACTTTTAACCATCCAATTATGGCATAATTTGGCATGAAACTATTTCATAATACATCTGGTAATTTATGTAATTAAATTACCCTATACTTGTCTATCATTTCTCGCATGTTTTGGGAATACCGATATCGACGCTCCACTGTTCTAGAATTCCTCTAGAACGTCGAGCACTTGTTTCTATATACACTCTCTCTTGACTTGGACGAACTCTCCGTTGGATACTCCATCTGCCAGACTAGTAAGTCTTTATTCAAGGCCTCCGTAAGTCTCCTCTGTCCATAGATTCCCACATGGTCGACGAGCCGGTTGTACCCTAACACCTGTTACACCCATTAGGGATCAATATGGTCCAAACGGCTATTAGAAATTCACTCTCGTCTTGAATTACGCCGGACCTCTAGACCTGTGCTTAACATGGCCAGTGGTAAGGTCATGAGTTCCGCCTGACTGCCAACACTATGTGCGCGTGTTGTGCAACGGTTACTATCGCTCATTACTCGACGTTTCATGTGCAAGGTCCACTAGCTTCATCTATACTCTACTCGCTCATCTATTCACGTTCACTCTACTATCTCGTCTATTCATCTAGTGCTCTCATCTACTTCTTGGTACTCTATATTGACCATTGACTAATTGTCTAAAGATAAACAATATAACTAATGCCTGACAATATATAAAGGGCTCGATCTGGTCCTGGGATGTGCACCCGAAAGTGCTAGTGCCCATGGGAGTTAAATGATCAGAGTGTTTGGCATTACACTCAAGTGCTATCTATCTTGACTATCTAAATGACAATCAAAAGTGCTATGTTCTCTCGTTGTCCATTGACAACAAAGTGCTATGCTATACTCGTTGTGCTATGCTATACTCGTTGTGCTATCTGTACTATGGCCATCTTGCTATACTTGACATTGTGCTATCTTGCTATTATTGTGCTATACCCGACACTTGTGCTATTCTTGGTAAGCCTACATTTGGAAAGTCTTGCTATTTCGTTCACATACTATCCTGCTATATTTTTACTTGACACTCTCTTCCGTTCTGTCATTAGTTACTCTACCTTTAATGCATTAATTACTTAAAGCCTGCTTGAGCCTGAGATTTAAGTCCTACTGGGCGATGTTCGCTCACCTTGCATTATTTGTCATTGTGTTCTCAGGTGAGACCGAGGATGAACCATACACTCAAGAGGACGGGAACGACCTGGAGTGATGTCATGAGTACCCTAGCGTTCTATTGCTATATTTAGCGTTGTAGTAGTTAGGTTTGGAGTTTAGTCTTTTGCTTTATTCCAATATAACCGGGCCTCATAGATTGACTCTGATATTAGTGGTTTTAACTAGGCATTGAAAAGTATTGATGAAATGAATTTGCTCTATCATTATTCATTTTGAAATGGTTTGATGTCTAGTATTCACTCTATACCCTTTTCTTGCAACTGCCTTGCGTTCTGATATTCCGCGTCGGGGCGTGACACTTGTGGTTAGTAAACACCTCGAACTTGACACCATAAAGATAGTGTCTCCAGATCTTCAGTGCATGAACCACAACCGCCAACTCCAAATCATGGGTCGGATAGTTACGCTCATGCTCCTTTAACTGGAGAGAAGTCTACCTTACCATGCTGCATCAACACACAGCCAAGGCCTATCTGAGAGGCATCAGAGTAGATAGCAAAACCCTCTGCACCACTCAGCAAGATCAACACGGGTGCAGATGTAAGCCTCACCTTCAACAACTGGAAACTACTCTCGCAATCATCAGACCAAACAAACTTCACACCCTTCCTGGTTAGCTTAGTCAAAGGTGTGGTGATAGATGCAAAGCCTTCAATGAATCGCTTGTAATAGCCTGCTAAGCCAAGAAAACTCCTGATCTCCGATGGGGTCCTTAGAATCTCCCAATCTAACACTGCCTGGACCTTCGCCGGATCAACAGCAACTCCAGCGCCTGAGATAACATGCCCAAGGAAAAGAACCTTGCGCATCCAGAAGTTGCACTTGCTGAACTTGGCATACAGCTTGTGCTCTCGGAGAACCTCTAGAACAACCCTCAAATGCTCACGGTGTGTAGCCTCATCAGGAGAATAAACTAATACATCGTCAATGAACACCACAACAAAGCTATCCAGATATGGCCTAAACACCCTGTTCATGAGATCCATGAATGCTGCAGGGACGTTGGTCAGACCAAATGGAAGCACAAGAAACTCATAGTGTCCATAACGAGTCCTAAAAGCAGTCTTGGACACATCTTTATTCTTAATCCTCAACTGATGGTAGCCGGACCGCAGATCAATCTTTGAAAACACCGATGCATTCTGCAGCTGATTGAATAAATCATCAATCCCCGGCAAGGGATACTTGTTCTTCACAGTCACCTGGTTGAGCTTCCTATAATCAATGCACAGTCTGAGAGACCCATCCTTCTTATTCACGAACAATACAGGTGCGCCCCATAGTGACACACTAGGGCGAATGAATCCCTTATCCAGTAAATCCTGCAACTGCTTCCTCAGCTCGGCTAACTCCGCAGGTGCCATCTGATAAGGAGCCTTAGAGATAGGAGAGGTGCCTGGAAGCAACTCTATAGTGAACTCTATCTCCCTAGCCGGTGCCAATCCAGATAAATCATCAGGAAACACATCTGGAAACTCCTGCACAACTTCAATCTCCTCAAGGGTCGGTGACTGCTCGGCCTTAGGGACTAAGACCACACTGGCAAGAAAAGCATCACAACCCTTGTTCACCATCCTCATCGCCTTCATGGCGGAGATCATAAAACTTCCCTCTAAGTTCCTTGCCAACGGATGTGAGAACTCATCCTCACCAGAAATATGGAAAGTAATCTTCTTCCCTCTACAATCCACCAAGACATAGTGCTCCTTAAGCCAATCCAGACCAAGAATGACATCATAGTCCTTCATCTTGAGCAAGTAGAAGCACCCAAACAAGCCTCGGTCCTCAATGCACACAGGTAAGGATGGAATACACTTCCTAGTCGCTATCGTACCTAATGGTGTGTGCACAGACAATGGGACTTCTAGCTCCTCTACCTCAACTCCAGACTCTACTGCTAGCTGCTTGGCAAACCGCTCAGAAATGAACTAGTGTGTGGCACCCGTATCAAACAATACCTGAGCATGCACACCCATGACTAGAATCGTACATTCTGTGACGTTCTCGACTTGCTCTGCATCCTCTCATGCTAGTGCAAACACTCGAGCTTGGGCTTGAGGCCTTCCTGGTCTCCCTGTCACTGGCGCTGCTGCCGCTGCTGAGGCTGGCGCTCCTCGCTGAACACCCTATTGAAGTTTGGGACAATCCCGGATCTGGTGCTCGGTACTGCCACACTTGAGACACTTCCTGCCAACTTCCAACACTTGGTGCCGCCGTGTGCCCTTCCACAGTGAGGGCATGCCTTCTTGTCGCTGGGCCTAAAGCTAGGGGACGGTGGCGTAAGTGCCTGCTGACTCAAAGCCGTCACTGGACACTGGGGTGACTGGTACACTGCCTTCTTCCTGTCCTACCTCTGGAAAGGTGGTGCGGACCTCTTCTGAGCTGTCCTCTTCTCCTCCAGGTACTGGTCCATCTCGCTCTCCTGCCTGCACACTGCACTGAGAGCCTCATCTAGAGTGCAGTGGTCAAAAGCCACAAGCCTCGACCTCAGTGATGGTTTGAGCCCCATCACAAACTTCGTAGCCTTCCTGTGCTCATCAGCAACTATATGGGGAGCATATTTAGAGAGGTCGACAAACCTGGCCTCATACTCCAAGACCATCATGGAGCCCTGAGTGAGAGAAAGAAACTCCTGCTCCATCTTGTCCTAGATGTGCTCGGGGATGAACTTGGCCCGAAATAGCCTCGTGAACTCGGCCCAAGTTACCTCAATGGCACCATCCTCGTACTTGGTACGTAGTACGGAGGCCCACCAAACATCGGCTCTCTCATGCAAAATACAACCCATAAGCACCAATCTAAACAAAACCTTAACTTAACACAAGTACATATACTTTAAGTAGGGGTGTCAGAAAACCGGATCCGGGTCGGATTCTCTCTGATCCAAACCTGGATCTGGAACCATCAGATTCGGATCTGACCCGGATCCATAACCAATCACCAGTTCGAATCCGATTTGGATCAGGATCTGAACTTACATTTTTGGATCCGGATCCAAATTCGGATCTTATTTGTGATAAAAAATTCTAAAAATTATATATTTTTTTAAAAATCTTAAAAATACAATAGAAAATCCTAAAAAATCTTAAAATTTCAGATACACTCATCATGATATTTGGATCCAGATCTAGATCTTAATGCTACTTAATTACTTCTGTAAATATAATAAAAAATTCAAAAAAAATAATAATAAATCAAATATAATATACATAACATTTTAGATCCAGATCCCACCTCTACAATTAATCATACAGGCAAAAAAAATTCAGTAAACAATAAAAATCAGAGGACGGTGGAAAGAAACTTTCACTGTTCAGATGAACAGAGGCGGCACAACTAAAAAATGACCTTGTTCTGTGGTCTTCAAGTATTCACCATGTATATACACCTAAATAGAGAATTAAATAGAATGAAAGCCACCAAAGATCATTTGCTGGTAACATTATCTAAGAAGATCAGATGCAGCCTTTGCAGCTACATATATACATAATACATGAGTCCCTCCCTCCCTCCTCTCGTTGGCCACATCTCTCTCTCTCTCTCTCTCTCTCCCCCCTCCTTCCTTCTCAACCCAGTATTTGTTGATATATGACCCTTCCTTCCTTCTCAACCTAGTTGTTTCAGTTTTTGAGCTCTCAGATCCTGCTAGATCAATCAAGTTCTGAAAAACAAATACGGAGAAAGATGGTGAGACATTATACAACCAGAAATATATTTCCCAAATTTGATGGGTAAGAAGAATGGATTAGTAACATACAAGCTGAGAATATATCACCCCATCGTAATCATCACCATGGGAACTGCTTTCAATCATCTAACAAAGGAACATATAGGAAGTAAAGTTAAGAAGATACAACAGAACAATGAGAATAAACAGAAGATGAACAATTTAAAATAATCATTAAATATATCACAACTGAAATAGGCCGAATAAATGCATATCATCTATCATCAGTGAAAGAAGTTTTCATCGTCTAATTTTTGTGCCTTTCTTAAGTTATACTTTTTTGTGTTTTGCTCTTCTGTTACCCTTTTTTTTTAATTTGCTTTCTTTGTCCTTTCACAACCTTTTTCCCCCAATGAGCTGATTTATGTGCGCTTGTCTTCCCACAAAATAAGCATACTGACGGATTTGATCAGTGCAGGTTGGATATAAGCCAAAGCTTGTTCAGGGGGCCAATCCAATAATTCAATTTGCCGTCCAAAGTCGATCCAACAGTTGTTTCAAGCACCACTTATCTTCCAAAATAGGAGTATCCTGGCATCACCAACTCTGAAGGATAAAGCAGCCCTAAACACCTCTGCACATTTTAAAATGGATTACCAAATTGAAGACATTACTCCATGAACTTGGTTCAATATCCTATGGTCCCCACCTTAAGAGATACATTCACTTTAATTTATACATTTATAAAACAGATGGAAGAGGCTATTAAATTTCTAGGTAAGGGGAAAGAGGAAAGAACATGCATTATCAAGAAGAGAATAAGAACTTGAAAGAGTTACTTCTGAACATAAAAAGGTTGAACAATCTAAGATAAGTGTATAGACATTTTATGAAGGTCAGATTTGGCTACTCAGGAGGGCAGTACAATAGATGTCAGACCACAGGGCCCAAAGAATGGCATGAATATGGCAGTTATAATTAACATAAAAGTCACTTACTTTTATGTTAATTATACATTCATTATGATAATCAAAATAAACATACAGGAAGGTTAATTATAAGTCATAGGGTGAGAAACCAAAAGTAACACCCAAAACAATGAGATAGCTTATCGTAGTTTCTTCTATAAAAAAGTACCAAGACCGACATTTACCAGCAGAACCAATATTTGAATCTAGGAAAAGCAGTCACTTCTACCACAGTAACCACAATTCAAACTCTAAAGATAACAGCTTGAAACAACATAGAACATCCACCTGTCTACGTGAATCCTGGAGAATACAATGTGCAAAACATTCTCAAGCTTTGTGTAAATCCTGGACAAGAGAATGTGCTATGCATTTTTCAGGTTACTTAAATTTGATGGGCAGCATTCAGATAGAAACAAAACAACTAAACTTCAAATATACCTGTGTGGGGTCTATTTCTCCCTGGATGATAATTAAGATGGATATGTACCTGTGTGGGGTCTAACACACAATAGATAATTGGATGAAAAATCTTCCTGACGTCAAATGATAACCTGCAAATATAGCTCTGATCAGCAATAATCCACATGGTATTGCTTGGTTGATCTCAAGTAGTTGGAAAAAACAAATATTACCCAAAACTGACCATGTATCCCAGTACTGTAGCATGCATGCACTGTTAGAAAAATGATGTCCTACCAAAGTTGAGATTTGCCTACACAGAAAGTTCAAGTAAAAGTAAATGTAAGACAAAGAAGGTTCTAGAAAAAAAAATCTAATTCAGAAATAAAAAAAATAGCTTACCTAATGAGAAGCTGAAGAAAACACAAATGCATCATCATAAGGAACTTCAAGTATTTCATCCTCATTCTCATCAATAATCTTACTACTTGCAAAGATAGATGAAAGAGCATCCTCCTCTGAAATATCGAATGAAGAAACATCATCTCGAAGCCAATTTTTAGTGCATATCAAGGCTTGGACAGTAGTAGCATCCAAGGAACTTCTATATTTGTTTAGTACCCTACTGCCAGTGCTGAAGCTGATTCTGATGCTACGGTGGAATTGAAATAGCCAACACATCACGAGCCATACATGAAGGTATAGGATACTTTAAAGAGTTGCTTTTCTACCACTTCAAAATATCAAAATCATCCTCTGGTTTTGCTGGTTCTTCCAAATAAACATCTAAATCAGTCTTTTCTGATGAATGCAAAGAAGATTGCTGAAGATATTGGCCAAACTCCATATACATAGATGTCAATGTACTTCTTGAAGAGGAACCAACCTTTCTCTTTGATATACTTGCCATAGAAGACACATTAAGACTTCTACTCTCAGATGAGTGGTCAGATCTTCTAGTGACATATGTATCATAAAAATGTTGCAATCCTATTTTTACCTCCTCTATTTTCTCTTCAGCTTCATCACCATAAATCTTTTCAAAAAAAATATCTGACCATAAACATCTTAAATCGTGGATCTAAGGTTGTGGCAATTGCAAGAAGTGTGTTTGTTTTTCTCCAATATTTGTCAAACTTCAAAAGCATCCGTGAAGCCATCAATGAAATAAATGATTCATCATGAATAGACCATTGCTTTAAAGAGGCATGAATTATACAGATATCTCCAAAAAATAGATTAGAAGTTGGAAACCTGGTCCCTGAGAGTCTCTCTGTCACCTCATAAAAGATACTCAAGCAGTCGATAACAAGCTTAATATTTTTCTACTCATTGACTGAGAGTGCATAAGGATAAGATGAATCATACAACTGTAAGCATGAAAAGACTTTTTCAAATTCAGCAGCCCTCTCTAGCATTAGATACATAGAATTTCATCTCGTGGACACATCTAAAATGAGAGACTTCTTATGGCCTACTTCAAATCGTGCAGCTTTCTTGAAATTTTCTTTTCTTTGCTGAGAAGACTTCACATATTTTACGCTTTCACGTACTTTGAAAATGACTTCATCAACTTCCTTTAAACGATCTTGAACAATTAAATTTAAGATGTGAGCGCTACATCGTAGATGAAATCATGACCCATCAAGAGGCAAACACTGAGTAAAAGTTGGATCATTAACATCTTAACTGCTTTGTTGTTAGCACTCGAGTTATCTAACACAATTGAAAATATTTCTTATGGATATTCCACTCCAACAACTTGTCAAGTAAAACTTTTGTTAACACTTTGTGGCCATGAGGTGCCTCAACATATTCAAAGTTGAGAATTTTCTTCCTCAAATTCCAATCATTATCTATGTAATGGCATGTTAAACACATATAGCCATCATTGCCAATGGAAGTCCACATATCTGACGTCAAACTGACTGCAACTGAGACTCTCAAGTGAGAATAACACTTTCTCTTTCTCTTTTGTATACAACTTTATGCAATCTGACTTAACTTTTTTTCTTTTTTTTGGCAAATATCTGGGAGAGGTGGAAGGAGAGTGCTCACCCCTTCAGAAAGGGATAAGGGAACCACTCCACCTCCACACAACAACCAGAGAGATTTTATTAATAAATGGTAAAGAAAGATACATCAGGGCCTTAAGGAAGGAAACCCTGCCTTATCCAGACGACAGGGTCCCTTAACAGAAGCAGGAAGATCGGCCCAGGAAAACCAGAAATTACAAGCTTCAATAGAGGAGCAACCAAAGGTAGCCAGAGCATCCGCAACCTGGTTAGCTTCTCTAAAAACATGACAAATAGAAACACAGAGAGACTGACATTTAGATAATATGTCAGTAACAGGATAAACAAGCTTCCAAGGACAAGGAAACAGACCCTTAATGATTTGCACAAGAACCAAAGAGTCCGAATCAATAAGAAAATTAGTAACACCTTTAGAGCTGCACAACCTAATCCAATCCCTTAGAGCAAGCGACTCAGACTCAAGGCTGGATCGAATGTTGGGGTATCGATGTGCAAAGCAGAAAATAACATCCCCACGATCATTCCGAAGAACGCCACCACCTGCTGCGACGCCCGAAGAGTGCTTGAGAGCGCCATCAACGTTGAGCTTGAATCTCCCCGTGGGGGGAAGCAACCACTTGACAATCTTAGGGGACTGTCTAAAAGGCTGAGGAAGATGAATCTCCCAGTGAGAAATAGACCTACGCTGATCAAGAGCAACGTCTTTCAGAGCGAGCACCGAGGCGCTAATAGCATCCTGCACATTCATCCGTACTTTAAATAACACCTGAGAGCTGGACATGGTAACTGAATCGTATCTGGCGCGGTTTCGACTGCACCAAATCTCCCAAATGACAGATAAGAAGATGAATCGAGCTAGCTTCCACCAAGCAGCACCGCCAAATTTGGTAGACAGGTAGGAGATAGGTGCATGCGCTGCATTTTGCACAGTCAAATTCTGAAACTTGAGCACATCAAAAAGAGAGTCCCACACATCGTTGGCTACATCACTGGTAAAGAACAAGTGGGTACTGGATTCAACACTTGGGATAGAACAGCAAGAACACTTGGAACAAAGAGGAATTCCACAACCTGTCAGCACTTCATCCGTCGGAACACAACCTTTCACCAGACGCCAGGCAAGAATAGACCACTTTAAAGGGATATCACGGCTCCAAAGATTGCCCCAGCCAGCAACAAAGCCACCTTGAGAAAGGTTCCTCACTGAAGAGGAAGTGAAAATACCATCAGAGTTTGGACACCAAATCCACTTATCCACATCACCATAAACCGCAATAGAAATATTGAGAACCGTTGGAGGGCAGAACTGATGTGCCAACATAAGGTGGCAACCTCCAGATTCCTGAATAACATCATTGACAGACAGATGCTTGTGTGGAAGACTCCGCCATATATTTTCTGGAAGGAAGTAGTGTAAGGGGACAGACCCAGTCCAAACATCATACCAAAAACTAACCTTAGAATTCATGCTTGCAAGGAATACCCGATGGTTGGAAGCAACCAAGGAGGACGCATGCCTCCAGAGACGCCTATCAGCTGCAGACATCATCATATAAGTAGCTTCCGAGTAATGACTAATATGAAGATATTTTGCCTTGAAAAAATTACCCCACAAAGAATCACCAGTAATCACTTTCCATAGCATTTTAGTTCTTAGAGCAATTTGCATATCATGAATGTTTAGAACCCCAAGACCCCCACACTCTCTGGACTTCGCAATATTTTTCTAGGAGACCCAGTGCTTCTTCGAAGAGCCTTCATAAGAACCCCAGAAAAAGTTGGCAAGCAACTTGTGAAAGCTTTTGATGATCGAAGTGGGGATAGATAAAGATGACATAGTGTAGATTGGAATGGTAGATAACACATGTCTCACAAGAACCAGCCTTCCACCGGAGGACAGAAATCTCGATTTCCAAGCTTGAAGCCTTTGAGCCGTTTTAGATAGGATATGAGAGAAATAAGTAGGCCTTCGCCTACCATGATAAACCGAAACACCAAGATACTTAAATGGAAGCGCACCCCTAGGAAAACCAGTGATATGGCCAATAGATCGGCTGATAGATGAAGATGCCTTTTCATGAAGAATGAAAGAACTCTTTGCCACATTAATCATCTGCCCCGAGGCTGCCTCGTAGGCCCTCAAAAAAACCATAAGGCGCTGAACATGTCTGGCCGAACCATTGGAGAAAATGAGAGTATCATCAGCAAAAAGGAGATGGGATATGAGGGGACAACGTTTCAAGGTCTGATAGGCTCCACCAAGACTTCGACTAAACAAGTTTGACAGCCCCCTACTTAAAACCTCTTGAGCCAAAATGAAAAGCGCAGGAGCTAGAGGGTCCCCCTGGCGAACACCTCTGGAGGATTTAAAAAAACCATGAATTTCACCATTAAAAAGCACACAGAACCAGCAATTAGAGAGAAGAGGCTCAATAAGAGAAATAAAACTGATAGAAAAACCGAACTTCTGCAGCCCCGCATAGAGGAAATCCCATTCCAATCGGTCATAAGCCTTGGCCATATCCAGTTTAAGGATCACATTCCCACCTCTGCATTTCCTGGCGAGATGCTGCACCATTTCCATGGCCAAAGAGACATTTTCAGATATACTCCTTCCCTTAACAAAAGCACCTTGTTCTTCAGATATTAATAAAGGTAGAACCTGAGCAATCCTGTCATTTAGAATCCGGGAAATAATTTTGTAGAAGAAGTTGCACAGACTGATAGGCCGAAAATCAGCACAGACCTTTGGACGATCAATCTTCGGAATCAAAGCAATTAAGGATGAAGTGAAACCCCTGGGAAGAGCATGACCACAAAATAGGCTTGCACAGCACTACAAACATCAGATTCAATAAAACTCCAGCATGAGTGAAAGAAGTGACCAGTGAAACCATCAGGCCCCGGGGCGCTATCAGGGGACATTGACATGACAACTCTTTTGATTTAACTGTGTTACGAGATAACAATTGAAGCTCAGATTGAACATTCTTTAAGAAATGACGAAAGAATGCATGCTCAATCATAGCAAAAGGATATTGATGAACAATGACCATCTTTGAAAAATCTTCTCTACTCTTCTCATTATCAAATACAAAGGGGGATTTTCAAATTCACCTCCACCAACTATGGGTTCTGTTTCTCCCCTACTTTTTTTCAATGCTTGAGCCTCAGGACAACGCATAACATGATTATTTAGATGCTTTGTTCCACTTGAACTATTGCCAACTAAGTGTTTTTGACAATAATGACAAATGGCAACAATACTCCCATCTTCATTTGTGACCCTTTCAAAATGTAGCCAAACTTTTGATCTTAACTTTTTTCCTTTCTGTACACGTCCACTAGAAGATTGTGTAACACTAACATCTATATTCTCCACACCAAAATCAATACTTTCTGAAGCACTCACCATAGTTTCAAATCAAAATAGTCCCTTTAAGCCTTTCACATTAATAAAAAATATAAAAATAAGCAACCAGAGATATTGTCTGTCAAATACATGTATGAAAAGACACATCTATTAGAAAATAACAAGAGATATTATCTGTCAAGTATATGTATGAATGAGGTACATGTATATCATCGTCTTTCTTAAGTAGCATGTTTAATAAAAAACAGGAAACCTGACGATCATAAAAGAAAAAACTTGAAATGTCTTAATGAAAATAGTGAAAAAAAATTGAAGGGCGCAAGTTGTGTTAGACCCTACAAGTAAGATAGGAAGGTGTTATACATGTACATTCTCTATTTCCTTTAATATATTTCAGTTTTACAACCCACCTTCAAAAAAAAAAAAAAACTATAGTAGTTCAAACACCATTAAGAACTACAGTAGTTCAAACACCAGCTTAAACTTTGCAGTAAAGGAAACTTGCTTTGGCAAAGATAACATCTAGAGACATATGCCAGGGTGCTGCACCTGCTCCAAAACTTTGGACCAAATGTCAACATCTCCAACTTGTCTTACCACATACTACCTATGGAGTTGAGAAAAGTAATATACCAGCAAACATCAATAAACACCCCATAGCAGCTTACCAAGCAATCACATGCCCCATGTCTGCAACAAGTAATATTAGCGGCAGGCCCAGTAAAAAATTGCTATGGAATGTTTCTACATAAGTAAAAGGAAGTGACACTAGAACATCTTTGTATCTTCCATTGAAACCGATTTGAAGCTTCGTGGGGATAGTATGCTATATAAGATGCTCTTAAATTCAGATCTATCATGGTCAGATCCTCAGTTAGATAGTACACTTAAAATCACCTTTGTTAAAATCATTCATCCAATATATGGCACTTTTCCTTCATTGTAATGGGTCAGATCATAAGTAAAATGGTATATCTAGAATCATCTTGTTTTTATTCTGTACCCCACTTTATTAACAAAATTGGATGTGAAGATGTGATACCCTAGACGTACTGGGACAAGATGTGATACACAGACATGTCCACAGATGGAGAACCATTTTGTTATGTGTCCTGAGTGATGCAGTGTGGCGAAATGCCTTGTTCAAGCCCGTTAGACCATTAACGAACTTGATCTGAGTCCACCTCCCACGAACGGGACGTAGCCTCGCAAGGGACACCATACACGAGTCCGTGAAAACAAAAAGGAACACACTTGATCACATATATGATTCATCATTTCATATATAATGTACAAGATTTACATAGCCAAATTTCAACAAAAGTACAAGAAAGTACAGGAGCTTGGGGCATACCCCGTGGTAAACTAGTACAACTGAGGAAAGTAGCTACACTGCTGGAGGCGCTGGCCCAACACCGCTACGACGCGGCCCCGAACTGGAAGATGATAACGAAACTTCCTCTTCACCTTCTCCTGTGGGGAGTAGGGGTGAGCCTCACTAGTCACTGGCTCAGTAGGGAACTCCCCCAACTCGAGCAAACCATACACAGGTACGGAAGCAGTAAGCTATACTAGCAATTTATAGCACAACCACGTAGATTATTAAAGCAATAAACATACTTACCATTCACTGACTATATTAAACAAAGTAATTAAATAAACGGCAAAACTCAATCACGTGTACGAGCTAAAGTAGAGACCGCCACACTCGAGCCACGTAGACTGGTTCGCGACACCAGTAACTGACTCAGACAAACAGACACAGGTCTACCTCTCAGTCTCGCAGCCACAAACGAAAGGTCCAGCTGCCGCTCCACGTGGAAAAGTCAAACAACTGTGGAGACCAACTAAACACCACTCCTGCGGACAGACAACCGCAGGCCCATGCCTGGCACCTCTAGGGTCTCTGGCCGGAGCACCCTAGAGTGAGGCACTAGAAAGGACTAGCTGGGGACCAGTGTCGACTACTGGTGTCCGTACCCCCAACTAAGAGCGCGCTACAAGTGACTGAAAACAAACTCAAGAGTCACTGTCCCATTGTCCTCTTTCCCTCAGCCGGACGTACAACTCAAGCATAGGGGTGAGGGTGTCCAGGACAGATGACACAGACCTCAACGGTACAACACAAGTATCGGGACAAAGCCCCGAGCTAACAGCCTGGCTCACAGAGAACCTGGGGCACCCAACTAGAGAGGTAACCACGGTAGGCGTCGTGCTACTTGCCACGCACACAGAACCATGTGCACATCACACACGAACCACGTGAAACATCACGTAAACCTCAAGTAACAACTATCCACAACATGTGAACGCAACACTGCTTGAGTGAACACCACGCAACTACGCAAAGAACCAGCTAGCTACACAACTAAAGTGCTAGCTTCAAGAACCATGCACTCTCAGAGTGCCACAAGTGCCAATGCACCGCTCGTTATCGGTAAACACGTCGCATAACGATATTCAGATAATCCAATCGTATGAGCCATGCATGCATAGACCTTCGACTGAAGTCGCGACATGGTCTTGCGTCGCTTTCAGATAGCGACAGCCCGATAGGTCGCCTTCAACACATTAACGCGACATACAAACAAGTCGCATTCACAACCTGAACGCGACGGGTCGGCCCGTCGCCACCTGATCGCGATAGGGGGTTCCGTCGCCTTAGCAGTCGGAAACCCTAATCCGGGATCCCCTCCACGGATTACCAACCCACACCATGCAAACCACCCTTAATTAGTGTTTTTCATGCTTTAATGGGTTCCTAGGCATGATATCTATTGTGTAGAAAGTATTAAACTGATCAAACCGTGCATTCCACACGATTCTCACCCCGGAAATGGGAGGAGTCACCCTACCTCGCGAAGAACACACGATACGACGCTCCCCCATTGTTTCTCTCTCTCCACGTGAGCTTCCCACGGCACGATCACGACGAAATCATGAATTCATGCAAGAATCACCACAGCTCCCCTTCCCCTGGCTGAGCAGAACTCGTTGCAGTTCTGTCCAGCTGGGGTTTCTTAAAAACACCCAGCGGTTGGGAACGCGACGTATCATCACGTCGCGACCTAATCACGACGGACCTAGGCATCGCCTTCCTACCTGCCGCTCTGCGCGCTACACGTGGTGCACATGCAGATGATCAATGCCCCAAGGCAGTCACCAGAACGCGACGGCCACCTCTATCGCATTCAGAACGCGACACTCCTCCCTGTCGCGATGAAAGGCTGAGGACACTGGGGTGCTGCAGGCCCGGACTATCGGCCCAATAAGCCCCTGAAATACGCACACGTACCACACACAAACCACATTGGCCTCACGGTAGTCATCATAACCACTAAACACAGGATCCACGAGGATCCAAAAAACGCGTGACGTTACATTACTATCATCTAAAAAGAAATTTCGACCTTGAAATTCATAACTCAAATACAAGAAGTTTCATCACACATATTTACAAGTACTATCATCTAAAAAGAAATGCAGAACCTTACTCAAATAAGTAAGGATACCCTTTAGCCATTTCGTCGGCTAATTCCCTGGTATCCTCACCACCCAACCTATTTTCCCATCTCACCTTGATTAATTCAATTTCTTTATTTCTCAGCTTCTTTGTCTTACGGCCAGTAATCTGCACCGGATACTCTGGCATAGTCATATCCGGTCTCAAGTCACCACCTTGGTAACTGATTATCTACGCTGGATCTTCAATGCACTTTCTTAACATAGAAACATGGAAAATATCATGGACATCTGCAAAGTCAGTTGGCAAATCAAGTCTATAAGCTGTTTCCCCAATTCTTTCTAACACCTGAAAGGGTCCCACATATCTCGGACTCAACTTTCCGATCTTGCCAAACCTCATAATACCCTTACTAGGGGAAACTCTTAGAAAAACAAAGTCTCCCACTTCAAATGAAGTGGTTTCTCTGATTATTGGCATAACTCTTCTGCCTGCTTTGAGCTGCCTGCAACTTTTCTTTAATGAGCTTCACTATTTCCGTGGTTTGCTGAATTAATTCAGGACCACCATCTGCCTTTCCCCCACTTCATGCCAGTTCAATGGGTTCTACATGGCCTTCCATATAGAGCTTATATGGTGCCATCTCAAGACTGGTATGGTAACTATTGTTATAGGCAAACTCAACCATACCTAAATGATGCTCCTAGCTACCTCCCCAAACTAAACAACAGGCTCGTAACATGTCTTCAATGGTCTGGATAGTCCTCTCTGTCTGACCATCCGTCTGGGGATGATAAGCGGAGCTATATTTCAACTCAGTGCCAATTACCCTTTGCAAACTTCTCCAAAAACCAGAAGTAAACCTTGGATCCCTATCAGACACAATAGTCTTCAGAATACCATGCAGTGGAACAATTCTATCAACATAAACCTTTGCTAATCTGTCCACTGTCCAAGACATACTTATTGCCACCAACCTGCACACTTTGGTTAATCTGTCAATAAATACCCATATTCCATTATGTTCTGAGGCTGTTCTTGGTAAGCCTGCCACAAAGTCCATAGCAATATCATCCCATTTCCACTGTGGAATGGGCAACGGTTGCAATAGACGTCCAGGCTTCTGATGCTCTGCCTTAATCTGTTGACAGATAGCACATCTTGCGACAAATTCTGCTATTTCTTTTTTCATATGAGGCCACCAAAAGTGCCTCTTCAGATCCTGGTACATTTTAGTACTGCCTGGGTGAATAGTGTACCTGGATTTATGTGCCTCTTTTAATACTCTCTGCTTTACTTCTCTTTCTACTGGCACGAATAACCTGCCTCTGAGCCTGACCACACAATTATCATCAATGGTAAACTCTTCCATTTTCACTATTTCAGCTAAATTCACATCTGCTTTTTGGGCCTCAACAATTTGCCAATATATGACGCTCCACAGCACTACTAGCTATATTGCCCGTCGTTGACTGCTTGGCACATACAAGGAGTCTCTGCTATTTCCTCATACAACTTCCATTCCTTGATCATCATTGGCTAAATAGGCTTTCTGCTTAGGGCATCAGCCACCACATTGGCCTTACCTGGATGGTAAGCCAAACTAAAATCATAATCTTTTAAATACTCTAACCATCTACGCTGATGGAGATCAAGTCTTTTTGGGAAAAAGATATACTTTAAACTCTTATGATTTGTAAAAAATTTCAAATCTCTCGCATAGAGATAATGCCTCCACATCTTTAAGGCAAACACAACTGCTGCTAGCTCTAGATCATGAGTGGGGTAATTCTCTTCTGCTGGTTTCAATTGCCTGGACGCAAAAGCTATTACCTTGCTATGCTGCATTAGCACTGCGCCAAGCCTCTTCTAGATGCATCTGAATATACACAAAAACCACCCTTCCTATCGGTAATGTCAACACTGGTGCGCTGTAAGCCTCTTCTTTAATTCCATAAAACTTCTTTGACATTCACCAGACCATACAAATGGCACACCTTTCTAGTCAGTCTATCATGGGTGCCGCAATTCTTGAAAAATCTTGAAGAAATGCCTATAATAACCTGCCAACCCAAAAAGATTCTAATTTCAGTAATGTCTTAGGCACCTCCCATTTCATCACTGCTTCCACTTTACTTGGGTCAACTGCAACTCCCTCAGCTGATATGACATGGCCCAAGAACTGAACTCTTTTAGCCAAAATTCACCACTTACTGAATTTGGAAAATAACTAATTATCTCTAATAATTGCAAGGCAAATCCAATGCACTGCATGCTCCTCTTCAGATGCTGAGTAAATCAGAAATCATCTATAAAGACCACAATGAACTGGTCCAAATATGATGATGAAAAATTATGTTCATCAAAATCCATAAAAGCTACAGGGGCATGGTTAGCCCAAATGGCATAACCACAAACTCATAGTGACCATATCGGGTTCTAAATGCTGTTTATCAATATCACCCTCTCTAATTTCAACTGGTGGTACCCTGACCTTAAATCCATTTTAGAAAATACTAGCTGATTGCAACTGATCAAATAGATCATCAATTCTAGGTAATAGGTATTATTCTTATGGTCACCTCATTCAATTCCTGTAATCAATACACATTTCTAAAACTTCCATCTTCTTCTTACAAACTGTGACGTTCCGGCCGTTCGGATCATCTTCTTGTGTGTATGGAGGCCAGTGTGTGGCCAATGACGTGTGTAGTAGGTGTTTTTCGCAGGTGGTGAGGCTCTGTGGGCCGGAGGTTTGGGCCCAAAGAGCTCACTGATTCACTGTCTGTGAACGTGACAGTTAAGGGCATCGCGTTTTGAACGTGACATCCCAGGGCGTCGCGTTTTGAACGTGACATCCCAGGGCGTCGCGTTCATGAAACTGCTGTTTTTAGTCTTCGTCTGCTTGTGCGCCACGGGTTGCGCATAGGGCGAGCTTGCTGACATCGGCTTATTAAAGGCGACGGGCTGGTGCGTCGCGTTAAGGTCGCGACACAGTATGGCGTCGTGTTCTTAACTGCGAAGAGATTTTATAGGACCCCGGCAGAACAGAGCTCACATGAGCTCTGCTCGGCCAGGGGATTATGTTGGAGGATTTCTAGGTGATTCGACTTGTTGGGACTTGGCTTGGCATGTTCTCTCCGCGAGGACGTTGTGTGGAGCGGGAGAAACATCGTGTGGACTCCGTACTTCGGCTGCTTCACGAAGGTAGGGAGATTTCCCGTGTTTGAATCCGTGGATTGCTCGTGTGTTGTGAATGATGTGTTTCTAGCTCTTTAAACAGTAGATGGCATGTGTAGGAACACATTAAAGCATGTAAATGGAATGAAAACCATAGATATAGGAGTTTTGGGGGTGATCCGGATGAAGTTTTCCGGATTAGGGTTGTGCATGTGAAGGCGACAGACCTGGGCGTCGCGACACTGTCGCGATCGTACGATACGGGCGTTGTTTCTAAGGCGACATATCGGGCAGTTGCGTTCTGAAGGCGACACTAGACCCTGTCGTGATCACAGCCGAGGCTTGTTTTATGCATGGGTTTGTTAGTGTGAAACTATCCGATTATCTTATATGTACTGAGTGGTAATGGTAATAGGTGCATTGGCACTCTCAACGCTCGGGGAGCGTGTGGTGTGTGGTTGGCGTGGTGTTCACGTGGTTTACGTGGAGGTTTCACGTGGCTTGTGCATTGTGCACGTGGTTTCCGTGTACGTGGCGTGTAGTTTGATGCCTACCGTGGATACCTCTTCAGTGGGGCCCTGTTTTGTGTGAGCCAGGCAGTGTGCTCGGGGCTTGTCCCGGTACTGAGTGTCATCGAGGTTTTGTCGTCTTCCTGGACACCCTCACTCTTGTGCTGAGTAGTACGTCCGGCTGAGGGAAAGACGACAGTGGGACAACGACTAGAGAGGTTGTTGTGTGTCGCTTGTAGTGTCGTAGTTGGGGGAGAGACAGACACCAGTAGACGTACTGGGCCCCAGCTAGTCTGTTTTCTTGTGCCTCACTTTAGGGAGCTCGGGCCAGAGTCCCTAAAGGTGCCAGGCATGGGCCTACGGGGTGTGTGACCGCAGGTTTGGTGTTTAGTTGGACTCCACAGTTCTTTGTTCTGGTTTAGTGGAGCGGCAGCTGGACCTTTCGTCTGTGGCTGCGAGACGAGAGGTAGTCCTGTGTTGCTTGTCGGGTCGTAGCTGGTGTCGCGAACTAGTCCACGTGGCCCGAGTGAGGCATTTTCCTACTGTAGCTGTACACTTGTTTGGGTTTGCCGTTATTTATCATTACTGGTTTCTGTTAAGCGGCAAATGGTAAGGTATTTACAGCATTATATCCTGCTACATAGTTCTATGAATTGTTAGTGTAATCTCCTACTTTACTATTTATGTTGGTTTGCTCGGTTTCTAGGGAGTTTCCCTACTGATCCAGTGACTCGAGAGGCTCACCCCCCTACTCTTTCAGGTGAGGGAGAGCAGGAGACCTCACACCCATCGTCTAGTTCGAGGCCGCACCGTAGAGGAGGGTCTGCACACACGGACAGTGTAATTTACTTTTCTGTTGTACACCTCGGGGTATGCCCAGGTTGTTGTTGTAGTTTGGTTACAATGGTGTATAGCTATGTACATTTCTAATAAATATGTGAGATTGGCAAATCCTATATATATTTGAGCTGGTTCCCTTACATGCTACGGACTAGTAGTTTGATATCCTTGCGAGGCTTCGGCCGATGCGGGAGGCGGACTCGTATTAGGCACGTTATTGGGTTAATGGGTCTGAATAACGAGGGCCGTCACAGTTGGTATCAGAGCAAAGTCCGTATGGATAGAAAGGAATTGAAAATTGCATAGCCATGTCTCTATTGAACCCACTGCTGGTAGACCTTGGTTTTGTATTAATTATCGTATGTTGTGTCGATGAAATGATGTTTGTGCAGAGTTAGGGATGGCAGAAAGGACGTGATTGGGGAGGTGGACGAGAGGGGTCAGGAGAAGACCCTACGTAGAGAATGATATAGAGAATTTGGGAAAGCTTGATAGATATAAGATGAGATTAGATCAGCAGCCATCGGTGCAGCCAAGCGGCAGCAGTACCACCACTTCCAGAGGAGCGTTGTGCCAGTAGCCAATTCCACCACCATCCGGAGTAGAGGTACCTTCTGTTGACTATACACACGGCAGTTCCAGCAAGGCAGCTATTGGACAGGAGGACTACAGTACTTGTGGAGCGGTTTTTTAAGGTTACAGCCCCCTACATATCAGGAGGCCCAAACAGGATACATCAGAGCTTTGGATACATGAGATTGAGGGGTGGTATTTGCGATAATGAGAGTCCCCAGGAAGATCGAGTGATTCTTACAGCATCATCAGTACGAGGATTTGCGCAAGAATGGTGGCGGTTAAAGATGCAGACAGTTTTACAGACAGAATGGAGGACACTATTCCTTGGTCAGAATTTTTGTCAGTTTTTAATGATTCTTTCTTCCCAATACAGATCCAGCAGATGAAGAGGGAGCAGTTCAGGACACTTCAGCAAGGGAATCTCTCATGCTTGAATACTTCATCCGAGGTTAAGGGCCGAATTACAGGATGCGGTGATTCCCTTAATGTGTAGAACAGTGGAAAGAAGTAGCAGAGCGAGCAGCAATACTGGAGAGGACTGTTAGGGCCAGGTAGGGATAGTCTTAGACATGTGGTTTAGGTTCAGGTAGCTTTCGGCATCCACAGATCCGTCAGGAGAATCAGTATAAGGGAAAGCACCCGGAGCTTCTTCATCATCTGAATAGCAAGTGGGGCAAGCAGATCAAGAAATTCTTCCAAGGAGGCCATGGAAGAGGCAGGAAGCAGGGAGGTTTCCAGCAGTGTCGGGCTACAGGCCACCGGTTCTAGAGGAATCTCAGCCAAGTACAGCAGGGCATCCTACGACATACTAACTTTCAGATGTTATAATTGTGGGCAGCCGGGACATTTAGCAAGGAATTGTCCGTATCCCTCGAGAGCAGGACTTTATGGTAGAGGGACTCAGCAGCAGCAGCCCCCTCTCAGCGGTCAGCAGAGCAGGCAGGGCAGAGGTGTACCGTACCGAAAAGGAGGACGGGCCGAGTGATGGCAAATCCCGAGCATAGGCGGAGGCATCCAATCATGAAGGTATATTACCTTTCTTTGATTTTACTACTAGAGTGTTAATTGATGCAGGTGGCTTCGCATTCATTTATTTCCGAAGATTTTCTGGATAGTATGTGCATCCTTTGAAGAAGGTCTTGTGAGTTAGTGGTAGAGATTCCTTCAGGAGGATATATGCTTACTTCAGTTTTCTAGAAGGGTCATGGAAATCAGATGCCAGCAGATTATATGTTTTGACACTGAAGATTATGATGTGATACTGGGTATGGACTGGTTAGAAGCCTATAGGGCCATGGTTTGATTGCAGGAAAAAAGAGAGTTAAGTTTTGCAGACCCAGTGGTGAAGATTGAATTCCAAGTATGCTTTTTACACTTCCAAGTTTATTATTTTCTGCAGTAGAGCTAAAAAGTTGATTAATGGGATGTGTAGCCTACCTTGCGTCAGCTAGTCTAGGTGAGTCTAGTAGTCTGTAGATTCAGTGCCAGTGGTCAAGAATTTGCAGATGTATTCCAGAAGAATTCCCAGGGCTAGCTCCGCACAGAGAAGTAGATTTTACTGTAGAATTGCAGCCAAGCAGTTTACCTATCTCTAAAGCACCTTATAGAATGGCACCAGCAGAATTGAAAGAATTGAAGAAGCAATTGCAAGAGTGATAGAAAAAGGTTTTATCAGGCCCAGTCAGTCACGTGGGGAGTGCCAATATTATTTATTATTGAAAGAAAGATGGCAGCTTAAGGATGTGTATAGATTACAGGCATGAATAAAGTCACATTAAGAACAATATCCTCTTCTAGAATTGATGATTTGTTTAATCAATTGCAATCAACCAAGGTATTTTCTAAGATAGATTTGAGGTCAGGATATCATCAATGCGAATTAGAGAAGAAGACATTGAGAAGACTGCTTTTCGCACTAGATATGGGCATTATGAGTTTGTTGTAATGCCTTTAGGTTAACTAATGCACCAGCAGTGTAACAGCGGTGTTTTCGGATCCTATGGATCATGTGTGTAATGGTTGTGGTAGCCATCGTGAGGCCAGTGTGGTGGAGTGTGGGTGCGCGCAGGTTTGGTCCTGAAAAAAAAATAACCTGCTGCAGTTGAGTAGGGGTGACGGCCTAGGGTGGTCGTTGACATGGGTTGGCGTCCATGTATGTGACGTGTACTCTATGAACTTGGCGACAAGAGATATGGACGTCTAACCTTGGCGGTTTGATTGGCGGCAGCCATGTTGGCGCCAACCTGTGTGCGACCTGTTGAATATAGGGTCACCCGAGGGCAGCTTTTCACTCGGATTCTCCCACTTCTTCGCCCTACTTTCACGCCTTTGCTCCCTACTGCTTCTAACGATTTCTAAAGGCTGGTTAGGGGATCGGGAACGAGTGGCGGGTGACCAATTGTGCTAGGAAACGCCGGAGCGAGTGTAATCTCCGTAGGAGCTCGCAGAGGGTTTGGTACGATCGGGAGGATTTAGGAGGTTTATGTGCATCTTGAGGTAGGGACGATCCTTTTAATACCTTCTGGTTGTGATATGCATCAGGAATGCATGAATCTACATGTAATTATGTTTTTGATAAGGGTATTCCATGCGGGGTCAAAGGGTAGTTTGATTGATTACTTAGTAAAACATGTTGTTACGGTTTGTTTATAATGCATGGAGTTAGAGAAAGGGTTTTGTTGTGTTTCCCATTGGTTTGGGGCCAAGAGCACTGTGGATCGGCCAAGGTTTCTGTGGGAGCTGGTAGCCAAGAGCTTGGCGTCAATATCGATTGACGCCAGGTTCTTCAGCTGGAAATAGACGGCCAGTGATCTTGCGTCTACATCCCATCAACGGCAGTCGATGTTGCCATCAGCATGCTTTTATTTAAATGTTGTTATATTGAATATTTAACAATATCAAGTGGCATTGGTATTGTGGTGCACTAGTGCACGTGTTTCTGAGATAGCATACTGGGTACGCAGTTAGCGGTTCTTCATGTGTTACATGGTATCACGTGTAGTGGACTATTAGTGCATGCGGTTTACGCGAGAGTTCACGTGGTTTGTGTGTGACGTGCACGTGGTTTGTGTACGTGGAAAGTAGTACGACGCCTACCATGGTTACCTCTCCAGTTGGGTGCCTAGGTTCTTTGTGAGCCAGGCTGTTAGCTTGGGGCTTTGTCCCAGTACTTGTGTTGTACCGTCGAGGTCTGTGTCGTCTGACCTGGACACCCTCACTCCTTTGCTTGAGTTGTACGTCCGGCTGAGGGAAAGACGACAGTGGGACAGTGACTGTTGTACTTATCTTTTAGTCACTTGTAGCGCGCTCTTAGTTGGGGGTACGAACACCAGTTGTCGACACTGGTCCCCAGCTAGTCCTTTTCCAGTGCCTCACTCTAGAGGGCTCAGGTCAGGGTCTCTAGAGGTGTCGGCATGGCCTGCGACGTGTGGTCTGCAGGGTGTGGTGTTTAGTTGGTCTCCATAGTTGCTTGACCTTTCACGTGGAGCGGCAGTACCTTCCGTTCGTGGCTGCGAGACTGAGGGTAGACCTGTGTGTGTTTGTCCGAGTCAGTTACTGGTGTCGCGAACCGTTTACGTGGCTTGCGTGTGGCAGTCTCTACTTTAGCTCGTACACCTGTTTGGGTTTGCCGTTTATTTAATATAGTTGTTTTGTGTAGTCGATAAACGGTGAGTATATTTACAGCTTTAATATTCTGCTTAGCTGTTCTGTAAACTGTTAGTATAGTTTACTTCTTTCGTACCTGTGTTGGGTTTTGCTCGGTGTTGGGGGAGTTCCCTACTGAGCCAGTTACTAGCGAGGCTCACCCCTACCCCCACAGGTGAAGGCGAGGAGGACGTTTCTCGGCCCTCGTCCAATTCGGAGCCGCGTCTTAGCGATGCAGGGTCAGCACCTGCAGCAGTGTAGTGTAGCTAGTTATGTACTTCTTCCAGTTGTACCCAGGGGTATACCCCAGGCTCTCGTACTTTTTTAGTCTGGGGAAATATGGCTATGTAAATTTGTGAATAAATATATGGAATGGTGTGTTCCTTTGTGTTTTTACGGACTAGTGTGTGGAATCCCTTGTGAGGCTTCGGCCCGTTCGCGGGAGACATACTCGGGTCAGGCACGTTACTGGTTTAATGGGCTTGGATGATGCGTTCCGTCACAGTTGGTATCAAAGCATGGTCTGTGTTAATATAAGGGAACTAGAAGGTTACATAGCCTTATGTTGGTAGTAGTACACTACTGGTAGTGATGATCAGTCTGTCCCATGCAATTTTAATTAATGTATATATATATATTATACATATTTTGATGATTAACAAAACCAAAAATAATTTATCAATTATATCTGCTGAATATTCAAGTCTTAAGTACAGGAAAAATACCGAAGTCAAACAAGCCAATAAAGGTATGCATTACTACTCTGAAGCTTAATCTTTTCAACATGAGATTTCTCTAAGTCCATATTGATTTCTATTGAAGTTCATAACGATTTTTTATAAGACTGAAAAGTCATGTTGTTTCAAACAAGTCGATGTCATACGACTTCATAAGTTATCATAACGATTTCTTTAGAACTCGCAACGACTTGCTTGTGTAACGACTTCATAGTATCATAACGATTTTTAGAACTCGCAACGACTTACTTGTTGGAAACGACTTCATAAGTATCACACGATTCTTGAAATTCGTAGACTGGTAGCCGCAACGACTTTAGTTTTTCGTAAGATCCTTGAAAATAACGACTTGTAGCCCTAACGATTTCTTTAGTTCTTTAACGATCCTTCGAAACTAGTAACGACTCTAGCCATAACGATTTCTTTAGTTCTCGTAACGATTCCTTTGAAACTCGTAAGACTTGCTAGCCATAACGATTTCTTTAGTTCTCGTAACGATTCCTTCGAAACTCGTAACGACTTGCTAGCCATAACGATTCTTAGTTCTCGTACGATTCCTTCGAAACTCGTAACGACTTGCTAGCCATACGATTTCTTAGGATTCATAACGACTTGCTTTGCGCAACGATTTCTTCAGAGCTTATAACGACTCGATAAGTGTCATAACGACTTGCTTTGTGCAACGATTTGTTAAGAGTTTCATAATGATTTCTGTATTGTCATAACGACTTGATTTCAACGATTTGTTAGTGTTTCACATCGATTTCTTCAGAATCAAATGACTTGCCATGATTCATAACGTTTTTTATATCTGTTATAGAACGATTTGCTATGACTCATAACGATTTCATAAGTCATACAGTCTTCAATTTCATATCTTGATATCTTATTCATCTTAAAGCATTGACCAGTCAAAATCCACGTAGACATCTCTCTGACGCTTTTGCATTATGAGATCTGAACGTATCTCTTGCATGCTGCAGACTATATCCTCATATCGTATTTCGTGCTTACTCTGATAACGTCCTTTAGACTTAAGCCAGTTGGCATTACTATTTTCTTAACTATTGATACTGACGTTGACTGATATCAGAGACAGCCTATCTGTCTGCTGTTTGAGTTTGACATCTGTGCAGACCTTTGATGTACTTTCATGGTACAACTTTAGACAATAGAAGCCAACGGATATCTGTGTGAATCTCATCTCGTTGCGTGCTCAAGTGATTAAAAGACTGTGACAGGAAGCTTCCAAGACTCCAGATGTCATTCAGTCTAATGACTACTCAAAAGAGAGACAACGGTCTCTTCAACGACTAGATTTCAAATTGAAGATATATATATAAAAGTCAGAAGAATAGAAGAATCATCGATCAGAGACTATTTTAAATTCTTCTGAAGAAAATCGAGAGCCAAGATCCTTCACTCCGTTTAGCTTTTTGCTCTCTTGCTCTCCACTAGTTTTGTGAAAATCTTGAGAGAGCCTATACAAGTTCTGAGAGTGTGAATTGTTCATATCTCTTTGCTCTCAGCTCTAGTTGCTTCAGATCCTCACTTATCAAAAGCTGGATCTAGAGGCCGTGAAAAGTCATTTATTCTTCTCTGCTGTTCCCTTCGGGTGTGAAGAAGACTGGTGGTATCCAGGGTGTGCTCCCTTCGGTTGTAAAGGAAGACCTGGTAGCATCCAGGGTTGTGGTTCCCTTCAAGTGTGAAGGAAGACCAGCTGAGCTGGGTGTTGTAGCATCCTTAGGGGGACTGTTCCCTAGTTAGTGAAATCCTGAGTGTTGCTCAGGGACTGGATGTAGGACTCCTAGGAAAGATGTCCGAACCAGGATAAATCTTGTGTTGTGTGATTGTCTTCATTGCGTGATTGTTATTTAAACTAACTGTAACTAACGTAGTTCGAAGAGTTTGTGTGATGTTTTTGGTACAGGTACTCCTAGATAAATTTAAAAAGACCCATTCACCCCCCTCTGGCTCGTCAACTGGGCAACAGTGGTATCAGAGCGAGTCTCTTCGACAAAGAAAGGATCCAACGATCTGAAGAGTAAAGATCTATGGCAGCCAAGGTAATTTTGAAGGTCAGTCCGTCAACCGACCCCTCTCTTCGATGGTGAAGATTACCCTTACTGGAAGACCAGAATGGATTTACTTTTACAAGACACGACTGATTTGGTCCATAGTAGAAGAAGGTGATCTGTTAGTCACAAATGAGGAAAGCACAATGGACAGATGATGACAGGAAGAAGATTTCCTGAATTGCAAAGCAAAGAGTATCCTATGCTGTGCTCTAAGTAGAAGGAATTCAACAGAGTTTCAGCCTGCAAATCATCAATGAAATGTGGGAAAAGCTCAGGATTACTTATGAAGGCACAGACAAAGGGAAGGAAACAAGAATTGATATTCTGGTCACTCATATTGAAAGATTTCAGATGCAATCAAGTGAGTCCATAACCAAATGTTCAGCGGTTCACTGACATCACAAATGGACTGGCTAGCCTGGGAAAGTCTATGAAATGGGAGATATGGTAAGAAAGATACTTAGATCCTTACCGTCCTTATGGACTCCAAAAGTCACAGCAATAGAAGAAGCTAATGATCTGAAGAGAATGTCTGTAGAAAGCTCATGGGTCCCTCATGGCCCATGAAATCAATATGGAAAGGCTAGGAGAGTCCTCTAGCAGAAAGAAGCACTCCAACGCCTTAAAAGCTGAAGAAGATTCACCAGAGCAAGCTCAGCTGAAAGCGAAAGTAATGCAGACAGCGAAAATGAGGAAGCTATGTTATCCAGAAGGTTACAACGAATCTTGGCTAAAAGAAGAAAATCTCAATCTGGTAGAAAGTATTTCAAAAGGAATAAGGATTTCAAGAAACCAGATGGAAAAGAAGTGAAGAAAGGAAAACCCATTTGCTACGAATGTAAGAAGCCAGGGCACATTAAGACTGAGTGTCCTAAGTTAAAGAAGTCAGAGTTCAGGAAGAAGGACAGTTTCCAAGAGTTTAGCAGGTGTTTTTTCTAGCAGAGAGAGGGGTTAAGTAGCGAGTATTAGAAGAGGTCATAATCCAGGTACACTATCCATCCAGGTAGTACTAAAATGTACCAGGATTTAAAGAAAATATTTTGGTGGCCTCATATGAAAAAGGAAATAGCTGAGTTGTTTCAGATGGCTGTATGTCAGTAAATAAGGCAGAGCATCAGAAGCCTGGAGGTCTATTGCAACCGTTGCCCATCCCACAGTGGAAATGGGATGATATTGCCATGGACTTTGGCAGGTTTACCAAGATCGAGTTCCGGGCATAATGGAATTTGGGTATTGTTGATAGATTGACCAAGGTGTGCAGATTAGTGGCAGTAAGTATGTCTTGGACAGTGGACAGATAGCAAAGGTTTATGTTGATAGATTATTCCACTGCATGGTATTCCGAAGACTATGTGTTGATAGGGATCCAAGATTTACTTCTGGTTTTGGAGAAGTTTGCAAAAAGTAATTGGTATGAATTGAGATATAGCACCGCTTTCACCCCCAGACGGATGGTCAGACAGAGAGGACTATCCGGACAATTGAAGATATGTTGCAAGCTTTTTGTTTAGTTTGGGGAAAAACTGGGAGCATCATTTGGGTATGGTTGAGTTCGCCTATAATAATAGTTACCATACCAGTCTTGGAATGGCACCATATGAAGCTCTATATGGAAGGCCATGTAGAGCACATTAGAACCCCATTAAATGGCATGAAGGGGGGGAAAGGCAGTTAGTGGGTCTGAATTGATTCAACAAACCACAGAAGTAGTGAACTCATAAGGAAAAATTGCAGGTAGCTCAAAGCAGGCAAAAGAGTTATGCTGATAACCGGAGGAGACCACTTCAGTTTGAAGTGGGAGATTTTGTTTCTTAGAGTTTCCCCTAGTAAAGGTATTATGAAGTTGGCAAAACCGAAAAGTTGAGCCCGAGATATGGGACCTTTTCAGGTGTTAGAAAGAATTGGGAAACACAAAAGACTTATAGACTAGATTTGCCAGCAGAGATTTTGTGGACGTCCATAATATATTTCATGTTTCTATGTTAAGGAAAGTATATTGAAGATCCAGCTCAAATAATCAGTACCAAGGTGGTGACCTGAGGCCGAATATGACCATGCCAGAGTACCCGGTGCAGATCACTGATCGAAAAACAAAGAAGTTGAGAAATAAAGAAATCGAACTAGTTAAAGTATGATGGGAAAATAGGTTGGGTGGTGAGGATACCTGGGAATTAGCCGAGGAGATGGCTAAGGGGTATACCTATCTGTTTGAATAAGGTTTTGTATTTCTTTTTAGATGATAGTACTTGTAAAAATGTGCATATTTAAGTGGTTATGTTTGAATTGTGCTATGAATTTCGAGGTCGAAATTTTCTTTTTAGATGATAGTAATGTAACGTCGCGTGTTTTCGAATCTTATGGATCATGGTGTAATGGTTGTGGGGCCATCGTGAGGCCAGTGTGGTTTGGATGTGTGGTGCGCGCAGGTTTGGTCCTGAAACAAAATAGGACCTGCTGCAGTTGAGTAGGGGTTGACGGCCTAGGGTGGTCGTTGACATGGGTTGGCGTCCTGTATGTGACGTTACTCTATGAACTTGGCGACAAGAGATATGGACGTCTAACCTTGGCAGTTGATTGGCGACAACCATGTGACGCCAACTTGGGCGACCTATTGAATATAGGGTCACCCGAGGGAGCTTTTCACTCAGATTCTCCCTCTTCTTACCTACTTTCACGCCTTTGCTCCCTACTGCTTCTAACGGTTGCTAAAGGCTGGTTAGGGGATCGGGGAATGAGTGGCGGTGACCAATTGTGCCAGGAAATGTCGGAGCGAGGTGTAATCTCCGTAGGAGCTCGCGGAGGGTTTGGTACGAATCGGGAGGAGGTAGGGAACGATCCCTTTTAATACTTCGGGTTGTGATAACGCATCTGGAACGCATGAATTGCATGTTAATTATGTTTTTGGGTAAGGTATTCCATGGGGGTCAAAGGGTAGTTTGATTGATGTTACTTAGTAAACCTGTTGTTACGGTTTGTTTATAATGCATGGATGTTAGAGAAAGGGTTTGTGTTGTTTTCCATTAGTTTGGGGCCAAGAGCATTGTGGAATCAGCCTAGGTTTCTGTGGAGCTGGTAGCCGAGGAGCTTGGCGTCAATATCGATTGACGCCAGGTTCTTCAGCTGGGAAATAGACGGCCAGTGATCTTGCCGTCTACATCCCATCAATGGCAGTCGATGTTGCTGTCAGCATACTTATATTTAAATGTTGTTATATTGAATATTTAACAATATCAAGTGGTGCATTGGTATTTGTGGTGCACCTAGTGCATGTGGTTTCTGAGATTAGCGTATTAGGTATGCAGTTAGCTGGTTCTTCATGTGTTTACATGGTATTCACGTGTAGTGGACTATTAGTGCACGCAGTTTACGGGAGAGTTCACGTGGTTTGTGTGTGATGTGCACGTGGTTTTGTGTACGTGGCAAGTAGTACGATGCCTACCATGGTTACCTCTCCAGTTGGGTGCCCAGGTTCTTTGTGAGCCAGGCTGTTAGCTTGGGGCTTTGTCCCAGTACTTGTGTTGTACCGTCGAGGTCTGTGTCGTCTGACCTGGACACCCTCACTCCTTTGCTTGAGTTGTACGTCCGGCTGAGGGAAAGACGACAGTGGGACAGTGACTGTTTTACTTATCTTTTAGCACTTGTAGCGCGCTCTTAGTGGGGGTACGAACACCAGTTGTCGACACTGGTCCCCAGCTAGTCCTTTTCCAGTGCCTCACTCTAGAGGGCTAGGTCAGGGTCTCTAGAGGTGTTAGGCATGGGCCTGCAAACCGTGTGGTCCAGGTGGTGTGTTTAGTTGGTCTCCACAGTGCTTGACCTTTTCACGTGGAGCGGCAGCTGGACCTTTTCATTCGGGCTGCAAGACTGAGAGGTAGACCTGCGTGGTGTTGTCCAAGTCAGTACTGGTGTCGCGAACCAGTTTACGTGGCTTGCGTGTGGCAGTCTCTACTTTAGCTCGTACACCTGTTTGGGTTTGCCGTTTATTTAATATAGTTGTTTTACATAGTCGGCAAACGGTGAGTATATTTACAGCTTTAATATCCTGCTTAGCTGTTCTATAAACTGTTGGTATAGTTTAGTGCTTTCGTACCTGTGTTGGGTTTTGCTCGGTGTTGGGGGAGTTCCCTACTGAGCCAGTGACTAGCGAGGCTCACCCCTACCCCCACAGGTGAAGGCGAGGAGGACGTTTCTCGGCCGTCGTCCAGTTTGGAGCCGCGTCTTAGCGGTGCAGGGTCAGCACCTCCAGCAGTGTAGTATGGCTAGTTGTTTACTTCTTCCAGTTGTACCCAGGGGTATGCCCCAGGCTCTTGTACATTCTTTAAGTCTTGTGGAAATATGGCTATGTAAATTTGTGAAATAAATATATGGAATGGTGTGTTCCTTTGTGTTTTCACGGACTAGTGTGTGGAATCCCTTGCGAGGCTTCGGCCTGTTCGCGGGAGACAGACTCGGGTCAGGCACGTTACTGGTTTAACGGGCTTGGACGAGGCATTCCATCACAAGCAGCTTTATGAATTTGATGAACCGAATATTTCATTCGTATTTGGATCAGTTCATAGTGGTATTTATTGATGATATACTGTTTACTCAGCATCAGAGAGGGCATGCACGCACTTGCAAGTTACCTTGCAGATATTGAGGGATCATCAGCTATTTGCCAAGTTCAGCAAATGTGAATTTGGCTGAAAGAAATTCAGTTTCTGGGTCATGTAATATCAGGTGAAGGTATTGCAGTGGATCCCGGCAAAGTTGAGGCAGTGATGAAAATGGGAAGAAACCGAGACAGTGTCTGAGATCAAAAGTTTTGGTCTTGCAGGTTATTACAGAAGATTATTCAAGATTTCCAGATAGCAGCCCTATGACTAGGTGACAAGAAAAGGAGTTCTTTTGGGTGGTCCTCAGAATGCAGACACAGTTTTGAGAATTAAAGAAAAAGGGTGACTCAGCACCAGTGTTAGAAATACTGTCTGGAAGTGGCAGATTTGTTTTGTTACAGATGCATCCAAGAGAGGATTGGGTGCAGTTTTGATGCAGCACGTAAGGTGTTAGCCTACGCCTCCAGGCAATTAAAGAAACATAAAGAGAATTATCCCACCCATGATTTAGAAGTGGCAGCAGTTATTTTTGCATTAAAGATTGGCGGCATATTTGTATGGTGAAAGATTTGAAATATTTTACTAATCATAGGTTTAAAGTATATTTTCTCTCAGAAGGATTTGAATTTAAGGCAACGCCAATGGAGAAAGATTTAAAAGGATTATGACTTTAGTTTGGCATATCATCCAGGCAGAGCTAATGTAGTAGCAGATGCACTACGTAGAAAGCAGTTATGAACTAGCTTATGATCAGAGAATGGAAATTGTATGAAAATGTGGCGAAAAATTCCTTATATGGCCGAGTAGTCACCACAGAGCAATATTAGCAACCAGTGCAGTGGACCCATCTTTATACCAGCAAATAGTGGAGGCGCAGAGAGCTGATAATAATTTAGCAGATATTATAAGAATGAAGAAGAAGTGACTTTTGGAAACGACAGGTGTGGTTAGACTCAAAAAGGTCGACTATATGTTCCAGAGTAGATGCAGAAATCAGACAAAAAGTTATAGAAGAGGCTAACAGATCAAGGTATACCATCCATCAGGTAGCACAAAGATGTATCAAGATATGAAGACATTTTTGGTGGCCGAATATGAAAAGAGAAATTGCAAAGTTTATTGCAAGAATGTGTAGTATGCCAGCAAATTAAAGCAGAACACCAGAAGCCACGAGGATTGTTGCAGTCACTACCCATTCCACAATGGAAATGGGATGATATAGCAATGGATTTATTGTTGGTTTGCCCAGCTCCTCAGGTCACAATGCAATTTGGGTATTTGTGGAGAGATTAACTAAGGTTTGTAGTTGTTGCCAGTTAGTATGTCTTGGTCAGTGGATAGATTATCCAAGTTAGTAGAGAAGAATTGTGACTTTACATGGTATTCCAACAACCATTGTTTCAGATCGAGATCCTCATTTACTTCAGGTTTTTGGAGGAGTTTTGCAGAGAGTCGTCAGTACAGAATTAAGACTACAGTTCAGCATATCATCCACAACAGATGGGCAGACAGAGAGGACAATCCAGACACTTGAAGACATGCTAAGAGCTTGTTGTTGGTGTGGGGGGTATTGGGGACGCCACTTGGGATTGGTTGAGTTGCCTATAATAACAGTTATCATGCAAGTATTGAGATGGCTCCATATGAAGCCTTATATGGTAGACCATGTAGATCACCACTAAATGGCATGAAGTAGGGGAAAGACAAGTTTTGGGTCCAGAATTAGTTCGATAATGTGCAGAGACAGTAAAATTTATTCAAGAAAAATTGAAAAAGCCCAGAACCATCAGAAAAGCTATGTAGATGTCAGACGTAGACCTTTGCAATTTGAAGTTGGTGACTATGTATTTCTAAAGGTTTCTCCTACTAAAGGTGTGCTAAGTTCAGTAAGAAAGGCAAGTTGAGCCCAAGATATGTCGGGCCATTCCAGATAAAAGAAAGATGGGTGAAGCAGCTTATAAGTTAGATTTTCCAGCAGATTTCACTGATGCACATGATGTGTTTCATGTCTCAATGTTGAGAAATATATCAGAGATCCAACCCAAGTTTTCAGTTATCAAAGAGATGATCTGAAGCCCGCATGACAATGCCGGAATATCCAGTGCAGATTACAGACCACAGAACTCAGAAGCTCAGGAATAAAGAAATTGAATTAGTGAAAGTCAGATGGGAAAATAGACAAGCTGGAGAAGATACATGGGAATTAGCAGAAGAAATGATGAAAGCGTATCATACTGTTTGAGTAAGTTTAATTCTTTTAGGTGATAGTGTATATAGATTGACTTAAGAAGTTTCGTGTTGAATTTTTATTTTAAATTTGAGGACGAAATTCATTTAGGTGATAGTAATGTGACGTTCCGGCGTTCGGATCGTCTTCTTGTGTATGGAGGCCAGTGTATGGCCAATGATGTATGTAGCAAGTGTTTTTCCGCAAGTGGTGAGGCTCTGTGGGCCGGAGGTTTGGGCCCAAAGAGCTCATGATTCAGTCTTGTGAACGTGACAGTGAAGGGGTCGCATTTTGATGCGACATCCCATGGGTCGCGTTCATGAAACTGCTATTTTAGTCTTCGTCTGCATGTGCGCCACGTGTTGTGCATAGGGAGAGCTTGCTGATGTCGCTTTATTGAAGGCGACGGGCTGGTGCGTCGCGTTAAGGTCGCGACACAGTATGGCGTTGTTCTTAACTGCGAAGAGTTTTTATAGAACCCGGCAGAACAGAGCTCACATGAGCTCTGCTCGGCCAGGGGGTTAAGCTGAGGATTTTGGGCGATTGTTGGGACTTGGCTTGGCGTGTCTCTCCACGGGGACGTTGTGTGGAGCGGGAGAAAGACGTGTGGACTCGTACTTCGTCTGCTTCGCGAAGGTAGGGAGATTTCCCTTGTTTGAATCCGTGGATTGCTCGGTGTTTGTGAATGATGTGTTTTAGCAATTTAAACAGTAGATGGCATGTGTAGGAAACACATTAAAGCATGTAAATGGAATGAAAACCATATATATAGGGGTTTGGGGGGTGATCGGATGAAGGTTCCGGATTAGGGTTTGCGCTTGTGAAGGCGACAGACCTGGGCGTCGTGACACTGTCGCGACCGTATGTTACGTTGCGTTCTTGTTTTCTAAGGCGACATATCGGGCAGTCACGTTCTGAAGGTGACACTAGACCCCGTCGCGATCACAGCCGAGGCTTGTTTTATGCATGGGTTTGTTATTGTGATACTATCGGATTATCATATATGTACTGAGTGGTAATGGTAAGAGTTGCATTGGCACTCTCAACGCTCGGGGAGCGTGTGGTTGGCGTGGTGTTCACGTGGTTTACGTGGAGGTTTTACGTGGCTTGTGCATTGTGCACGTGGTTTCCGTGTACGTGGCGTGTAGTTTGACACTACTGTGGATACCTCTTCAGTTGGGAGCCCCAGGTTTTGGGGAGCAGGCACGTGTGTGCTCGGGGCTTGGCCAGTACTGAGTACCGTCGAGGTTTTGTCATCTTCCTGGACACTCTCACTCTTGTGGTGAGTAGTACGTCCGGCTGAGGAAGATGGAGTGGGACACACGACTAGAGAGAGTTTGTTGTTTTGTCGCTTGTAGCGCGCGTAGTTGGGGGAGACGGACACTAGTAGAGTACTGGGCCCCAACTAGTCCTATTTTCCAGTGCCTCACTTTAGGGAGCTTGGGCCAGAGTCCCTAAAGGTGCAGGACTGGACTGCGGGGTGTGTGATTGTAGGTTGTGGTGGTTTAGTTGGACTCCATAGTTCTTTGTTCTGGTTCGTGGAGCGACAGCTGGACCTTTCGTCCGTGGCTGCGAGATGAGAGGTAGTCCTGTGTTAGCTTGTCCGGGTCAGTAGTTGGTGTCGCGAACCAGTCCACGTGGCCCGAGTGAGGCGTTTTCTACTGTAGCTTCTACACTTGTTGGGTTTGCTGTTTATTTATCATTACTGGTTTCTGTTAAGCGGCAAATGGGTAAGGTATTTACAGCTTATATCCTGCTTACAAGTTCTATGAATTGTTAGTGTAATCTCCTGCTTTACTATTTATGTTGGTTTGCTCGGTTTCTAGGGAGTTTCCCTACTGAGCCAGTGACGAGAGGCTCACCCCCTACTCTTTCAGGTGAGGAGAGCAGGAGACCTCACACCCGTCGTCTAGTTCTGAGCCGTACCGTAGAGGAGGGTCTGCACCACCGACAGTGTAATTTACTTTTTGTTGTAACCTCGGGGTATGCCCTAGGTTGGTGTTGTAGTTTGGGTACAGTTGTGCTATGGCTATGTACATTCTAATAAATATTGTGAGATTGGCAAATTTTATATATATTTGAGTTGGTTCCCTTACATTCCTATGGACTAGTAGTTTGATATCCCTTGCGAGGCTTCGGCCCGGTCGCGGGAGGCGGACTCGTATTAGGCACATTATTGGGTTAACGAGTCTGAATAACGAGGGCCGTCACACAAACAACACCGGCTCCCCCCATGGGGAGTGACTCGGCCTAATGAACCTATTTTCAAGCAATTCTTCTAGCTGTTTTTTCAATTCTTTAAGTTCTGCCGGTGCCATCCGATATGGAGCTTTAGAGATCGGCATGGTGCCTGGAAACAACTCAATAGTAAAGTCCACCTCTCTGTGTGGAGCTAAACCCGGTAAATCATCTGGAAAAACATTTGCAGATTCCCTTACCAAGGGAAATGCTTCTATTGACTTACCAGCTTCAACCAGACTCACAGCAGCAAATAAGCTACACATCCCTTATTAACTAATTTTCTAGCTTTAATTGCATAAATCATAAATTTAGAAGTACGAGAGGGCATACCTTGATATTCAAACACTGCCACCATTAGGGTGACAAAAACCTGATTCCTTCTTTTACAATCTAACATGGCTCCATAGCTTTAACCAATCTATACCCAAAATGATATCATAATCAGACACAATGAAGAGCATACAACGGCCCCGACATCTGATTCCCTTGAACCACAACTAGAGCTTCATCTATGTAACACGAGGTGAGCATAAACTCACCCGAGGGAACCTACACTACTAATTCACATGACTTCTTTCTAGAGGATGAGCCATACAATCCAGAAATTCTTCGGAAATAAGAATGAGAGCACCTGAATCAAAAAGAACTTTGTCTGGAAAATCATAAGAGGTATTATACCTTCTATCATGTTCGATGCCTCTGCCTGGGCACAGGTGATAGCATAACCCGGCCTCTACCTCATTGCTGCGGTGCACCTCCACCACGACCTGAATGACTGTTGAGCTACTGCTGCTGAACACCTCACCATACCCATATTCTCTCGGATAGGGCAATTGCGGATCAAATGCCCTGGCTGATTACAATTATAACACCTGTAACTTGGTGGAATAGTAGGTTGCCTAGCAGTACTCTGCTGTGATTCTTCTACATCTGGCGGAAACCATGCCCTGCTGAAACTGCTGACGACCCCCTCTTCCTCTTCCTTTACCCTTGAATACTTGCTTTAATTTCTGACCCCATTTACCAAAACCTGAAGAAGAAGGTCCTGCTGGAGCCTTTCCCCTACTAACTCCTGCTACCTGCTGGAGTAGCGGAAAACTATCCGAACCTGACCCACTTGCCTGACGAGCTTGAATAGACCTCTCAAGTGTAGCTGCTCTCTGGGCTGCCTTCTCAACTGTTCTACACATCAACAGTATCACCGCATTCTGCAACTCTTCTCTTAAACCCCGAATAAAATACTCAACCATCATAGCATTATCTGATACTACATATGGTGCATATCGGCTAAGTGCCATAAATCGCATATGATAATCTAAAACTGAGGTATTACCTTGCTGAAGTGTCGAGAATTGCTCTCTTTTTGCTTGCTGCACTTGAAGTGGAAAGAATGTGTATTAATGCCTTGAGAAATTTCGGCCAGGTAATAACCTCCTCTGTCCTGCCTACAAAGGTGGTCTGCATCTTCAGTCGCACCACTGCTGCGTAAAGCCTCTCAGCTGATATGTAGCTAGCACAACTTTTATCGCTGTGGACACCTCATGGTCGTAAAGACCCTTTCAATCATGAATCCGTGCTCTGCGTATCTGGATTCGGCCCTCCTGATAAGGGGCGGTGCAACCTCAGAAAATTTTCAACTTGCATCTGGCTCTTTTGCTGCCATTACTGGTGGTGGTGGTACAACTAGGGCCACGGGTACTCCAGCATCTGGTGGTACTGCTGCTAGAGGTACTGGTGCCTGCTGATCCATCCTCATCCGAATATCAGTGAGGCTTCCCAAATCCTCTCAATCATACGCTGAGGGGGACTCTTCAGGGTCCTCTCCTCCACCACCCCAATTCCTTCTATCAGCCATCTCAACTTCCTACACAAATACATATTCTTACAAACAAAATCGGCATTACAAAACCAGAGTCAGCTACCAGCAGTGTACAAATGTAGAAATATGGCTATATAATTCCCAGTTCCTTTATATTTACACGGACCTCGCTCTGATACACTGTGGCCGAACGCCTCGCTCAAGCCCGTTAGACCATAACGAATTAATCCGAGTCTGCCTCCCGTGAACGGGAGTAGCCTCACAAGGGATACCATACACGAGTCGTGAAAAATAGAAGGAACACACTTGATCATATATATGATCATCATTTCATATATAATGTACAAGATTTACATAGCAATTTTCAACAAAAGTACAAGAAGTCAGGAGCCTGGGGCATAACCGTGTGGTAAACTAGTACAACTGAGGAAAGTAGCTACATGCTGGAGGCGCTGGCCTAACACCGCTGCGACGCGGCCCCAAACTGGAAGACGGTAATGAAACTTCCTCTTCACCTTCGCATGTAGGGAGTAGAGGTGAGTCTCACTAGTCACTGGCTCAGTAGGGAACTCCCCCAACTCGAGCAAACCATACACAGGTATGGAAGCAGTAAGCTATACTAGCAATTTACAGCACAACCATGCAGATTATTAAAGCAATAAACATACTTACCATTCGCGTACTATATTAAACAAAGTAATTAAAAAATGGCACAAATCAATCACGTGTCGAGCTAAAGTAGAGACCGCCACACTCGAGCAACATAGACTGGTTCGCGACACCAGTAACTGACTCGGACAAACAAACACAGGTCTACTCTCAGTCAGCAGCCACGGACGAAAAGGTCAGCTGCCGCTTCCCGTGGAAAAGTCAAACAACTGTGGAGACCACCTAAACACCACTCCTGCTGACACACAACCGTAGGCCCCTTGCTGCACCTCTAGGGTCTCTGGCGGAGCACCCTAGAGTGAGGCACTCGAAAGGACTAGCTGGGACAGTGTCGACTATGGTGTCCGTACCCCCAACAAAGAGTGCGCTACAAGGGACTAAAAACAAACTCAAGAGTCACTGTCCCACTGTCCTTTCCCTCAGCCGGACATACAACTCAAACAAAGGAGTGAGGGGTGTCCAGGACATATGAACAACAGTCCTCAATGGTAAAACACAAGTATCGGGACAAAGCCCGAGCTAACAGCCTGGCTCACAGAGAACCTGGGGAACCCAACTAGAGAGGGTAACCACGTAGGCGTCGTACTACTTGCCAACAACACAGAACCACGTGCACGTCACACCAAACCACGTGAAACGTCACGTAAACCTCAAGTAACAATTGTCCACAACACGTGAACACAACACTGCTTGCGTGAACACCATGCAACTACGCAAAAGAACCAGCTAGCTACACAACCGAAGTGCTAGCTTCAAGAACCATGCACTCTCAGAGTGCCACAAGTGCCAAGGCACCGCTCGTTATCAATAAACACGTCGCATAACGATATTCGGATAATCCAATCGCATGAGCCATGCATGCATAGATCTCTCGGCTGAAGTCATGACAGGGTCTTGCGTCGCTTTCAGATAGAGACAGCCCGATAGGTCGCCTTCAACACATTAACGTGACATACAAACAAGTCGCGTTCACAACCTGAACGTGATGGGTCGGCCCATCGCCACCTGATCGCGACAGGGGGTTCCATCGCCAAAGCAGTCGGAAACCCTAATCCGGGATCCCCTCCTCGGATTACAACCCACACCATGCAAACCACCCTAATTAGTGTTTTTCTGCTTTAATGGGTTCCTAGCATGTATCTATTGTGTAGAAAGCATTAAACTGATCAAACTCTGCATTCCACGCGATTCTCACCCCGGAAACGGGAAGGAGTCACCCCCTCGCGAAGAACACATGATACGACGCTCCCCCGGCGTTTCTCTCGCTCCACGTGAGCTTTCCACGACACGATCACGCCGAAATCACGAATTCCCGCAAGAATAGCCGCAGCTCCCCTTCCCCTGGCCGAGCAGAACTCATTACATTTCTGTCTGGCTGGGGTTTCGTAAAAACACCCAGCAGTTGGGAACGTGACATATCGTTGCGTCGCGACCTGATCGCAATGGACCTAGGCATCGCCTTCCTACCTACCGCTTTGCGCACTACACGTGGTGGACATGCAGACGATCAACGCCCCAAGGCAGTCACCAGAACATGACGGCCACCTCTGTCGCGTTCAGAACGCGACACTCCTCCTTGTTGCGATGACAGGCTGAGGACACTGGGGTGCTGCAGGCCCGGACTATCGGCCCAATAAGCCCCTGAAATACGCACACGTACCACACACAAACCACATTGGCCTCACGATAGCCATCACAACCACTAAACACAGGATCCACGAGGATCCGAAAAACTCATGATGTTACATGCAGTGTGCTACATGACATGCATCACTCCAAAGAAAGATGGTATCAGTATTACCAAAAGACATTAAAATTACAGTGGAAATGAGCAACAAGAATTACTCAAATATAAAGTAGAAGAAAATATGTAACATAAGTAAAGATGCATAGAACTTGAAATTTCCCTTACAATTGGAGTGCCAGAAGCTGTCCAAAGTTATATATATTGTCCCCCAAAAGAGCAGCAAGAGAAAGGAAATGGCAGGTCCTGAAATAACAAGGAAAATTAGCCTAATAGATAAATATATGTTCTTGATTAAGAGGAAAATTGTTCATGACTCATGTTTGGGAAAAAGCAGCTAGAAAGTGTTAAACTCAAGATAGAAAGTGTTAAAAAAAACTTGACACAACTTGACTAGCTTGACACAGCTAGAAAGTGTTAAAAAATAGTGAAATGTCTTCAAACGGTAGATGCTGCTTGTAAAGAGAAACCACCCAGGAAGAGAGGGGAAGAGGTTCTGCAGATGGTGTTCAACCATCTACAACTTTTGCGGTGAAAGCATCATGATGACAAGGAAGAACGAATGCAAAATGAGAAAGAAAAGAACATGGCTCAACTTTGATACAACTAGAGAACCCTGGATCACACCCAAACAAGAAGATGAGAAATAGAGACCAACCCATTTGAGGAATTTCGAGCAAGGCACATATCAACTACCGAAGCAGACGAATACATTATGGACACGGGAAGAAGAACAAGAAAACGGATCTATTCAGATACCTCCGCAGGAAGAAGATGTAGAAGAAACTAGGGTTCAGGGTTCCGGATGGCTTTGTTTCTACTGACTCCTCTGATACCCTTCATGCGCATGAGAGAGGGTGAAGGAGAGAGAGGTGCAGGAGCCAGGAGGTTGGAACGGAGGGGCCAGTGGGTCTCCCTTCATGCGAATGAGAGAGGGAGAAAGAGAACATAAGGTAGAGGGGGAGATGCAAAACCTGGAGGGGGAGATGCTGCCGTCGTCGCCAAACGAAAGAAGATGGCTGCCATCATCGCCGATCGGGAAGGGATGGCCGCTGTCATCATAGATCGGAAGGAGGATGGCTGCCATCGTCATCGATCGGGAAAGGACGGCCACTGTCATCACCGATCGGGAAGGGATGGCCGTCGTCGTCGCTGATCGGAAGGAAGATGGCCGCTGTTGTCGCCGATCGGGAAGGGGAACCAGAAAACCTACCTTTTCTTCCAATCGAGGGTGGGGATTGGGGAACTGCCAAACTACCTAGGTTTCAGCCCTTTTCTCTTCGGACCACGGATCCGGATTCCCCTTTTGGTGCCCGAAAATCTGCCCCGAAATGATCCATTTTGGATCAACTCTTCTCCCCAAAATGTACTATTATGGGTTAAAAGATGTGACCCGGATCCAAAATTCTAATCGGATCCGGGTCAGGTTTTCGGATCAGATGGATCCATTGACAGGCCTAAGTTTAAGTACCTGTAGCATGTAGGTAGCCAGGCTGACTTGATCTTCCTCAACACACCTGATGGCCCAGAAAATCTTCTCAACTTTCCTCATCCAGCTCTTTGCCAAGAGGGGTTGACTCTCCCCCTTAAAAGAAGGCGGAGCCATCCTCTTGAACCTCTCCATGATGGACGGACCACCATGGCCATACTCTTGGGGAACTGGAGCTGGAGCCTAAGCCTGAGACAATAAGCAACATATAAGCGCTACATATCAATCATGCATTTAACAAAATAGACTACTCCTATTTACCAACTCTAACCTGAGCCTGTAGCTGAGCCTGCAGTGCCGCTTGATTCTGCGCCTGGGTCTGCATTGCTTGAACCAGGTCTTGCATGAACACAACATAGTCCACAGGTGCTGGTGGAGGAAGTACCGTAGGACCCTGGGGTGCTGGGGCCTGCTGCTCACCCCTCTCCTCACGCCTCTGCTCATCCTCCCTAGCCTGAGCACCATGCCTACCACGGCTCGCCATAGCCTGTAAAACAATTAACTTAGTTAAAATCCAAGTTACTTAATCCTAACCATTTCTTAACTATCTTTAATTCATTATTAGATATTTTCCTATGGACAAATTCTATAAAGACTTTGCAATATTGTGAAGATGATGGCATATTCATGTACTATGTCAACCTGTTGCTCTGATACCAATCTCTGTAACGACCCTCCTTATACCGGTACGATTATACCAATCCACATCGATATAAAGAGTGTCATTACAGTAGGACATTTACCCAACGCTACACAATAGGTCAAGATGTACAAAAATAACAAAAGAGTACAGCGGAAATAAAAGAGAAGTCTTATTCCATCATCATTCACATAATTCCATAGTCTCTATAGCAAATGAAAGAAATAACAAATGTTCACATTATTACAAGTCCATATGAATAATATTGTTCACATACTATGAAAAGAAAGTGTAAACTACGCAGCACTCCACAAATGTAGCTACTCCTCTCGCTCGGAGTCGCTCCTCACTAAGTCCTCGTCAAGTACAGGAACACCTGTCTCACCTATATGTTAAAGAAAGTATGAGTCTTTTAAAAAGACCCAGCAAGCAACCTAAAGTCATATCCTTACACATATCACATACACATGCTAGTCTTTTAAACAATAAGAATTACATGGCACATGCTTCATGATAATTAAGCATAATAACCTACACATGCTTTCTACACATAATAACCAACTTGATTCATGTTGCTAATCACAACTCATATCAATCATGTTCTTAAACAATAAAGCATGGAAATTAGCACAAGGTAATTAACAATCCTAACATATGTAACAATTTTCTCATACATTTATCACACATATACACATCTTTAGCTGCTGTTTTAATATAAATAACTCTCATTCACATGGTTTCACACCTTTTCACATGCTACCACATTCACAAAACACTATCACATGTTCACATTGCACATATTCACATTTTTCACACTTTTACACTTAATTTGCCATGACACAGTATGAACCACCATAAAGAAGGACACACATTCACATAACACATACCCGTCACCTAGGCAGTATAGTGACGAATCTTGGTAACTACGCAGAACCGGGAGAAGCCCTCTCCACCCTAACCAGTGGTACTTGTCCTCCTCCAGGATTTCATCCTGATGCCCACAGGATATCACATACACAATGAGCCTTCCCATAGGGACTTTTCTATAGTACGGCTCCACAGCCTTCTATGGTAGCAGTGTCAGTCTCGGCACATATTTCACATTAACACTTAATCACATGGTTTACATTATTCACATGCACTTTAACAAATATACATGTTTCAGTTTACAGAACTCAGTACGATTGTTTCATAGTGTTAAATTAAACATAACAGTGCCCTAACATGCTTCTAAACACTGAAGTTACCTTATCCAATTAAAGATGCTTAACATGGTTTGATTATTTTTGCATTTGCTGCTAGCTATCCTAATGTTAATTCTATCCTTGAGGCTGAGGCGCTTGCCCTATGGGATGAGTTTTTGTTGTGTTGAAAGGGGAGTCACTATTTTCTGATTGAGAGCGATTCCTTGGTTTTGGGGCAAGTTATGAAGGTCGTTTCTCATGCCCTTGGCGTCTCTCAATCACCATTCAAGACATTATTCAGCGATGCCAGGATTTGCAGATTTCCTTATGTCATATCTACCGGGAGGCAAATCAGGTGACTGATTGCCTTGCCGGACATGGCTGTACGATTTCTTGTTCTCGCATTGTATGGTCATCTTGGGCTGATCTTCCTCTTCCTGTAAAGGGACCCTATCGTCTTGATAAGATGGGTTTCCCTTCCATTAGGCCCTGAGTATCTTATGTACTATTTTAGCGATTCATAAATTTTCTGATACGTGAGTGGTGGTGGAGTTGACCAACTTATCCCTTCTCTGAAGGGGTGAGCGCTCTCCTACCTTCCCTATCATATATTCATTAAAAAAAACATGGTTTGATTATCCTTGTTGAAATACAAAAAGTACCTACTGACATTAGAATAGCATCAAATTTAACTAGAGATTTCATACAGTAATAAGTCACATGTCTAATTTTTTAGATTTTTTGCAATAGTAAAACTAATTTTAACAATTTAAACAAGTTTCAGGTAATTTTAGTGAATTATTCACTTAACATGGTAGACAGTAAAGCATTCAGTTCTAATAGGTCTAAAACATGTGAACAGTCACTCTAAGATCATGATAATTTTCTGTAACCCTAACATGCAACAAAACTATTTATTCTGAATTAAACACAGTCATAACATGCTTATTTCATCAATACAGAATTTATATCAAATATAATCATGTTCAGAAATTCGACAGAACCTCATGATATGACCTAGAGACCATACCTGACAAACCCTAATTTTTACAGCATGTGCATACATCCAAAAGTCCAAAATTTATCACACAGATATGACAAACAAGGTTATGGGAAAACAGATAAACTTGGAGGCAAGGGCCTTGCCATCCACATGGGTCAACGACACAGAATGCTGCCGTCAACTGAAGAACTTGGCGGCAACAAGGTTGCCATCAACTTCCTGTCTGCAGAAGTGCAGACCGAACTCAAATAAAAAGGTGAATTGGGGGTTCCAGGACATGAATAAAATCTGTAAAAATACCTAAGACCTAAAGGACATGTCTAGGGATAATACCCCTCGATTACTTGCCTGAAATAAAATCTCTAAAGGGTTCATTTTGTCGAAGAAGCCCTCCTCGGCCAAGCCAAGAAGGTGAGATTTGCAACCCCAAATCAGTTCTTCACGTCTGCACAGATGGTCCCTGGAGTCGGGGAAGCTTCTACAACAATTGGAGTATCTCCCAGTTGAAGAAGATCGCAAGAAGACCTCCCTAATCATTGGATCAAGCTTTGAGAAGTTCTGGTTTTCTCACAAATGATCCCTAGGTTTTCCTTTGAGCCAAAGGACCTAATCTGGCCGAAAACATTAGGTTTTATAGGTTTAAGGGTCGGGGTGCACCTAGGATTAGGTTTTCCTACCGTTAGGGATAGTTTCCTAATCAAGAACCCAGAGAAAATGCAGTCGTTTTCACATCTAGAATCGCAACATAATTGGAAAAGTAAATGGCAACTTTGCTACCATTAACGTAAGCGTCCATCGATCTGGACGTCAATCTCCCGAAGCCATGCAGTCAATGGCACACAAGTTGTCGTCAACCTGATATTAACGTCAGGTGATATTGACGTTAACCAAGGATTTCAGAAGAAAACAAAAATATCAATAAACATACATACATAGAATAGATAAATACAATATGCACATCAATAATTAAATACTATATGCACAGAAATAAACATATATATACATATGCACATAAGTAATTAAATAATTGTAATATGCACAAAATAAAATAAGCATAATATGAACAAAATTCGAGGGCCTTACAAATCCCCTTCAGCCATCCATCGATTCCATCCAAGAGAAAGTGGGGATCGGGGCCAAGCAGTGGAGAAAGCAGTGAAGTGCCAAAAGAGGAGTAAATCGGGAAGAAGAGCAGCAGCAGAAGAAGAAATAGTTGTGCAAAGGAGAAGCAGCAGAGTTGAGAAGAACAAGCAGATTTGAAGGAAGGTGGAAGAGGAAGCTTGTGCAAGAGCAGAAGCACGAACCTTAGCATCTGTGGAAGAACTTAAGAGAATCAACTCACTTATGAATTTCTCTATAAATCAGATCTGAAATAGAGTATTGCGAATTGAGGTTGATTTGAAGGAGTTCAGATCAAATTGGTTGAGAAGCACAACCAGATGATGCATTTGTGCAAGATGATTTGAAGCACAACTTTAACCCTCATATCTGAAGATTTAAAGTTCAAACTCATCAGTTCAGAGGAAATTAGGCAAAGTTGAAAAACTGGTGTTTGAGGATTTGTCTCTCTTAACTCTAATCTTCATGTGAATTTGTTTTTCACTTTTAAACTTCATTCAGAACTCAATGAGTGCTCCTACTGGTGATAGGAGTGTTGATCCCATATTGTGTGTGTGTGGATTGAGAAGGTCTGTCTGACCTTGAAGCTGTGAATTAGCAGATAAGCTGTGTAATCAGCGGTTGGCAAGCTATGAGTCAGTGTTGTAGCTGTGAGTCAGCAGTTGTTTGAAGCTGTGAATCAACAGTTTAGTGAAGCGTCACTTGGTTTGAGTGAGGGGTGGATGTAGGTCTCTATCTAGGAGCCGAACCACCTTAAAAATATCTTGTGCAGTGGTTTGATGTATTGATTTTCCACTAGAATGCTTGCATAGGATTTTGATCATTTTCTAAGCACTCACACACTTATAGATAGATGATCTAATGTGCTTTAGATTCTTATAAGTTAATCAAATTAGTGGGTACTTATTTGAATAGAGATTTTAATTTGACATATTTTTAATTGCATAAGGTTTCCGCTGCAAATCTATTCAACCCCACCTTCTATATTTGCCATTTCACTGCATCTTCAATCCAACACTTCGTATCAGAGCCTAAGCTCTTCACTCTTGTGGTCTAACAACCCAGAGAGTACAGGTGAAATGGATCTAAGGGGATATATGCCAAAAGGGCACTCTATGTATACCTCCTTATTTTGATGGATCAAACTATACTTACTGGAAACTCGTATGCAGGTATTCTGAAGAGCCCAGAATCATCAAATCTGGAAGGTGGTTAGTAGTGGACCATATGAGCTCCCAGAGGATGAAGAAAGATGGACAACAAAGCAAATCAAGAATTCAAATGCTAACTGGAGTGCAATGAACATCATGCACTGCTCCCTTCACCCAACGGAGTTTTGAAGAGTTTCCTCATGTGTCATTGCCAAAAAAGTATGGGATCGTCTAATGGTAATCTACGAAGGTACTTCTGAGGTAAAGGAAACCCAAGCCAACATGTTAATTTCTAAGTATGAAGCCTTTAAAATGGAAAATGATGAAACCATCTCAGAGATGTACGGTAGGTTGTCTCTATTGACAAATGGCTTGAAGAGCTAAGAAAAACATATACTGAATATGAACTTGTCAGAAACATTCTTAGATCCTTGACTCCCATTTGGCATACAAAGGCTACTGTAGTTGAAGAGTCTAGTAATCTGTCTACTACAACTGTTGACCAATTGATTGGTTCCTTAATAACATATGGATTGGGTTTGAAAAGGACAGATGAATATGTTATGAAAAAGAAGTCACTAGCACTTAAAGAAAGTCCTACTGTAAAAGAATCAACTGAGGAAGAAAAAATTTCAAGCTCAGGAAATGACTCAAGTGAATCTGCCTTGCTCACAAGAAAACTCAGAAAGTTTTTAAGAAAAGAAGGTAAAGGATTTCTTAAAAGAAGACCTCAGGTTGACAACTCTTCCAAACAGAAACAATTTGCTAACAAAAGTTCTAACAGAGTTATTTGTTACAATTGTAGGAAACTAGGGCATGTCAAACCAAAATGTCCGGATGCTCAGAAGAAGATTCAACCCAAGTGGAAGAAAAATAAGCCTAGAGCTATGATAGGAACTTAGAGTGAAGAAGAAGAGGATGAGGAAGAAGAAAATTCAGAAGATGATGAGGATGAAAGCAAAATATGCTTGATGGCCAGGGAGAGCTCCAATGATTTGGTAAATTCCAATAATTTTTTGAATTCATATTCTGACAGTGATGATGAAGAATTGGACTAAAACATGCTCAACAATTCCTTTCAGGGATTTTAATAAATAGTGCAATGAACGAAAATTCATCATAATCATATAGTATGATCCACAGGAGATTGTTGACAATACAACATTTTTTACAGTATATCCTCATATTCGAAAATCCAGAAAATAAATTACAAAGGACAGACATGCACACTGTCACCACCTGAAGAACTCAGCGACACACAAGTGGTCGCCAACAAGGTTAACGGCAGCAAAGGTTGCCGCCAAGCTCTGATCTTAATGGCAGCAATTGATGCCATTAAGTTCCTGTCTGCAGAAATGCAGACAGAACTCACAAAAACAAGAGAGAACGAGTGTTCCAGGACATAAATAAAATCCATAAAAATACTTGGGACCTACTAGACGCATGTATGGACAATGGTCAAGGGTTACTTGCTCAAAATAAATCGCTAAAGGGAGTTCTTTTCCGATGAAGCTCTCCTCGGCCAGTGCCAAGAAGCCTTCAAATCCTTCCCCGAACCGGTTTTGTGTTGAAGCAGATAGTACACTGTCATCAGGGAAGCCTTCTTATATGACCAGACTTCCTCCCAGTCATGGTAGAATGCCGGAAGAAGCCTCTAATCACCGGATCAAAGAGTTCAAAGTCTCACATTCGCACATGGTTTTAGGGTTTTGTCCAAAGAGCAAAAAAGACTCAATCCGACCATAAAGGAGGTGTTTTTATACAACCTCAGGGTCTTGGGTATGCGTAGGTGGGATGGATGACCGTTGGGGGACGGTTTCCTAAACAAGGGCCGAGAAAATCGTGGACGTTTTTGGATCTGAAGCGCATCCAGTTCTGGGATGTAGGCGTCAACATCCATGGCCGCCTGTCTGGGCTTCCATCGATGTGGACGCTTACTTACCTCTAACGTCCACTTATATTGACGTTGACATCTACTTCGGCCAGAACCATCACTACACAATTCTACTTACTCTTGGTATATACATGCACTGTACAATATACATAATTTAATTATTAAATAAAACATCATGTATGCGATATATATATATATATGTACAATTATAAATACTTATACATATATACACTCATGTACTCAATTATATACATAAGGTATATACACACATCACATGATAAAAATCTAACCAAAAAAAAGGTCAAAATTCGAGGGCCTTACACCCTCTCCCCCTTAAAGAAACTTCGTCCTCAAAGTTGGACGGATACTACTCAAACAATTGGGGATACTTCTTCTTCATAGCATCCTCAAGCTCCCAAGTAGCCTCCTCTCATGAGAAGTTGCGCCATAGAACTTTAACCGACGTAATGCTCTTGTTCCGGAGATGTTGTACCTTCCGGTCAAGAATAGCTACTAGTTGCTCAACAAAAGATAGGTCTGGCTGGATCTCCACTGGCTCGTGACTAATAACATGAGATGGATCTCAGACATATCTCTTGAGCATCGATACGTGGAATACAAGATGAACACTAGCTAATGCCGGGGGTAAAGCTAGCTCATATGCCACGTTGCCCAATCGTCTGAGAACCTCATACGGGCCAATGAATCTAGGGCTTAGCTTACTATGCCTGCTAAATCTGACAACACCTCGGGTAGGTGAAATCTTTAGGAAAACATGATCGCTAACCTCGAACTCTAAATCCTTCCTCCTGTTGTCGGCGTAACTCTTCTGCCTATCTTGCGCCGCAACAAGCCTCTTCCTGATAAGCTGGACCTTATCCGAAGTCTCTTGAACTAACTCCGGTCCGATCAACTACCTATCGCCAGTCTCCTCCCAACATAAAGGAGATCTACAAGGCCTACCATACAACGCCTTAAATGGAGCCATACCAATACTCGCATGAAAATTGTTGTTATATGCGAACTCCATAAAAGGTAAATGACGCTCCCAATCATCTTCCAATCCAGCACACACGCTCTCAACATATCCTCGAGCGTCTAGATAGTCCTCTCGGACTGTCCATCTGTCTGGGGATGGAACACCGAACTAAGCTTCAACTCCGAACCTAATGCATCCTGAAGACCCTTCCACAACCTCGAAGTAAATCTCGGATCTCGATCCGAAATGATCGACTTCGGCACACCATGCAATCTAATAATGCTACTGACATACAACCTAGCTAAGCTCTCAACCGACTGCTTCTTCTTCATAGGTGAGAAATGCACAGTCTTAGAGAATCTATCTACCACTACCTAAATCGAGTCATTGCCCCTCCTTGATCTGGGCAAACCCATTACAAAATCCATAGTGACAGCCTCCCACTTCCATACTGGGATCTCCATCCTCTGCATAAGACCAGATGGTCTCTATCGCTCATCCTTCACTTTCTGGCATACTAAACACCTAGACACATACTCTGCCACATCCTTCTTCATGCCAGACCACCAAAATGATCTCTTTAAATCCCAGTACATCTTAGTGTTACCCAGATGAATAGAGAATCTAGACCTATGAGCCTCTGCTAATACATGCTCATGGACATCCACTATATCAGGAACACAGACTCGATGATGAAACCTAATCACTCCATCCTCATCACGAGCAATGCCTGCCTTGCCCACTAACTCTTGGAGTCTAGGGTCGGCCTTTTGCTGCTCGATCACCTCATCCAAGATAGTAGACCGGATGGACAACTGAGCCAAGAAAGCCTGACATAATGGCTCTAACATAGTCATCGCACAAGCAGCATCCTCCAACACCTTCCAATCCTGCTGGAGTGATGACCTCTTCCTACTAAGGGCATCTACTACGACATTCGCCTTTCCAAGATGATACTGAAGGTCGAAGTCATAGTCCTTGAGGAACTCAATCCATCTTCTCTGCCTCATGTTTAATTCCTTTTGGGAGAAAAGATACCTCAAGCTCTTGTGGTCAGTGAACACCTCAAATTTGACACCATAAAGATAGTGCCTCCAGATCTTTAGTGCATGAACCACTGTCACAAGCTCTAAATCATGAGTTGGATAGTTACGCTCATGCTTCTTCAATTGACGAGAAGCATACGCCACTACCCTTCCCTGCTGCATCAATACACAGCCTAAACCAATCCGAGATGCATCTGTATAAATGGCAAAGCCTTCATCACCACTAGGCAATACCAATACCGGTGCAAATGTGAGCTGAGCCTTTAATAATTGAAAGCTACTCCCACACTCCTCGGATCAAACAAACTTCACATCCTTCCTGGTTAGCTTAGTCAATGGCGGGGCGATGGATGCAAAACCCTCAATAAATCGTCGATAATAACCTGCTAAACCAAGAAAACTACGAATCTTTGATGGGGTCTTGGGAATCTCCCAATCTAATATAGACTGAACCTTTGCTGGATCAACTGCTACTCCAGCACTGAAGATAACATGCCCAAGGAAATGAACCTCGCACATCCAAAAATCTCACTTGCTGAATTTTACATATAGCTTGTGCTCTCGGAGAACTTCTAACACTACCCTCAAATGCTGACGGTGTGTGGCCTCATCTGGAGAATAGACCAGCACATCGTCAATAAACACTACAACAAAGCTATCTAAATAAGGCCTAAACACCCTGTTCATGAGATCCATGAATGCTACAGGGGCGTTGGTTAGACCAAATGGAAGAACTAAGAACTCATAATGTCCATAACGGATCCGAAAGGCCGCCTTGGACACATCCTCACTCCTAATCCTCAACTAATGATAGCCAGACCGCAAATCAATCTTGGAAAAGGTTGATGCATTCTGCAACTGGTCAAATAGATCATCGATCCGCAGTAAGGGATACCTGTTCTTCACAGTCACTTGGTTTAGCTTCCTATAATCAATGCATAACCTAAGTGACCCATCCTTCTTCTTTACGAATAAGACAGTTGCGCCCCAAGGAGACACTAGGGCGAATAAATCCCTTATCTAATAAATCTTGCAACTGCTTCCTTAGCTCTGCTAACTCCGCAGGTGCCATCCGATATGGAGCCTTTGAGATAGGAGAGGTACCCAGAAGCAACTCTAGGGTAAACTCTATCTCTCTAACTGGAGGCAATTGAGACAAATCATCGGGAAATACGTCTGGAAACTCCCGCACTACATCTATCTCCTCAAGGGTAGATGACTGATCAGCTTTTGGTACTAGTACCACGCTGGCAAGAAAAGCGTCACAACCCTTGCTAACCATTCTCATCACCTTCATGGCGGAGATAACAAACTTTCCCGCAAGGTTCCTTGGCAATGGATGTGAAAACTCATCCTCACCAAGAATACGAAAAACAATCTTCTTCCCACGACAATCCACTAATGCATAGTGCTCCTCTAGCCAATCCAGACCAAGAATTGCATCATAGTTCTTCATCTTTAGCAAGAAGAAACACCCCTCTAGGACTCTATCTTCAATGCACACAGGTAAAGACGGAATGCACTTCGTAGTCGATACCGTTCCCGCAGGTGTGTGCACAGATAAGGGAACCTCTAACTCCTTAGACTCTAATCCTGACTCTAAAGCTAACTGCCTAGCAAACTGCTCGGAAATGAACAAGTGAGTAGCACCCGTATCAAATAAAACCTGAGCGTGCACACCCATGAAAAGAACTGTACCTTTGGTGACATGCTCTGCCTGCTCCGCGTCCTCTCTCGCCAAGACAAACACTCGAGCTTGGGCTCGAGGCCTTCCTGGTCATCCTGTAGCTGGCGTTGCTGCCGCTGCCGCTGCTAGAGCTGGTGCTGGACGCTGGACTCCCTGCTAAACTCTGGGGCAGTCCCGGATCTAGTGCTCGCTGCTCCCACACTTGAGGCACTTTCCCGCCAACTTCCAGCACTCCGTACCACCATGTGCCCTCCCGCAATGAGGACACTCCTTCTTGCCACTAGGCCTACTACCAGGGGAAGGCTGAGAAGCTACCTGCTGATCCCCGATGCCACGGGACGCTGCGGTGATTGATACACCACCTTCTTTCTGTCCTGCCGCTGGAAAGGAGCTGCCGGCCTTTTCTGCGAAGCCTTCTTCTCCTCAAGGTATTGCTCCATCTCACTCTCCTGATGGCACACCGCACTAAGAGCCTCATCCAAGGTACGATGTTCGAACGCTACAAGTCTCGATCGCAGTGATGGCTTAAGGTCCATCACAAACTTCTTCGTCTTCCTGCGTTCATTAGCAATGATATGAGGTGCATACTTTGATAGCTCAGCAAACCTAGCCTCATACTCGAGCACAGTCATGGAGCCCTGAGTCAAGGTGAGGAACTCCTGCTCCATCTTGTCTTGGATATGCTCGGGGACGAACTTGGCCCGAAAGAACCTCACGAACTCGTCCTAAGCAACCTCGACAACACCGTCCTTAAATCTGGTATGTAGCAATGAGGACCACCACACATCGGCTCTCTCCTACATCAAATCATTCTCCATAAGCACATATCTAAACCATCTAACCTTAATTTAATTAAATGCTTAAACAATAAACACATACCTGTAGCATATAGGTGGCCAGGCTGACCTTGTCATCCTCATCACACCTAATCGCCCAGAAGATCTTTTCGATCTCCCTCATCCAGCTCTCCGCAAGCAACAGATCGCTCTCCCCCTTAAAAGAGGGTGGATCCATCCTCTTTAACCTTTCCATGATGGAAGGTCCACCATGGTCATGTGCCTGGGGAACTGGCGCCTGAGCCTGCTACAACAAACAATATAAGCAACACATATACGATATAGCAACATAACAATCATGCAATTAAATTAAATAGACTACTGTATTTATTATTCTAACCTGAGCCTCCAGCTGAGCCTGGAGTACCCTATTGATTCCACAAGTTGATTATCTCATTTCCTTGGATTTTTAACCCCTTTATGACCAAGATGATTTGACTACTCATTCATCAAACTACCTTTTAATTTGTATCTCTGTTATGCTCATGAAAAGAAATTTATGATGTGAAGACTGTGCTCTCTTCAAAAGAGGGTTTAGGATCACTTGTGGTAGCACCAGCCACTTGTGATCAGCTGAGGACGATAGTTTGTAGGTAATCCAAGTCAATGGACTGACGATGGTCGGTAATAAACCCCGTTCTTGTGCAATGAACAAGATCCAAGGTGCTGGAATCGCCTAAGCACTGAGGATGTATTTACGTCTATATAGTAACCTCTTGAGAGCAGTGATGCCTGTCGAATTTGTTTCCAAATCAAGTTATGGTCTGAATTTTAAAAGACAAATATGACTCTTATTCTGTAATTTGCTAGAGCTCATTATGAAATCAGTTTGAGCTATATGTTTCTGTTAAGTACGAAGTTCATGAGCAAGTATGTTTGATTCATATATGCACTTTCCAAATACTCACTTAGCACTGCGATTGAAACTCCTATTTTTACACTTACTTTCACCTACTGAGTGCTTCCGACTCATGCCTTTGTTTCCTCCAACCCTTTCAGATTGAAGGTGTGTATAATCTCAACTACATTCACAATTCCGCTGCTGAAGAAGAATATCATAGTATTAGTAATTTTTCTTTTAGTTGTTGATGTATTAAGTTAGAGAGAGAAACTTGGTTCTTGTAAATATTGAGCATTAATACTTTGTTACCTTGTGATGTATAATATATTCAAAGACATCTTTGTGGAATGGTTTGCCGGTCTTGTGCATTACACGGATTTGTCTGCCCATAACAAAAATTTGTCAGCGTAACCCCTCTTCCGATTAAAGGTTATATGTATGGTTTATGTATGTGTGTGTGTGAAGTCGGAGGAGGGTGTTACAGAGGTGGTATCAGAGAAAGGTTATGGGTGATAGATATTTCTGTGACCATTTTCACAAAGGAAAGAAATAAAACGATTGTGTGTATTTTAGAATTTCTAAAGATCATTTTGGTTCTTAAACTTTAAGTGGTTAGTATGAATTAATTGGATGTGTTTGATGGTGTTCCAGGAAATGGCAACCAAAGGGAATGCTATCGACACATCCAGTGAGGATAGACATGAGGAAATTGAAGAAGGTTCTAGGGGGGATGTTCCCAATATACTACCAACCAGGAATTCTCAAGAAGGAAGTACTGGGACTCCTGATTTTGCCACTTTTATGCAGTCATTTCAAGGGTTGGTGCAAACACTAATGAAGAACCAACAAGATATAGGTGGAGAAAGAATTTCTGGAGCATCGTTGTTGAAAAAATTTAAGAAGATGGGACCTCCAGCCTTCAAACGAAGTAGCCAACCTGAAATTGTAGAAGGATGTGTTAGAGAGATAGAAAAGATATTTAAGGCCATTAGATGCGAAGAAGAAGGCAAAGTCACATTGGCGACTTATATGCTTCAAGATAGAGCAGATGAATGGTGGCAATCTATCATGAGAAATGCATTCAGAAATAGAGGAGATAACATTAGTTGGGAAGAATTCCTGAGAGAGTTGTATGAGAAATACATTCCACCACACGTCAAGGATAGGAAAGAAGTGGAATTTTTACAATTGGAACAAAAAGACATGACGGTGGCGGGATATGAAACAAAATTCACTGAGCTGGAAAAATATGCACCGCACATTTGTGATAATGAACTCAGAAGGGTAAAGAAGTTTGTGAGAGGATTGAAACCCAGTGTGAGGAACAGGGTAGCTCCACTAGATCCCCAGAGCATGGCAATAGCACTGAAGACTGCGTTTATAGTGGAATATGAGTTTATGGAGTATATTGAAAACAAAGAAACCAATGGGGGTAATAAGAAAATTGTGTATACCAAGGAAACGAAAGGTTAGAAGTGAAAGGTTGATTCAACCAAGAACCAGTGATAACAAGAAAAGAGTTGGCCCGTGTGTGCTCAATGTGGAGGAAGACACCCCGGTGATGAGTGCTGGAAAGTAGCAGGAAAATGTTATGGATGTGGTCAGAAAGGGCATATGATTAAGGACTGTCCACACAGAGTAGATCAGTCAAAAGCACAAAAGCCACAACCTTACTTCCAGCAAGCCCCAAGATAGCCACCCAAAGGACCAGCTAGAGTCTTTGCTTTGACAAAGGAGGAAGCCCAAGACTCTCCTACTGTAGCTGAAGGTATTCTCCTAACTGAAAATATGTATGCTAGAGTGTTATTTGACCCTAGAGCTACTCACTATTTTATTTCTCGGGTATTTGTTAATTCTATATCTCGAAAACCAGAGAAATTGGTAGGAAGTATGGTACTTGACTGTCCTACTGGTCAAATAGCTATTCTTACTTCTGTCATCCCTGAAATAACTTTGAAAATAGGAGAGCATGACCTTACCGCATATGTGTATGTATTGGATAACATGCAAGATTTTGATATTATATTGGGAATGGATTGGTTAGAAGAAAATCATGCATTACTAGATTGTCATAAGAAAGTTTTAACATTTAAAAGGTTGAAATTAGTAGATTTCAGCTATACATGCCCAAAGAATAATGGAAACAAGAAGACTATATCAGCACTTAAAGCCATGAAATGGCTGAGAAATGGTTGTCAAGGTTATCTGGCAAGTGTGATGGCTATATCAAATGAGCATAAACAAATATCAGTTCAAGATATTGATGTTGTGAAGGAATTTCCATATGTGTTCTCAAGTGATCTATCTAGATTACCTCCCAGTAGGGAAATTGATTTTGCTATTGAACTTTTACCTAGAACTTTACCTATATCCATAGCTCCTTATAGAATGGCACCAGCCGAATTGACAGAATTAAAGAAGCAGTTGCAAGACTTATTAGGCAAAGGTTTTATTAGACCAAGTGTGTCACCATGGGGAGCTCCGATATTGTTTGTGAGAAAGAAAGATGGATCCCTCAGATTATGTATTGATTATAGAAAGTTGAATCAAGTCACAATCAAGAACAAATATCCATTACCTAGAATTGATGATTTATTTGATCAACTTCAGTCTGCCATAATATTCTCTAAGATTGATTTAAGATCTGGATACCATCAATTGTGGGTTAAAGAAGATGACATCCCTAAGACCGCATTTAGAACCAGATATGGATACTATGAGTTCTTAGTATTGCCTTTTGGATTGACTAATGCCCCTGCGGTATGTATGGATTTGATGAACATGGTATTCCAACCATATTTGGACAACTTTGTGGTAGTGTTTATAGATGATGTGTTGATATATTCATCTAATGAAGAAGAACATAAAGAACATTTGAGAATTGTACTACAAACCTTAAGGAATCATCAATTGTATGCTAAGTTAAGTAAATGTGAGTTCTGGCTCAAAGAAGTGAACTTTTTGGGTCATGTGATTTCTGGAAAAGGTTTGGCAGTAGACCCAAGTAAAATTGAAGCAATTTTGAATTGGGAAAGACCCAAGAATCCATCAGAAATCCAAAGTTTCTTGGGATTAGCTAGTTACTATAGAAGGTTTATTGAAGGTTTCACTTCCATAGCTATGCCTTTGACTTAGTTAACCAGAAAAGAGACACCTTTTGTGTGAAATAAGAAATGTGAGACCAATTTTCAGGAATTAAAAGAGAAGCTTATCACAGCTCTAGTTCTTACTTTACCTCAAGGATCGGGAGGATTTATAGTGTACAAGGATGCATCTCAAAGAGGAATTGGATGTGTTCTTATGCAACATGGGAAAGTTGTAGCTTATGCCTCTAAACAATTAAAAGATCATTAATGGAATTATCTGGTTCATGATTTAGAATTGGCAGCGATCATACATGCTTTGAAGATCTGGCGCCACTACTTATATGGGGAATAGTTTGAAGTTTATACTGATCATAAGAGTTTAAAGTACATATTTTCTCAGAAGGAACTGAATCCAAGACAAAGGAGATGGTTAGAATTTTTGAAGGATTATGATTTTACACTGAATTACCATCCGGGTAAAGCTAATATAGTTGCTGATGCTTTGAGCAAAAAGAAATCAAGAACACTACAATTGCACCAACAGTGGAAAGAAATGACAGATTTGATCGAATACTCACCAAGGTGTGGTGCAGAAAATCTGATATTGGCACAATTGACTGTAAGGTCGGTATTATTAGATAAAATTGGTGAAGCACAGAACCAAGATCAGAAACTAAAAGAAAAAGTAAACAAACCAGGATACACCAGAGATAGTGAAGGGATAATCAGATTTCAAAACAGAATATGCATACCGGAGAATGAAGAAATCAAAATAGAATTATTGAAGGAAGGGCACAAGTCTCAGTATTTGATCTATCCTGGTAGCTCTAAAATGTATCAGAATCTGAAAAAGCAATTTTGGTGGCATGGAATGAAAAAGGACATAGCAGAATTTGTGAGTAAATGTTTAACATGTCAACAAATAAAGGCTGAACATCAGAAGCCAGCAGGGCCTATGCAACTAATTGAAATTCCAGTATGGAAATGGGAGCAGATAACCATGGACTTCATAATGGGTTTGCCAAAGACAAGAAAGAAGCATGATGCTATTTGGGTAATTGTGGATAGATTAATTAAATCAGCTCATTTTCTAGCAATTACAAAGACACAATCATTAGAAGATTTGGCTCAATTATATATAAAGGAAATAGTGAGACTTCATGGGATTCCTTTGTCAATTATTTTAGATAGAGATCCAAGGTTCACTACTAGATTTTGGAAAAGTTTGCAGGCAGCCATGGGTACACAATTAAAATTTAGTTCAGCATATCATCCACAAACTGATGGCCAATCAGAAAGAACTATCAGAACACTCGAAGATATGCTAAGAGCCTGTAGTTTGGATTGGCGTGGTAGCTGGGATGATTACCTACCCTTAATTGAATTTGCATACAATAATAGTTACCATACAAGTATTGGGATGGCACCATATGAGGCATTACATGGTAGACCTTGTAGATCACCCCTCTGTTGGGCAGAAGTGGGAGAAAAGAGTCTCATTAGGCAAGAATTAATTCAAAACTACTCAGAGAAGATTAAATTAATCAGAAAGAGATTACTAATAGCTCAAGACAGACAGAAGAAGTATGCTGATAGGAGAAGAAGGCCACTGGAGTTTAATATAGGTGATCATGTATTTCTAAAGATCTCTCCAACCAAAGGTATCATGAGATTTGGTAAGAAAGGAAAACTCAGTCCAAGATATGTAGGGCCTTTTGAAATATTGCAGAAAATAGGAGAAGTAACATATTAGTTAGCTCTACCGCCCTCTTGGTCACACATTCATAATGTATTTCACATATCTATGTTAAGGAAATACATAATGGATCCTTCTCATATAATCAGTTATGAAGATATGGAAATACAGCCAGATTTAACAGTGCAAGAGGAACCCGTAAAAATATTGGACAGGAAGGAACGAATCCTTAGAAACAAAGCAGTTTCTATGGTGAAGATCTTATGGAGAAATGCACTCATGGAGGAAGAAATGCGGGAGTTGGAGCAAGAGATGAAAGAGAACTATCCACAACTATTTGGTAAGTAAATTTTGCCAATTTTGAGGATGAAATTTATTTTAATAGGGGGAGAAATGCAATATCCTCGAATTTTAAATATCATGTTTTACTTATAAATTCTTGTTTATGCAAAATGATTAGACTTAAATTGAGATATTTAGGATTAAGGGCATGCTTAAGACACATTATCATACTCTGATATCACTTTCGGTTGTACGCACCCCGACATGGCGACACCAGAAAATTGTAGCGAAAATGAAATCTAAGTACACCATAATTATTAGAAAAATGTGGTGATATCAAATATGTAGGAATTGTTGACGTACAGATTGTGAGATTTAGCCGACGCAACTATTTTCGGGGCTATTTTTCACCCAACGAAAAATAAAATCTAAAAACTAAACTAAAATCACCATAATTTGTAAAGCTTTCCTACTAGTCTATGGTTGAAATTTCAACTCAAATGGACATCATTAGGACACCTAAACAAGGAGATGAATGGGTCATCCGAATTATCTATCATTTACGGAAGCCATTTTCTTTGAATTTCTCTTGGCTTACACGTAAGCCCCTGTTCTTTAGTTAAAAGGTCTTACACCTGTCATGGTATGTGTAAGGAGGATATATGGTGATGGTGTACGTGGTTGTTTGCATGGGTGGTGTGAAGTTTAGGATGACAGGTGCAAGGCTACGTACCATGCAAGTGTAGGTCTCAAGCAGCTATATAAACCTCTTCATAGCCACTCCCGTGAGAAGTTTTACCCATCTGCTCCTCATCTCCTACCTTGCCAAATCATTGCTGGATTTCTGTCTCTGTTGTGGCTGCTAAGAATTACCATCCTTATCGTTGCTACTGTTCTGCTGCGATTGTCACTCCGTAGGCGCTATTGTTCTTCTTGTTGAGCAAAGGATATTCTTACTGGGACAATAAAGGATTTCGTCAACCTTTAAAGATTGGTAGGTTCTTTGATGTAGCCTCTCCAGTCTCCTACCTTCATGTTTGAAGTCTCTCTAACCGTAACAGCTCATGCTTTTGTCTGTGCCTCATGTTTTGCAGCAATTTTCCTTCCTTTATTTACTTTGATTAGATTCCCATCCTCTCCTTGTACTTCTATTCTTTATTCGTGGTTGAAAGAATTTAGCCTCATACGAGTTGCCTTTGATCCTATTAACCAGTCTTGGATAAGTTTGTATACGAGGTTGTAACCTCATATTCTTTTGTTTGATTTCCCTAACTACCTTTGGAATCATGTAGTTACCAAGAAGAATCTTCATTCCCTCTTTAATTCAAGTAGGTTTTATCAAATCATTCTTTGTATTCCCATTTGTATACTCTTAGTTCTTCAGTATTCTCATGTTTCTTGTAGTAGTGACATCATGTAATGAGTTTCTTGTTCTGTTCACTCTTGATTAGAAGTCCTAAAGATAATCTTTGATTTGCTGTGATTCCTTACAGGTACTCAGCAAGACCATAAAAAGCTTAAAGTTAGCCTTTATCTTTCCTAATGTTCCAGTTTTAATTGGTGTTCACATCATTAGTTGGTTTATAACCATGTCTGGAAAGGAATGCAGTAGCTGTCGACAGGTAAAACCCCATCTGTCGACAGGCTCTCTTGTCCCAGAACCTCAGATTACTTGGTCTGTTGCTATCTATCGACAGGCAGCCTATAGCTGCCAATAGGCCCAGTTTTTAGAACCTCAGATTTACTGGGTCTGTTGCCATCTGTCGACAGGCAGCCCATGGCTGTCGACAGATGTTGTCCTGTAATGTTTTCAGCATTAATATTGTCCCATCTTTTGAAGATTTACTACCCTATTGATTCCACAAGTTGTTTGTCTCATTTCCTTGGATTTTTAACCCCTTTATGACCAAGATGATTTGACTACTCATTCGTCAAACTACCTTTTAAATTTATATCTCTGTTATGCTCATGAAAAGAAATTTATGATATGAAGACAGTGATCTCTTCAAAAGAGGGTTTAGGATCACTTGTGGTAGCACCAGCCACTTGTGATCAGCTGAGGGCGATAGTTTGTAGGTAAATCCAAGTCAATGGACTGACGATGGTGGGTAATAAACCTCGTTCTTGCGCAATGAATAAGATCCAAGGTGTTGGAATCGCCTAGGCACTGAGGCTGTATTTACGTCTATATAGTAACCTCTTGAGAGCAGTATGCCTGTCGAATTTGTTTACAAATCTAGTTATGGTCTGAATTTTAAAAGACAAATATGACTCTTATTCTGTAATTTGCTAGAGCTCATTATGAAATCAGTTTGAGCTATATGTTTATGTTAAGTACGAAGTTCATGAGCAAGTATGTTTGATTCATATATGCACTTTCTGAATACTCACTTAGCACTACGATTGAAACTCCTATTTTTACACTTACTTTCACCTACTGAGTCCTTCCGACTCATGCCTTTGTTTCCTCCAACCCTTTCAGATTGAAGGTGTGTATAATCTCAGCTACATTCACAATTCTGCTGCTGAAGAAGAGATGAAGAAGAATATCATAGTATTAGTAATTTTTCTTTTAGTTGTTGATATATTAAGTTAGAGAGAGAAACTTGGTTCTTGTAAATATTAAGCATTAATACTTTGTTACCTTGTGATGTATAATATATTCAAAGACATCTTTGTGGAATGGTTTGCCGGTCTTGTGCATTACACGGATTTGTCTGCCCATAACGAAAATTTGTCAGCGTAACCCCTCTTCCGATCAAAGGTTATATGTATGGTATATGTATGTGTGTGTGTGAAGTTGGAGGAGGGTGTCACAATGTGTATAAAAGTATGCCATGTATATGAGAACGCTCATAGAATTCATGCTAGGATTATCTTTCCGTTATGTGTAAAACCTGTGCTTACCTTGCTTTTATATCATAGCATGAATAGAATAAATTATGCCTTGAGTTAGCATGTTAAGGGATGTGTAGAAAGCATGTGATAGGTTTCCTTATTGTAAAATGAACATAAACGATGTACCATGTATTATAAATTGTTGTAGTATCATGTTTAGGTTTTCTTTAAATATTGTTTAATCCATGCTACATGTATTAGTTATTTTGTTTGAATGTAAAAGTGTCCATGTGGTGTATGTATGTTTAATGTGAATGGAAATTACTTGCTGAGTCTTTTAGACTCACTTTTGCTTCGGCGTACAAGTGCAGATATTTCTACTTCCTTGGAGGAGACAGTTAGGAGTGATTCCGAGCGTGAGGAGTAGCACCTTCATGGAGATTACATTATTGTATTTTCTTTTTCATAAGTAATAAAGGACGACATGTATTTAAGTTGTGGATAATGTATTTGATTTAAATTTAGTTATGAGAACTTTAGTTCCTTCTTGTACTATATAGACTGTGGATAAATGTGGATGATGGAATAATAAATTTACATTCAGTTCGTTTATTCCACTGTTATGTGTTTATATTTGTGTACGTCTCAGCCTAATGAATGTGTTGGGTAAATGTCCCACTGTAGCAACGCTCTCTGTATCGACGTGGGTTGGTATAACCGTACCGATATAAGGAGGGTCGTTACACTCTTGGACATGTAATAATGTATTGGGACAATGTAATTTTTGGAAATGAGTATAATTACTTGTAGTTTCTTGTATATTATACTCTCGTGGTTGTCTTTTATATTCTTACTGGACACTTGTGTGTGATATCCCTTGCGAGATTCCGGTCCGATCGCAGGAGGCGGACTTGGATATGGAGCCTTATTGGGCATAAATATCCAGGGTCGCTACAATTAGAGAACATAGATTTTTGCTAGTTATTTCTTTATGTCGATGTAATTGAGATACAATAATGGGCCCTATGTTTGGCTCTGCTTATGTAAGGTTGTAGTTTGAATTGATGGAAATGAAATAAAGGATTATTGGCTGGCATTATTGTTGTCTTAAATTTGTTGTTATACATAGATGTCTCTCTGAATTACTCTGTTGGGTTCTCACATTCTAATTAATCAATACAACATGTTTTTGATGATGAACATTGATGTGCAATGATGTACAATGCAAACAAGTGATAAACAATGTGAACTGAGTTTTAAATGCATGAGATCTTCAAACAATAACTTGTCATAACAACTTGGTACAATGCTTGATTTTATGCTCATAATATCTCACTAATTGTGCTTACTTTTGTAGGAGATATACCATGTAAGACATGTGCCAAAAACAAGCTTGAAAGATCAAGTAAAAGTCAAAAGACAAGGTACCTGTCGACAGTAAGCAAGGACCTGTCGACAGATACAAACAGTCAGAAAGCAGCCAATTCTGCCAAGGCATTGCCTGTCGACAGCAGGAGTGACCCTGTCGACAGATACAACTAGTCCGAAGATCAAAAGCTCTGGAAGGCCTGCGCCTGTCGACAGCAACTGAGCACCTGTCGACAGATGCACACAGTGAGAGCCTTTAGCCTTCTGGTTCTTCACAAGCTGTCTTCGCCTGTCGACAACAGATGCAAGACCTGTCGACAGACAAGCGGAAAACATATTACGGGAAGTTTTGCAAGTTGCCAAACTTAGTGTTTCTATGGAGTATGACTCTCCATATGTTAACACTCATATATAAGCAACCTTTTGCAACAAATCTCGTACACAAGCAGCCTCCAAGCAAAAACCCTAAAGAGTTCTTACAAGAAGCCTTGTTCTGCTGCTCTGCTTCAACCTACCGCCCAGAACCAAGAACGAAAGACTCTGGCAGCGGAAGGTGAAGTCCGGACATCTTGGATTCAAGCATCTACATCAACATCTGATCTCAAAGTCGAGGCTTGGACTCCAGGAGGACGTTCAGAGGAAGAGTTTGCTTATTGGATTTGTTCTTCAACTCTCAAACCCTTCCCTGTTCTTTCTATTCCATACTTGTGTGTGTGTGTGGTGTTTCAAGCGGCTGTTGTGCTTGATACACGTGTGTATGTGTTAATTGATCGTGGGTTCACATCAGATAAACACGTGTGTGAGTTGTAGTTCGTGAACTAGCTCATAAGCAGGTGATTCTGCGTGTGTGCGTGGCCCGTGGATGTAGGATACACTAGTTGTGTACTCCGAACCACGTAAAATCTATGTGTCTCGTGGTTTGCACGAATTTGCGTTAGATGTTTGGTAGGCACGACACATTAATACACGTTTGAGTACTTGCTTATCCATCTATCAATCACTCACACACATCCACACATAGTCTGATCATTGCTAACACCTTAATTGTTTGTGCTAATGCAAAAAGAGGGCGTTAAGCTTTTAAATTGTCCGAATCTATTCAACCCCCCTTCTAGATTACCATTTAGGGAATTCCGCATATCTTCATACTCGACTGTGATACTTATATACTCGTATTGCTCACGCTCTCGATATTTAATTCCGCTGCTAAATATCGGGGCATGACACCTTATCACATGGCACCAGCTGAACTGGCAGACCTCAAAAGGCAGTTGCAAGACTTATTGGACAAGGGTTTCATTCGTCCGAGTTCTTCGCTGTGGGGCACTCCAGTTCTCTTTGTTAAGAAGAAGGATGGTTCGATGAGGCTATGCATTGATTACTAGAAGCTTAATCAAGTAACAATAAAAAACATGTATCCTTTACCCGTATTGATGACCTATTTGATCAGTTGCAGGAGATGATTAGGAAGACTGGTATTGCTCGTGATGAGGAAGGCGTTATCCAGTTTATACATAGGGTGTGTGTCCTAGACATTGTTGATGTGAGAAAGCAGATTTTGGAGGAGACTCATAGATCGAAGTTTACAATACATCCAAGCAGTGGCAACATGTATTAGGATTTGAAGCAGACTTCTGGTGGCAAGGCATGGAGAGGGATGTGCAGACTTTATGGCTAGATGCTTGACATGCCAACAAGTAAAGGCAGAATGCCAGAGGCCATCTGGGCTTTGTAGAAGATTGATATTCCGCTATGGAAATGGGAAGTGATCACCATGGATTTTGTCACAAGCTTGCCTAGGCCTTCTAAGGGTAATGTCTGGGTGATTGTGGACAGTTTCTCTAAAACCACTCATTTCTTAGCTATGAAGAAGAAGCAGTCTGTTGAGAGTTTAGCCAAGCTTTATATGGATAACATTGTCAGGTTACATGGAGTTGCAAAATATATCATTTCTTCTAGATATCCAAGGTTTACTTCAAGGCTATGGCAAGGTTTGCAAGATGCTCTTGGTTCACAATTGAAGCTTAGTTCAGCATTCAAGCAGCAGATGGATGGACAATCTGAAAGGACAATCCAGACTCTTGAAGATAAGTTGAGAGCGTGTGCCCTAGCTTGGAAGGGTGACTGGGAACGACATTTACCTCTTGTGGACTTTGCCTATAATATCAGTTTTCGTACAAGTATAGGTATGGCCCCATTCAAGACTTTGTACGGCAGGCCCTGTAGATCTCCTTTATGTTGGGACGAAGCGGGAGGTAGACAGTTGGTTGGACCTGAGATTGTGCAAGAAACATCTAGTAAGATTCAGCTTATCAAGCAGAGATTAAATGCAACCTAGGACTAGTAGAAAAGCTATGCAAATAATAGAAGGAAAGATTTGGAGTTTGAGGTGGGAGAGCATGTTTTCCTTAAGGTCTCTCCTACAAAGGGGGTAATCAGATTTGGTCAGCATGGGAAATTGAAACCAAGGTTCATTGGACCATTTTAAATACCGAAGAAGATCGGAAATGTGACTTACCACTTGGCATTACCGCCATCTATGGCAAGTATCCACCCTGTGTTTCACATTTCTATGCTAAGGAAGTATGTACGGACCCATCTCATGTTATTAACTATGAGCCTGTGGAATTACAACAAGATTTATCCTTTGAGGAGCAGCCCATAAAGATTTTAGACCGATGGTTCAACATTTGAGATCCAAGAAAATTCCCCTAGCGAAAGTCTTATGGAGGAATTTTGCTCACGAAGAGGCAACATGGGAGCTAGAAGAAGGAATGAAGATGAAGTATCCACATCTTTTCGGTAAGTATTCTTAGATTTAATCTTCGAGGACGAAGATTCTTTTAAGGGGGAGAAAATGTGATGCCCTGAATTTTATTCATAGATTTTAAGTATGATTGCTATCTATGTTGCAGTGTAATTAAGAATTTCTATAAACATGTATGAGTAGTTAGGATTTCTTTGTGTCTTGTTGGCCTGGGGCACGCTAATTGTTGTGTCGACCTATGTTGTTGATGACAACATCGATTTCCGCCAACAGTAGGTGAACGATAGTATCAATTGACGTCACTTGTAAGTAGACGACAATCACCTTTGCTGTCAACTTCCTGCGGTGCAGATCGTGAAATTTTCGCAACCCAGCTCCAATTTGGGAATGGTAAGGGGCCAAATCTCTGGTAACGTTCGGAGACACGATTCTTACCCTCTCTTGATCGAGACAGAGGAGGACAACTCCTTTGAAAAGGGTGCCTAGACTCCTTATCCCCTTTTTGGAGTCTTCTCAAGTCTCAAGTGGATAGAAGAAGGAGGATCTGGTAATTTGCCAAGTTCAAGCATCTTCGAGTTAGGAGGCCGTCCCATTGGTGGATGAAGGCATTTCCATCGTGTTGCTGGCATAGGAGGACATCTGGTTGAGGATCTAGCCACGAAAAGGGGACCGTCTTGGTTGGCCAAGGCAGTCTTCATCGCATAAAATCCTTAGTCTTCTTGGTTTTTTAGAGGCAAGTAACCTAGGGATCTGATTCCCAACCCTAGTTTCTACCTTTGTATGATTTTTCCACGATTTTAGAAAATAAAATAGTAGTCTGATTTGGGGACTGCATGGTTTCCGGTAAGGTTCTGTCTCCTGTCAGGTTAACGACAACCTTGATTGCCGCTAAGAATGAACTTAACAACAACACCTTTGCCTTCAGACTAAACTTAATGGCAACCATGTTGCCGCCAAGTTCTTCTAATTACCATTTTTCCCTATTTACTTCTGGATTTATATATTTCTGTTCAAACTTCAAATGTATTTTCTATGAGATGTGTAGGGTTAAGTAGGTTAAACCCTTACCATGCTACAATATGGGCTATTTTCTGTCATCATCATGATACTAGGATAATTTCTAAAATCTGTAAATAAGCATGAATTCAGGAAAAGATTTTGTACGTAAGGCATGTATGTGAGTAAATGTTGGATTTCTATGTAGAAGTGCATGTTAGGGTTACGTTCATGCCTTGATGGATCTGTAACCAGAAATTGACTATTTTTTGTAATTTTCATGACTAAATTACTAAAATCAATAGTTTTATTTTAATTTAGTAAATAGTTCTTGAATTCCAAAAATTTTTATATTTTAACTAGTGAATTGCATCAGTACGTTATGCTCTTAGTAAAATGATTGAACTTGTTTGATAGCCGGTCTCAGCATGGTGAATATTTCTCTATTTATACCAATACCTAGATAAATACGAAAATTAGTGTGAATGTCAGAAAATCATGAAAAACTATAGTTTTTATCCATGACAATAAGGTCACGTTTTGAAAAGAAATTGTGAATTTAGGACATCTTTAACTATTGTAAGTCTATTATCATCATGTGAAATGTGTTATATTAAATAGATATTGAGGGAAATTCCCAGAAACTACAGTAGGTGATCAATCTAAAATATGTCTCTATCATGATCAGAATATATGTATGTGATTTTGGGCAGCATGCTATGTTGCATTTGAATTTATAAATTCGTACATGATTTTGTAATCAGCCAATGAGACATTACCATCTTAGAAGTAATTTGGAATAGGACCATAGTAATGCCCCTATGGAAGTGTTCAATATGTTCCCAAGGGCACGGGAAGAAATGCTGGAGGTGGAAAAGTACCACTGGTAATGGTGGGGAGAACTTCCCCCGATTCTGCGCGGTAACCTAGACTCTATCACTGTCTGCCTAGGTGATGAGTATATGTTCATATGTCTATGTGACTTCTAAAGGGTGGTTTGGGCTGTGTCTTGGAGATTTGTACATAGGTATATGTTATCCGATATGTTTAATTTTAGCCTTGTGATGATTAATATAATCTTGGTCATATTTTATCTGTTAAATGTTTGATAATCATGGTCACTTAGGTGAATTCTTGAAAGCATGAATGCTATGTACACCAAGTTGAAATTTGAAATTTTGCCATCATGATCAGATCTGAAATCATTTTGCAAAGATAAATGTTATGATGCCAGTACAATGCCTTTAAACTCATGTCTTATACAAATAGCATTTTGTATGAATTTTGATCAAAGATATGTATAACAAATGTTACCTTGCAGTAGTATGATTGCTGAAATCAATATGTATTAACATGGTTTTAAAATATTGTATATGTTAGGTTGGTAGTCCATTTCTGGGTTGCTTGCTGAGTCTTTGTTGTGAACTCATACTTGCTTAACATTTCAGGTGAGGCTGCGGATCCCGAGACTATAGTAGCTGGGTCGGATTCGAAACGTGAGGATTATATTTGAGTGTTGAGTGACCATTGTATGTGAGGAGTTATTATGTTTATGTACCTTGTATTAAAACTATTCAGCAATTTGATAGCCCACAAATGCATCATTAAACACATGGCTAACAATCTTAAAATTTATCGACTTACACTAAAGATTTTAACAATAGTTAAGTGGTGAGAGCCGAGCCGAATCCACTAAGAAGTAGGTTTTAAGTTTGAAAATCTTGAGTTATAGATTAGAAAAGTGGCTTAAAAATTTAGAAGTAAATCCTAAACCTAATTTGATCAAAAATAACTATAAACTTAATAGAGAGATATTAGAAGAGAGAGAGAGAATATAAAGAACAAAAGAGAGAAGTAAGAAAATAACTAATAAACTAGTAAACTATTAACTAAACAAAATATTCTAAATCGCCTAACACAAACATACTCATATTAAAATAAATTTAAAGAGTCAAGAAGTGAAGAGAGGAGGTAGAAAGAGGAGAATAGAAGAGAGAGAGAGAGGAGAATAGCAAGTACCACTAATATTATCTAAACAGCAAAAGTGCCAAACATATGCATAAAATAAATAGATCTATCTCCAAATTAACTAAGGAAAGATAGATAGATAGATAGAGAGAGAGAGAGAGAGAGAGAGAGAGAGAGAGAGATGGATGATATAAAAGAGTGAAAAGAATAACTAACAAAATTTATTTAAATAAAAGAAACACAGTGCGTTTAACACACAACTTTAATTAAAGAGAGAGAATGGAAGAAAGGTGTAGCAGCACCGTAGATCTGCGTTTACTGTAGCAGTGCTACAGTAACTACGAATAAGAAGGAGATGCACCTCCTTCACGTTGCATGCAGCGTGGAGGAGAAGGGAGAGCAGCGGCTTGGGTGCGGACAGCAGGTGGCAGCAGGCGCGGGTGCGGACGCCTGGTGGGCATGTGCGCGAGCAGCAGGTGGGCGCTGGTGGGTGCCTGCGCAGGCAGGAGGGCGGCTGGTGGGCGACGTGCATGGGGGCGAGTTCGGGTGGGCGGGCTGCTGCGGGCACACGCGGGCGGGGCCGATGGCACGGGTGGAGCGGCAGGGGCCATTGGCGGGTGCCTACGTGGGCAGGTGCTGGCGAGCCTGGGCGAGGGCGGCCTGCGCGGTGGCCTACCTGGTGTAGGCCGAGAGAGAGAGAGAATGTCACGCCCCGATATTTAGCAGCGGAATAAATACCGAGATGCATGAATGATACAAATAGACGTATCACAGTTGAGTAGCGTAGAGTCATAATTAAACATAACAACACATTTGAGACCATAATATTGTCAACAAAAGTACTTTTTATTCCATTTCAATCCACTAGTTACAACCGTACATAAGAAGAACCAACTGAAGGGTCCATTATTCAAATAAAAACTTCATGAAAATGTTCCACTATTACATAGACTACTCAAATATCTATTCCTAATACTTCATCTCTTCATATGACGGGTGCTCATCACTCTTGCCCTGCCCCATCAGATTCCACGAGATCCTCATCACTACCTGAAATGGATAGGATGATAGGGTGAGCAAACTAGCTCAGTAGGATTTACATCTCAATGTGCGGACACTAATATACATGAATAACATTTTAAATGGGCAAGATAAAAACATGAACATGAACATGATGACAATGCATGCTTTTCTAACAATTCAAATAGCTGAATAAAACGAATATCATATCAAATCAAATATCGAATTTCATATACAATGGTCAGGTAATTCAAGAATAGAATCATATAAAAAAGATTGGCTATATTCACACGGATATCACGTATTCACGTGATCAGACGTATCATATCATATCAACTTATTATATCATATCAAACGAAGGCACATTCACTCAAATCTTGCACACATGTCAGTGCCATGCCGAGCACCACAAGTCCATACTCTTGCGGTTATAAGTACGTTGTCACACCCTGATATTTAGCAGCAGAATAAATACCGGGATGCGTGACCGATATAAATGGACGTATCACAGTTGAGTAGCGCAGAGTCACAATTAAACATAACAATACATTTGAGACCATAATATTGTCAACAAAAATACTCTTTATTCCATTTGAATCCACTTGTTACAACCTTACATAAGAAGAACCAACTGAAGGGTCCATTATTCAAATAAAAACTTCATCAAAATGTTCCACTATTACATAGACTACTCAAATATCTATTCCTAATACTTCATCTCCTCATATGATGGGCGCTCATCACTCTTGCCCTGCTCCATCAGATTCCACGAGATCCTCATCACTACCTGAAATGGACAGGATGATAGGGTGACCGAACTAGCTCAGTAGGATTTACATCTCAATGTACGGGCACTAATATACATGAATAACATTTTAAATGGGTAGGATAAGAACATGAACATGATGACAATGCATGCTTTTCTAACAATTCAAATAGCTGAATAGAACGAATATCATATCAAATCAAATATCAAATTTCATATACAATGGTCAGGTAATTCAAGAATAGAATTATATCAAAAGGATTGGCCATATTCACACGGATATCATGTATTCGTGTGATTAGACATATCATATCAAACTTATCATATCATATCAAGTTATCATATCATATCAAACGAAGGCACATTCACACAAATCTTGCACACATGTCAATGCCATGCCAAGCACCACAAGTCCATACTCCCGCGGTTATAAGTACATTGGGGCGCTCCTCCCCAGGACCAGACAGGTCCCCTATTGCACAGGCATTAGTCAAATGGATCGAAGTCCCACGTTGTGCCGAACAACATATACATATTATGGCCACAGAATTCCAATAACAAGCTCATTGTAATAAGGACATGATCATTCATAGATTCAAGGTAAGACAATAGCTCAAGAGATCAATTGGACAACATAACGTCGTATCTTATGTCTCATAATTCATTAATGTATTGATAAGAGGATGATTAATGACAGATCGTACGCGGTGCAAGTGCTCCCTATCTCTAGGGTACTTCATGGTACAACCAGCTCGGTCTCTATGAGGGAATCCATAGAGTATGGAGACCTACAGAGGTCTTAAGGAAAAGATCGCTTGTAACGCCCCGGAAATTTAAAATGTTAAGAAAATAGAAATAATTTTGTTAAAATACCTTAGGGTTGTTATTAAATTGTGATAATTAGATGATAGACTTAATTAGTGGTAATGAACGTTATCCCAGTATCGTACCTCGAAGTGCGTGCCTCCACAGGGCGATACCGGAAAACGACAACAAAATAAAAATCCGAGAACATCATAATTTCCAGAAAAATGTGGAGAAATTAAATATGTAATTATCTGAATTTTTCGGCGTACGGATTTCAAGGTACAGCCGACGCGACTATTTTTCGGGTGATTTTTCACCTAGTGTAAAATAAATTCTAAAAATAAAACTAAAATCACCATAATTTGTAAAACCATCAAATTAGTCTATGGTTGAAATTTTAGGACAAATGGACACCGTTTAGAGGTGTTTGTCTAGTGATCATTGGGCCAGCCGAATTAGGGACTATTTACGGTGAGAATTTTATGGGATTTCTGGGTTGCATACGTGTGGGGCTTTAAGAAGGCCACCGCACCAAGGATGAAGGTAACACCTGGTTACCTTAGGTGTTAAACTTAGGTTGCATGCATGTAAAATGTGTCCCCAGCAAAACCCATTCGGTTTTATTGTGACACCTCAAGGGTGACGTGCCGTGGTGCATGGTGTGTGTTGGAGGCTATAAAAATACCTCAAAGGCTTTCACACCTATCTTTCTGAACTTTTCTCCTGCTGAGATGCTGCAAGGTGTGTTGTGAGGAAGTAGTTGTTGTGCGTTCAAGCACCACAGTTGGGGGTAAATGGAGCTACTATTTGCTCTCTTGCACCTTGTTCTTGCTCGAGCTCATGCTGGAGCTGTTGTTGGGTAATGGTTAAAGAACCATCTTGGAGGCTGGTGCTGTTACAACAAGAAGCTTCACCTGTGTATTCCTCCACTCGTGGTTCTTTCTTTATTTTCTTCAAGCCAGGTAGGATTCGATCCTCTTTCTTTCTTCTCTAACTCATGTTCTTGAACATTCTTTAGAACCTACTGTTTGGATGTTCAAGTTTATGTTCTAATGTCATGAGTACCTCTAGCACTATTTGTGTATCTTGTATTGCTGTAGAAGCTACTCCTTGAGATTCATATGATCTCTGTTTGGAAAGGATCTTCTTCTAGTATCACATTGTAGTGGATTCCTAGCTATTCAGGTGTAGGATTCAATTCTTAATTCTCTTACCTTTCACCTTTGGGTTCATTGTTTGAAATGAATCTACTTTGTGTCTATTACTCTGTAAATTCTGAGAATATGTTCATGATAGAACTATATTCTCCAACATGTTTTAGTTAGTTTTAATCCATGAGAGTTCATAGATTGTTCCTTCCTTTCTTAACTTGATTCAAAAATCTGGAGTTTTATCAGTACTCTTGAGTAATGTAGACAGAACCATGATGGTTCTTTCTTGTTGTGAAATTGATTTATTGAAAGGTCATGGAGGTCTTAAGTGTGTGAACCTGACAAGTGTTTAGTGAAAAAGAGAAGAGAGTTTAAGAGAAAGACTTTCCAATCCATTTTCCTTGAACTCTCCTTTCAATTTGTCTTCTTGAAAGTTCAACCATATGAACAACATTACATGTTTTTATCTTTCATTATCTTGTCATGATAGCTTCATGTTGAGGCTAAAATTATGTTTGGATTAAGTCCTAATCATGTTAGGAATGATAGAGGAGGTTGTTAGTACCATTCATAGTTGGTTTAGAACCATTTCTGAAGGTTTGGGCAATACCTGTCGACAGACGACCATCTTGCTGTCGACAGGAATCCATTTCCAGAACTCAGATTTCTGGACTGTGTGGATCTATCGACAGATCCCTTGTTGCTGTCGACAGAGACCCACAGAGCCAGCAAACTTGAGCTCTGTCTGTTGCCATCTGTCGACAGCCCCTTCCTGGCTGTCGACAGCTGCTGTCTTGCCTTGGATTCCAACAACTTTTCATGATAAAACTCTTGCTTAAACTTCATCCTAATAGCCTACCAAGTTACCCCCTTAATTTCCTTAGTGTCTACTGTCATTTTATTGTAAATATTACTCTGTTGGTGTATCTTACTCACCCTTGAATTATCCTTGAAGTTGTCAACTTCGAATGGTACTCCGTTGAGTCCATTCTTCTATATTTGGTAACTAAGTTCATATTACTTGATATCTTGAGAGTTTAAAGGCTTGCATATCTTGTGAGACGTGATAAATTGATGATGATGACATTTATTGGGTCCTTGGACCCCACATGATTATTATGCCTGGCAAATAAGGGCTGGTTCAGTCCTGGGGGGAGCGCCCGAATTCATCAGTGGCCGCGCGGGGGTGATAAGGACATCGTGGATGTTGGCATACATCAGTTCGTGTTTGATTAGTCATCATTTCATAATTGTGTGTGTGAAAATGTGTCTGATTGTCAGTGGCCACACGGGGGCAAATTTGTCAGTGGCCGTGCGGGGGCATTGAGGACACCCAGATGTTTGGCATTACATCAATACCTATTTGATTATAGTCATCATGATACCTGTCCTATGAGAATATATCTATGAACCAGATTTATGAGATTTACTGTGAATTCCCGAGCACATTTTGTACTTCAGTACCATTGTTCCAATTTCATTATCCTGATAAGATACTTGTTCGTTCATCTTTGATATCAGTTAAGTCTTTTCTTGTGTCCACATGAACTAGAACTTGAGTTTCAATGTGAATTCCTGAGCATACCCTGTGTATCAATTCTACTATTTCACATTCACTGTCATGTTCAGATGCCTATTGGTCCATCTATGATATCACTTAAGCCTTTTCCTTGATCATCATATAGTTAATCCTTTAATTTGAGAATTTGAATCCTACTGGGCTAGTTAGCTCACCAAATCCTATTTTTCAGGTATCTACCGTTATTGAAGGAGGGAACTTCGGGATATGTGTGTGGAGAGACCAACCATGACGACATTTGATTTTTAAGATTGTAAATCAGGAACCTTGTAACATCTATTGAATGATGAATAATAATTTTTATTTAGTGAAGCCTCTAAGCAAATTTCCTATTCAGTTAGTTCAATTGTACTCTTGATTTCTCGTTCATTCACGTTCCGAAATTTATAGACATATTAAATGATGGGACGTGACATCGCTAGTCTGCCAATACGGAATAACTAGTAGAGAGCTCCCAATTTCCCAAGAAGGGTGTGCCTAATCGTGCAAATGTGTACGTGACGTGTCACGGATCTTTCCTACACATGTATGCAATTGATGAACAAATAATGGAACGTCGGAAAGCAATTAAATAAGGAAAAATCCACATGCAAATCATGACAGAAAACTTAACTAAACAAGTCCATTCTAATCATGTATTCATCACATGTTCATATCATGTCAATTTCACATTAAGCTAGATCACAAGAAGAAAATCAAATGAACATAAGATCAATCACTTAATACACATTAGAATCATATTCAAGTCATTACCAATTTCCAGTGGGTTGATTACTTTTAGGCCAATGCACACTAAGTGACATGCTTATAGACTAATAGATTAAATATGCTGACTGACTAACCAAAAAGTAAAGTCTCGATTCGGTCTTTGAATCATGTCCTACACAGTAGACACTTTTCATAACATGTTGTACAGTTAAACATGACTCACTGTAAAGAATCAAAATTGCATCCACCTATGTGGTCGCCTTTTATCTTGAATCATGACAGGATACCCCGTCACGTTCATTAAAAGAATTAAAAATTCTAATATAAAAATCAGTGAAAAACTTTGAGCGGGAAACCATGCCGAATCACGTCGGGGGTTCCCATCGCGATTCAGACAGGCGCAGAAGTCCACGCGGCGCGAAGTTTCACGCAGACCGTTGACTGGTTAGACGTTGAAATGTGTCGGACTTCACAGTCACGGTTTACTAAATCGCGTCGGCCTTGGCGCTGGAATCGCGTCGCCTCGACCGGCCGTGATTCAAACCTCAAAACCGAAAACTCACGAACAGGCAGCAATTCTCTTACAACGCTTATATCTATTTATCTACTAATATTTAGACAAAACTCTAAACATGAAACATGACGAGGGCAACTAGTAGAAGGACTTTTATGTTGTGGGTTGGATCTAATCCGGTCTTGAATCACCTGCAAAATATGAAGAACGCAAAAAGCCCTAATCATGCGCGACTTATGGAAAACACCTATAACTCGATGGATACACAATGAAAATTGGGAAAATCAAGTGTGTATGAACCTAGACATACAGCACTACTAGATGGTATATGTTTCATTTAGTCTTGGTCCGAGATCACCTACCTTTAGATGAATGTAAGAGACGCAATAGCCCAGTCGAGCGAAGTTGAGGAAGAACCACGGTTTTCCCCAGCCGTTCTCCGCTCCTCCTGCGCCTTAGCTCACCTTCGCATGACCCCAACATGATGGTAAACCTTCCCTAAGAGTCTCTTCACATTTATTTATACATCTAGGGTTTATTCAAGTCCTAATGGGGCTAGGGGATGGTGGCTGCGGTTTATGCATGGGAAATTGCCATATTTTGGAATTCTCCTCCCAATAGAGGTAGGAATACCATTAGGAAGGTTCCATGCATGGTTGGCCATGATTTGACTTGCTATGCTTGGCTAATAGCACTATTTTAAACCCTAATTTGCCCTTCCTAATTACCACATATTTACAGGTACAAAGTTTTGGGTATTTTCTTGCTCCAATTTATTCTTGGGCCAAAAGTAATCCATTGGCCCAATTTTGTTAATGGGTCATTAATACAGGATGATGGAAGTCTCTCCAACATGTTTATTTCATTTATGGTCGTGTTATTTTCCATGTTATCAATTTTCTGACTTAGTTTTCTAATTTAGGTAATTAGTCACCTTGTGACGTACACTTGGCCAATCAGATTTTTCGTTGCACGAATTTCTTCGTGGAACACTTGGGAATAATGTTTTGGGGTTGATTTATGATTTTTTACGAAACTTTATGATGTGTTCTTGCACGTACGATAGTAGTACGTATGTTCTGCCATTTCGATAATTATTTATTTCTAATTTTTAAATTACTGAATTTCTGGGGTGTTACAGAGAAATCGGAAGAGAGAAAGAAGAAAGAGGAGGAGAAAGAAGAAGAGGAAGAAGAGAAGAAGGAGGGGGGAGTAAGAGATCACTGGAGAGGGAGAAGAGAGATGCTAGGGCCGGGGCTCTAAGAGAGGGAGAGGAGAGAAAAAGATAAAGATGGGAAGGAGAAGAAGGAGTGTTTTTAAAATAGATAGAGAGAAGAGAGGAAAGAGGAGAGATTAAAGGAGAGAGATTTTTGGAAAATAGAGGAGGGATTTTAAAAATGAAAGGGAGTTTTGAAAATTGAAAAGATAGAGAGGAAAATGAAAAATATATTTTTTAAGAAAATTAGAATCTCTCCTCATTATCTCTTGATTCAATTAGATTCATTGGCCCATTTAAAACCTTCTTTCTTAGCCCATTAGTCCTGCAAATACAACACAAAAAATATTTAATTAATTATTGCACTTGTAATCAAATGATAATAGAAATTTATGAAATTATCAATTTTGTCAATAAAATTACACAATTATTTATAACAATTACGTAATTATCATATCCCCCAACTTACTCATTGCTAGTCCCTCAGCAATGCACACAAGTGAATAATTGGGACAAACAAGAACTCAAAACATCATATTTCATGACAAGAAAGCAGAGATGAGACTGATCAACCATAAGTATTTCCAGTTCTAGTGGCAAGTGTCAAAGATAAACATGTCAGTTCATGTTATTAGACGGTTCCTCAAGATACACTTGAAATTATCATTTCCTTTATGAATGTGCTTGTGATTAATAGGCATTAATAAGATGGTGCATGGGCTTTTTACCTATTACTTAGAGATGATATCAACTCTACAGTCCTTAAATCCAATCCTCGAATTACAGGCAGCTTTCACTCTGCCTTTTCTCTTTTTTTTTTATATATATTTTGTAAACTTGGATATCCTTTCACCGTTTGACGCGAACTTCTACACTTCTTGAGGTGCCGAAGCCCGGTTACTAAGCTAGGGATTTCCTTCTTCATTTTCATTTCAATTTTTTTTTTAAATAACTTGCAGGAAGGTAACTTTTTCCCCACGATTAATCTTCAATAAGAGTGTAGAATATCAATCATCAACCTAAGTATTAGGTAAAACTCTCATCACCCTCATGAATGACACTTATTCATCATTTAATTCATGTGTGTAGGTTCAATAAAATTTCAAACGTATTTTGAGGAAAATGCTAAGAACATAACCACAAAACTCATCCTTTAACTTACAACTAGCACAAGTATATACTCAAAGTAAAATCATTCTAAAATGAGGCATTCTTTTCTTACATGAAAAATGATGCATGAAGCATAATGTTTGGGATGTTTAGCAGGATTTTAAAATTTCAAAGATTTTCACAATTTTCCCTCCCCCCAACTTGAATGACATTGTCCTCAATGGCAAACAGATAATAAAGCCATCAGAAGTTAGGAAAGGAGAGAGACAACCTGATATCTTTAATGAAGGCGGGTTGCTCAATTGATTCATCAAGGATAATGGACCTCCAAAAACCTAGAACACATTAGAAAAGAAAAAATAAATAAGTTAAATCTCCTAAAAATATTGGGTTGCCTCCCAACAAGCACTAAGTTTGATGTCTTCAGCCAGACACAATGAAGTCCTTATGCATCTACTCAGGGTCATTTAGAGGAATGGATTCTTTAGGTGTGAGGTGCATGTTTTCCAAGTATGGTTTGAGACGTTGACCATTAACAGTGAAAGTTTGACCATTTTTAGGATCAAGAATTTTAACAGCACCATGGTCAAAAGCTTTGACAATAATGTATGGTTCGTCCCATCGAGATTTCAGTTTACCTGGAAATAAGCGCAGCCTAGAGTTAAAGAGCCAGACCTTTTGGTCAGGATGGAAGGATTTCCTCAAAATGTGTTTGTCATGAAAGATTTTGGTCTTGTCTTTATATATCTTTGAATTCTCATAGGCTTCATTGAGCAATTCCTCAAGCTCATGCAGTTGGAGGGCTCTATGTGATCCAACTTGGGCTAAGTCAAGATTGAATTGTTTAATGGCCCAATAAGCCCTATGCTCTAACTCAACAGGGAGGTGACAGGCTTTACCAAAAATCAACCTTTAGGGAGACATGCCAATAGGAGTCTTATATGCAGTCCGATAGGCCCACAAAGCATCATTCAATCTTTCTGACCAATCTTTCCTATCGGGCCTAACGGTCTTTTGGAGAATGTTCTTGATCTCCCTATTAGACACTTCCACCTGGCCACTTGTCTGGGGATGGTAATTTTTTAAGTTATCCCATATCTTTTAAGCAAAGCTCAAAATTGGGAATGAGTGAAATGAGATCCCCCATCACTTATAATAGCCCGAGGACACCCAAACCTAGATAAGATGTTTCGACGCACAAACTTCATGATAACATTGTGATCATTAGTTCGGGTGGCAATGGCTTCGATCCACTTGGACACATAATCAACCACCACTAAGATGTACTCATTACCAAAAGAGACGGGAACGAGCCCATGAAATCTATTCCCCAGACATCAAAAATTTCCACCACCAAAATGGGGTACAGTGGCATCATGTCTCTCCTAGAAATGTTGCCCATAGCTTGGCATCTAAGACATGTCTTGTTGAATTCATAAGCATTTTTGAACAATGTGGGCCAGTAAAACCCACTTTGCAAGACCTTAGCTGTAGTTTTCTTCCCCGAGAAGTGTCCCCCACAAGCTAGAGTGTGACAAAAATTTAAGATGCTTTGTTGCTCTTCCTCGGGGACACACCTCCTAATGACTTGATCAGGACCCATGAAAACAAATTCAGGGTCAACTCAGAAATAGTGTTTGGCTTTAGAGAAAAAATGGTCCCTTTCATTCTTTGACTATCCTTCAGGAATTTGACCCACAACAAGATAGTTGACAATGTGAGCATACCAAGGGGTTGTCCTATGAGAAATTGCAAGGAGGTGTTCATCAGGGAAAGAATCATGCATTGGAGCACTTTCAGGGATGAGAATTCGGGATAGGTGATCAGCAACAACATTTGTAGTTCCTTTCTTGTCCCGAATCTCCAAATCAAACTCTTGAAGAAGAAGGATCCATCTGATGAGTCTTGGTTTGGAGTCCTTAGCTAAGAGATATTTCAAAGCAGAGTGATCTGACTAGATGATGACCTTTGCCGCTAAAAGATAAGATCGAAAATTTTCAAGGGCAAAGACTACAACAAGAAGTTCTTTCTCCATGGTGGTGTAATGCAATTGAGCTTCTGTGAGGGTGCGACTCGCATAATAGATCACCACGGGACGTTTATCAATTTTTTGTCCCAAAACAGCACCTATGGCATAGTCAGAGGCATCACACATGATCTCAAAGGGGAATGACCAATCAGGAGTTTGAAGAATGGGAGCTTTGGTCAAAGCCTCTTTCAAAGTAGTGAGGGCCTCTAAACAAGCATCATCAAAGTGAAATGGGATATCCTTTGCTAGGAGAAGAGTTAAGGGGTGGGCAATTTTGGAAAAGATTTGAATGAACCGGCGATAGAAGCTGGCATGTCCAAGAAATGAACGAATCTATCTCACAGAGGTTGGAGGAGGAAGATCAGCGATGAGGCCAACTTTGGCCCTATCTACCTCTATACCCCACTCAGACACAATGTGGCCCAAAACTATGCCCTCTCGAACCATGAAATGACTCTTCTCCCAACTAAGCACCAAATTTGTCTCTATGCATTTGGCCAACACTTTCTCAAGATTTCTTAGACAACATTCAAATGACTCCCCATATACAGAAAAATCATCCATGAATATTTCAAGGAAGTCTCCCACCATATCAGAGAAAATTGCCATCATGCACCTTTGAAAAGTAGCTGGTGCATTGGATAGTCCAAATGGCATTCTCCTAAAAGCAAATGTGTCATAGGGGCATGTAAATGTAATCTTTTCCTGATATTCTGGGTAAATTTCCACTTGATTGTACCCAGAATAGCCATCCAAAAAGCAGAAGAATTGTTGGCCCGCTAGTTTCTCAAGAATTTGATCCATGAATAGGAGTGGAAAGTGATCTTTCTTGGTCATCACATTGAGCTTTTTATAGTCTATGCACACTCTCAACCCCGTGGTCAATCTAGTGGGTATTTCCTCCCCTTGTTCATTTTTCACAACTGTCAGCCCAGACTTCTTGGGAACTACTTGGGTTGGGCTGACCCACTGGCTATCTGATATTGGATAAGCAATTCCAACACCTAGCCACTTCACCACTTCCTTCTTCACCACTTCCTTCATGTTGGGATTTAACCTCCTTTGTGTTTCCCGGCTTGGTTTAGCATTGTCCTCCAAGTAGATGTGGTGCATGCAAACAGATGGACTAATCCCTTTAAGATCGGCCACCATCCAACCTATAGCTCCCTATGCTCCTTTAAAACTTCTATCAATTTTGCTTCTTGGGTAGGAGTTTGGTTGGAGGCGATGATAACAGGAAAAGTTTGGTTTGGGCCTAAGAATACATACTTAAGGGAGTCCAGAAGAGGTTTAAGCATAAGATCGGGAGGACTTTCAAGTGATGGAAGAGCCGGTTCAGATTGTAAGGCCTACAAAGGTTCGACTTTGGCCCAAAGAGTAGAATGGAGTGGTGAATCATATAGGGCTTTGGTCTCCTCCAACTGGTCAACATCCAAATCATTATCGATGAGCTCAGTCAAATTGTCTACAGAATGACATTCTTCTTCTTGGTCTGGATATTGAGATGCTTTCAATACATTGAGAGAAACCTTTTGTCCCCCAAATGAAATGTCCATCATCCCCATAGCACAGTTGATGTTGGGTTTGGCTGTGGCAAGGATGGGACGACCAAGAATGATAGGAGTGTGTCTCAACTCTTGGTTGGTGGACATATCAAGGATGAGAAAGTCCATGGGGAAATAACAATCATTGACTTTGACAATTACATCCTCTATCAATCCCCGTGGAGTCTTGCCCGAACGATCGGCCAACTGTAGAATGATGGAAGTGGGCTTGAGTTCCCCTATGTTGAATTGTTCATAAATGAAGGTGGGGAGAAGATTGACTGTGATATCCTAAAATTTCTTAGTAGTCTTTAAATTTCATTTGGTATTTATTTTATTATGCATTTAGAAATTTCTGTGCTTGTATGTGTATGGTTTTCCGGCTTGTAGTGTAGAATGGTCTGTTCTCGGGTGGATGCAGGTTGACCTATGTTTCTGACTGCAACATCGACTACCGTCAACAACAGTTAATGGAAACATCCTTGCCATCAACTCCATGTAAGCGTCCATATTGATTGACGTTTACTATGTGTAAATGACAGTAAACCTTGACGTCTACTTCTTCCGGAACTGACAGTGAGATTCTCATAGTCCAGCTCTGGTAGAGTTATGGTAAGGGCTAGATTTATTGTAAAATTGGGGGTTACGGATCTGAGCTCGATGGTTTGGTTTGGAGAGGCCATCCCTTTTATAAAAGGGGAGGGTTAACCTCTTAGAACCGGTTTTGGGGGAGTCTTCTCAAAGCTTCTAAGAAAGTGGAAGGAAGAACTGACGATTCGATCTTCGTGGAGGCTTTGACCGAGCTTCTGCAAGTGAGGACTCATTTTTTTGAAGGCTAGAGGCGTCTCCAAGGTGTGCATACCATCGGAGACCGATGGATCTAGGGTTTCAGCCCAGAAGGAGGACTATCTTGGTTGGCCAAGGTGAGCTTAATCGGATAAATACATGAATCTCTTGGTGTTTTAGAGGCAAGTAACCTAGGGATAGGGTTCCCAACTCTATATTTTACCTTTTTCAATTTTTACACAATTTTAAAAAGGTAAAAACAGTCGAATTTCGAGGTTTACATGAGTCCCAGATGAGTTCAATTTTTCTTTCAGGTTAATGTCCACCTTGTCTACCATTAAGGATGAACTTAACATCAACCTTGTCGCCGTCTACTGAGGTTAGCGGCAACAGGCTTGCCGTCTAGTTCTTTTGTTCACTATTTTGACCTGTTTTGATATTCGGATTGATAATTTCATGCTTAGACTTTGAATGGACTTTCTGTAAAAGGTGTAGTACTCAGTAGAACAACTTTTTGATACACTGTAAATTTGGGTAATTTTTGTGGACACCATGATTTAGGGTAAATTTTTGAAATTTGAAATTAAGCTTAAATTTAATAGAAAATTTTGCATATGATGCATGCTCATGATAAAAATTATGATTTCTATGTAGTAAAACATGACAGGGATGTACCATATTTGTTAAATTGGAAGTCTGAAATTGACTATTTTCTGTAATTTCCAAGACTAAATAACATAGATTGGTAGCACTGTTTTAAATTAATAAATAGTTTCTGGATTCCAAAAATCATGAGATTTTGAATAGTGATTTGTATGGTTATAATATGTGTGCAGTAAAAATATTGAATCATGTTGATAGATAGTTTCATTATAGTGGATTTTTCTCTATTGGTAGCAATGATGTGAATACTGTGGAAATTAGATTATATGCTAGAAAATCATGAATAATTCTTGATTTTATTTATGATAGTAGAGGAACATTTTTGAAAAATTCTATGAATTTTGGATGACTATAACTATTTATGTCCGATTATTACTATGAGAATTATGTTATTTTCAAATAAACTCTGGAAAAACGTTTAAAATTTCAGCATGTGATAAATTTGAAATCAGTCTCTGTTAGTATCTGATCATATGTATATGATTTGACAGCATGGTATGTTTCATTTGAAATTGAAGAAATTTGTATATGAGTATGTATATGGCCAATAAGATACTGCCACCATAGAAGTAATCTGGAACAAGACCATAGTAATGCCCCTATGGAAATGTTCAATATATTATATATTCTCGAGGGCACGAGAAGAAATTCTGGAGGTGGACAACTACCACTGGTTAAGGTGGGGAGGGCTTCCCCTGGTATTGCCCAATAACCAAGACTCCATCACTAATTGCCTAGGTGATGAGTATATATCATATGTGTATTCGACTTCTAATGGGTGGTTTGGGCTGTGTCTTGGCAAAATAAAATTTGTACATATTTATATGCTATGAACAAAGTTGTTTTCAGCTCTATAAAGATTTCATGTAACACTTGTTTTATTTCCATTTGAGTGAATGATATGAAGTCATGCTTAATATGCAATTTCTTGGAGCCATGTATATATATTGTACCACGTTATATCTTGAATCCATATCATCATGTTCAAATCTGAAATCTTTTAGTAAGAATAAACATTGTGTAGTTAAGATCATGTCTTGGAATCATGCTTTATTCTAGTAGCAATTGTATTCACTTGTGGTTTTAATTGTGAAGGATAAATGTACACAATACAAGTAGTATGATTGTTGAATTCTATATGTATTAACATGTTTTGAAACCTTCAGGTATATGTTAGATTGGTAATCCATTTTTGGGTTGCTTGCCGAGTCTTCGTTGTAGACTCATACTTGCTTAACATTTCAGGTGAGGCAACGGATCCCAAGGCTTTGATAGTGGGATCGAATTCGGAGTGAGAGGATTGACTTAGATTGTGTGTTTGATAGATAATTGTATGTGAGGATTGGATTATGTTATGAACATTGTAATTGAACTATTTGATAGACTATGGACTTGATTATTAAAGTTGATGACTTGTGCTTTATTTCCGCTGCATTATTCTTTATTTGTGAATGAATCAACCTACATTTGACATATGTTGGGGTGTGTTTCCCTTGTAACACGTCCCTTAGACTCGATGAAAGTTGGTATAAGTAGACCGGGTCTAAGTGGGGTGTTACAGAGGTGGTATCAGAGACATTTGTAGGTTGAGGATATTCATAAGTAAACATCAACTTAAGTGATGCATGTTCATAAGTCTAAAATAAAGTATTAGATAATTAGAACTATAGAGATTAACTAGCTTATTGTTTTGCCAGGCCATGGCTAGTCGTGGACGTCGTGCTAATGTCCAGGCTCGTGAGGAGGAGTAGAGGGAGAATGCTAGTGTAGGGCAGCAGGTTTCAGCACCTCAGGGACCACCTGTGGCACCTCCTCCACCCTTGATAGACTATGGAACTTCCATGCAACGGTTGGTTTAGGCTATGCAAACCCAGGCCCAAACTCAGGCAGCATTGCAGGCCCAAGTGCAAGCTCAAGTTAGGTGTAGTTAACTGTTGGCTTTGGTTCTCTTTAGTGTATCTATCCTATGCTAATTTGTGTCATTTCAGGCTTAGGATCCAACTACTGTGCATTTGGAGCATAGAGGCCCTTCGGTGATGGAGAGGTTTAGCAGGATGGCTCCACCCTCTTTTAAGGGGGAGAGTCAACCACTATTGGCTGAGAGTTGGCTCAGGGAGACTGAGAAGATATTTAGAGCTATTCATTGTGCTGAGGAAGATAAAGTCAGTTTGGGGACTTACATGTTACAGGTAATCATAAGGCAATATCGATGTATGAAGCATATTAGTGTGATTGGTTATGCCTAATGTAGATGTACTATTTGTAGGAGTTGGCTGATGTGTGGTGGACTTCCACATTGCGTACCAGGTTTGAGGATGGAGTTCAGGAGGTGACTTGGGATGAGTTTACTTGCCTATTCAAGGCTAAGTTCATTCCTGAGCATGTGCAGGATAAGATGGAGCAGGAATTTCTTTCGTTGACCCAGGAAGCCATGAGTGTTCTAAAATATGAAGCCAGATTTATAGAGCTATCAAAGTATGCACCACACATTGTAGCTGATGAGAGTAGAAAGGTGAAGAAGTTTGTGATGGGGCTCAGACCATCACTGCATACCAGGCTTATGGCATTTGATCATTGTACCAGGGAGGAAGCATTTAGTGCGGTTTGCAGGCAAGAAAGCGAAATGGAACAATATTTTGAGGAAAACAAAGCTACTTCCAAGAGTCTAGCATCGCCATTTCTGAGGCAAGATAAGAAGAAGAAGGCTATTTATGTACCTTAGTAGGTACCAGACTATGGGAAGAGGGCACCTCTGCAAAGGAGATTCCAGTAGGAAGACAAGCCGTTATGTACTCATTGCGGCAAAAGGCATGGAGGTTAGGTATGTTGGTTGAGTGCAGGGAGATGTCTTTGTTGTGGAGACAAGGACCACAAGATCAAGGACTGTGCTAAGATGGCGTAACAAACAGCAGCAGCAAAACCAGTGGGGAGACGTCGGGCCCAAGCCCGAGTGTATGCATTGGCTAAGGAAGATGTAGAGCAGGCAGAGGATGTGACTGAAGGTATAGTTCCAATTATGGGTATTCATGCTAGAGTTCTATTTGACACTGGTGCCACACACACATTTGTATCTGAGAGGTTTGCTATGGTGTTGCTTAAGGAGTCTGATGCAGAAGTTGTGGATTTAGATATTTCGTTGTCTGTGCATACCCTAGCATGAGCTATGATCACTAAGAAGTGCTTCCCTTCACTTTATACATGCATAGAAGAACGGGATTTGGCAGGATGCTTCTATCTTTTGAAGATGAAGGATTATGACGTCATTTTGGGTCTAGATTAGCTGGAAGAGCATTATGCTTTGTTAGATTGTCGGAAGAAGAGGATTATTTTCCACATTCCAGGTGAGGATGAGTTTTCACATACCTTATCCAAGAACATGGCTGGAAAGTTTGTGGTGTCAGCATTGAAGGCAGCCAAGATGTTGAACAGTGGTTGCAGTGCCTTTTTGGCTAGTGTGGTTGTGTCTAAGGACAATAATACACCACGCATTGAGGAGATTGAGGTTGTTCGTGATTATGCGGACGTCATTCTTGTGGATCTTTCTGGTTTGCCACCGGAAAGAGACATTGAGTTCGCTATTGAGTTGATGCCGGGTACAACTCCTATTTCCAAGGCACAATATCGTATGGCCCCAGCAGAATTGGCAAAGCTCAGGAAGCAATTGCAGGACTTGTTGGACAATGGCTTCATTCATCCAAGTTCTTCACCATGGGGAGCTCCAGTCCTTTTTGTTAATAAGAAGGATGGTTCGATGAGGCTTTGCATAGACTATCAGAAGCTTAACTAAGTAATGATCAAGAACAGATATCCTCTACCTCGTATTGATGATCTACTTGATCAATTGTAGGGAGTTTCAATGTTTTCTAAGATAGATCTTCATTCAGGTTACCACCAACTCCGAATAAAGGCCGATGACACATCTAAGACGACTTTTCGGACTCGGTATGGTCATTATGAGTTCTTGGTTTTACCTTTTGGCTTGACGAATGCTCCAGCAACATTTATGGACTTGATGAATCAGATCTTCAGTCCGTATCTCGATAGTTTTGTAGTGGTTTTCATAGATGATGTTTTGATTTATTCTTCGGATGAAGCGTCTCACATGGAGCATTTAAAGACCATGCCGGAAGTCTTGAGGGAAAACAAGTTATTCGCCAAGTTTAGCAAGCGTGACTTCTGGATGAAGGAAGTTCATTTTCTTGGGCATGTGATTTCAGAAGATGGTATAGCTGTGGATCCTTTTAAGGTAAAGGCAGTGCTAGAATGGAAGACTCCAAGATCACCATCTGAGATACGGAGTTTCTTGGGTTTAGCTGGCAATTATCGCCGTTTCATAGAGAGTTTTGCATCCATTGCAGCACCCTTGACCAAGCTTACAAGAAAGGGAGTGAAGTTGTATGATCAGAAGATTGTGAGCAAAGTTTCAGAGAATTGACGAGTAGATTGACTTCTGCACTTATGCTAGTTCTACCTAGTGGGGTAGATGGCTTCACGATCTATACTGATGCTTCTCATATTGGGCTCGGCTATGTGCTTATGCAGGATGGGAAAGTGGTTGTCTATGCTTCTCGACAACTAAAGGAGCATGAGTGTAACTACCCCACCCATGATCTAGAGTTGGCAGCGGTAACGCATGCTTTGAAGATTTGGCGACATTATCTGTATGGTGTCAAGTTTGAGGTATTCACTGATCACCAAAGTCTTAAGTACTTATTCTCATGGAAGGAGCTAAATCTAAGGCAGATGAGATGGATTGAGTTCTTAAAGGATTATGATTTTGAATTGCATTATCACCCAAGCAAGGCTAATGTGGTAGCCGACACGCTTAGCAGGAAGAGGATAGCAATGCAGAAGGATTGGAAGATGATAGAAGATGCAGCTTGTGCTTTTGTAGAGGTTGAGTCACAATTGTGCCAAGCTTTTGTGGCATAGTTGACTATCAGGTCTTCTCTTCTAGATAGTGTGGTAGAAGGTTAGAAGGATGATCCTAGACTGCAAGAAATGATAGGGAAGGCAGGCATTGCTCGTGATGAGGAGGGTGTTATCCGATTTCAGCATATAGTATGTGTGCCAGACATTACTGATGTTAGAAAGCAAATTTTAGATGAGGCTCACAGGTCCAAGTCTACTATACATCCAGGTAGTAGAAAAATGTATCAAGATCTGAAAAGGACTTTTTGGTGGCAAGGCATGAAAACAGATGTGGCTGAATATGTGGCTAGATGTTTGACATGTCAGCAGGTGAAGGCAGAAAGGCAGAGGCCATCGGGTTTGATGCAAAAGATTGATATTCCATTATGGAAATGGGAAGAAGTTACTATGGACTTTGTCTCTAGTTTGCCTTGATCTTTTAGGGGCAATGACTCCATTTGGGTGATTGTGGATAGATTCTCCAAGACCGCACATTTCTTACCTATGAAGAAGAAGCAATCTGTTGAGAGTTTGGCCAAGCTTTATGTTGACAATATTGTTAGATTGCATGGGGTTGCAAAATCGATTATTTTGGATATAGGCCCAAGATTTCAAGATTGTGGCAAGGATTGCAAGTTGCTCTTGGTTCTTAAGTGAAGCTTAGCTCAGCTTTTCACCCCTAGACGGATGGACAATCCGAAAGAACAATCCAAACTCTGGAAGACCTATTGAGAGCATGTGCTCTAGATTGGAAGGGTGATTGGGAGAAACATTTACCTCTTGTGGAGTTTGCCTATAACAATAGTTTCCATGCAAGCATAGGTATGGCTCCATTTGAGGCTTTGTATGGTTGGCCTTGTAGATCTCCTTTGTGTTGGGAGGAAGCTAGTGATAGACACTTGGTTGGACCTGAGATTGTGTAAGAAACTTCTAGTAAGATTTAGCTAATTCAGAAAAGATTAAAGGCAGCTCAAGACCGGCAGAAAAGCTATGCGGATAATAGAAGGAAGGATTTGGAATTTGAGGTGGGAGAGCAAGTATTCCTTAAGGTCTCTCTAACAAAAGGGGTGATTAGATTTGGTTGGCGTGGAAAGTTGAATCCAAGGTTTATTGGACCATTTGAGATCTTGAAGAAGGTTGGAAATGTGGCTTATCTATTGGCATTACCACCATCTATGGTGAATATACATCCGGTATTTCACATTTCTATGCTAGTCACCAGGGTGACATCAGCCCATGAAGTGGCCAATGAAAATCAGCAATTTGCCACTCCAGCTATGATATAGCTACGTTAACGGGCCTATGGTGCCCAAACTACAAAAAAAAAGAAGGTATGTTTGGGATCCATCTCATGTTCTTTCTTATGAGTCGACAGATTTGCAGCAAAATTTATCTTTTGAGGAGCAACCCATAAAGATTCTGGACCAAAAGGTGCAACATTTGAGGTCCAAGAGGATTCCCCTAGTGAAAGTTTTGTGGAGGAACTTTGCTCAAGAAGAAGCCACATGGGAGTTGGAGGATGGAATGAAGATGAAATATCCACATCTTTTTAGTGAGTTTCTTAGACCCAATCTTCGAGGACGAAGATTATTTAAGGGGGAGAGAGTGTGATATCCTAAAATTTCTTAGTAGTTTTTAAATTTCATTTGGTATTTATTTTATGATGCATTTACAAATTTCTGTGCATGTATGTGTACAGTTTTGTGGCTTGTAGTGTAGAATGGTCTGTTCTCGAGTGGATGCAGATTGACCTGTGTTTCTGACGGCAACATCGACTACCGTCAATAGTAGGTTAACGGCAACATCCTTGCCGTCAACTCCAAGTCAACATCCATATCGATTGACGTTTACTATGTGTAAACGACAGTAAACCTTGACGTCTACTTCTTCTGGAACTGACAGTGAGATTCTCGCAATCCAGCTCTCGTAGAGTTATGGTAAGGGCTAGATGTATGGTAAAATTGGGGGTTACGGATCTGAGCTCGATGGTTTGGTTGAGAGAGGCCATCCCTTTTATAAAAAGGGAGGGTTAACCTCTTAGAACCGGTTTTGGGGGAGTCTTCTCCAAGCTTCTAAGAAAGTGGAAGGAAGAACCGACGATTAGATCTTCGTGGAGGCTTTGACCGAGCTTCTGTAAGTGAGGACTGGTGTTTTTGAAGGCTAGAGACGTCTCCAAGGTGTGCATACCATCAGAGACCGGCGGATCTAGGGTTTTAGCCCAGAAGGAGGACTTTCTTGGTTGACCAAGGTGGGCTTCATCGGCTAAATCCATGAATCTCTTGGTGTTTTAGAGGCAAGTAACCTAGGGATCGGGTTCCCAACTCTATATTTTACCCTTTTTCAACTTTTACACAATTTTAAAAAGGTAAAAATAGTCGGATTTCGGGCTTTACATGAGTCCCAGATGAGTTCAGTTTTCTGGTCAGGTTAACATCCACCTTGACTACCATCAAGGATGAACTTAACGGCAACCTTGTTGCCATCTACTGAGGTTAGCGGCAACAGGCTTGCCGTCTAGTTCTTCTTTTCACTATTTTGACCTGTTTTGATATTTGGATTTATAATTTCATACTTAGACTTCGAATGGACTTTCTGTAAAAGGTGTAGTACTCAGTAGAACAACTTTTTGATACACTGTAAATTTGGGTAATTTCTGTAGACACCATGATTTAGGGTAAATTTTTGAATTTTGAAATTAAGCTTAAATTTAATAGAAAATTTTGCATATGATGCATGCTCGTGATAAAAATTGTGATTTCTATGTAGTAATACATGATAGGGATGTACCATACTTTGTTAAATTGGAAATCTTAAATTGACTATTTTCTGTAATTTCCAATACAAAATTACATAGATTGGTAGAACAATTTTAAATTGATAAATAGTTTCTGGATTCAAAAAATCATGAGATTTTGAATAGTGATTTGTATGGTTATAGTATGTGCGCAGTAAAAATATTGAATCATGTTGACAGATAGTTTCATTATTGTGAATTTTTCTCTATTGGTAGCAATGATGTGAATACTGTGGAAATTAGGTTATATGACAGAAAATCATGAATAAATCTTGATTTGATTTATGATAGTAGAGGCACATTCTACAAAATTCTATGAATTTTAGATGACTGTAACTATTTATGTCTGATTATTACTATGAGATTTGTGTTCTTTTGAAATAAACTGTGGAAAAATGTTTAAAATTTCAGCATGTGATAAATTTGAAATCAGTCTCTGTCAGTATCTGATGATATGTATATGATTTGGCAGCATGGTATGTTGCATTTGAAATTGAAGAAATTTGTATATGAGTATGTATATGGCCAATAAGACATTGCCACCATAGAAGTAATCTGGAACAGGACCATAGTAATACCCCTATGGAAATGTTCAATATGTTATATGTTCCTTAGGGCATGAGAAGAAATCCAGGAGGTGGACAAGTACCACTGGTTAAGGTGGAGAGGGCTTCCCTCCGTATTTCCCAATAACCAAGACTCCATCACTAATTGCCGAGGTTATGAGTATATGTCATATGTGTATCTGACTTCTAATGGGTGGTTTGGGCTGTGTTTTGGCAAAAGAAAATTTGTACATATGTATATGCTATGAACAAAGTTGTTTTCATCTCTATAAAGATTTCATGTTATTTTATTTCCATTTGAGTGAATGATATGAAGTCATGCTTAATATGCAATTTCGTAGAACCATGTATATAAATTGTACCATGTTATATCTTGAATCCATATCATCATGTTTATATGTGAAATCTTTTAGTAAGAATAAACATTGTGTAGTTAAGATCATGTCTTGGAATCATGCTTTATTCTAGTAGCAATTGTATTCACCTGTGGTTTTAATTGTGAAGGATAAATGTACATAATACAAGTAGTATGATTGCTGAATTCTATATGTATTAACATGTTTTGCAACCTTTAGGTATATGTTAGATTGGTAATCCATTTTTGGGTTGCTTGCTGAGTCTTCGTTGTAGACTCATACTTGCTTAACATTTCAGGTGAGGCAGCGGATCCTGAGACTTTGATAGTGGGATCAGATTCGGAGCGAGAGGATTGACTTAGATTGTGTGTTTGAGAGATAATTGTATGTAAGGATTTGATTATGTTATGAACATTGTAATTGAACTATTTATAGCATTGTGGACTTATTTGATGGTCTATGGACTTGATTTGTAAGACCCTCGAATTCCGTCGTATTTTTCGTATTTATGTGTATATTGTGTTGAGTATGTATGTACGTATTTATGTAGATATTAAAATAGTATAAATACGTGTACATGTGTTTATATTAAACGTAAATAATGTATGTATTGCATGATGATAGTGTGAATATAATACCATGTACATATTGCATGTATAGAAGCTTGGTATGCATGGTTTTCTGCATAAATTAGGGTTCTGGCTGAAGACCCTATTGGCGTCAACCCCTGGACGCTGAGGTGATGTCAGCGTCCAGCCCTGGACGCCAACACTCACTCCGGCGTCCAGCGATATGGACGTCAACTTCTCTGGCCTGCATGCGCAGCAGAGCTGCTATCTTCTGAAACAAGGCATGGCAACCATTGGGGGATGTCCCCCAACGGCTCTGAGGGTGTCCCATCACCCTAGTGAGTGGGGGAAAGACCCTCTTTAGGTCTGAACCCGAATTGGCTCACCCCATTCTTCCCCTTCACCCTTGCAAGAGGAGAGAGGTGAGAAAGAAAAACCCTAGAGCTATCTGTGAGAAAAACCCAGTTTGAACCCCTAAAATCCGACCCCTTGAAGCTGGTTTTGGAGATCTTCTGCATCAAGGAGGGAGCTGAAGCAAAGGGGAAGGCCTCCCCATCATCCCCTCGGCGTGGAGATCACCCAGGAGCTCGGAGGAAGGCGATCTTGGAGGCGCTTCTGCAACTTCTTGGAACTGCCCAAGGAGGTCTTCTTCGAGCCATAAAACTCTTGGAGGATTTTTAGAGAGGCAAGTGACCTATCTATGGTATCCCCGTATGAGTCTAGGAGGTTTTTATGATTTTTATGGAATTTCCCTCGAGTCCTAGACCCTCCATTTCACCCAAATTTCAGAGCTCGGGTCTGTGTTTCTGCACAGACCTGAGTAAACGGCAAGGTCCCTGGACGCCTGTGATGATCTTGGCGTCCATCGACCCTGCCGCTGACTCTGAGTCAGCGGCCAGAGACCGCCGTCTAGTTCTTCAGGACAGAACAGTGAGCTGTTCTGTCCCTCTTATACGTTAATTTCGTTATGATTTTCGTGATGAGGATATATGGTATTCCTATAAGCTATGTATATTGTGCATAGTGGTTGTGGATGTATGTGAGTTGTGTTGGCAAATGTGGAAAAATGATGGCTTTAAACTTGTGAGCATAACTTGTAGATAATTTTTGCAAATTAATGTTCCATGATTAGGATTAGCTAAATGTCTTGTTTTCAGTCTATTCATGAAATATTGTGGGACATGTATGTATGTTCTGAATTTTTTTGTAATTCATGCATACTTGTGGAATTACTAGAAAGTTCGATTCGGTAAAATGAAAGCATGTAAAAATGGTTTGTGGTAACGGATTTATAGATGTATGAATTAGGATGATGTTGTATTCTGAAATCATGCATTAGTGTTTTCTGTGCAAAATAGTAAGTGGGTGAATTTCAAATGTGTTAGACCCATGTTAGCATAAGTTGTGAATAATATGCTAATTAGGTGTTTGATTTTCTGTAAATCCTATTTAGCTCAGAAAAATCTGAAAATTGAGGGTATGATTTGAACCCGAAAACAGCATGTGGTTAAAATTTCAGGTTAATTGGAACAGTAAATAAAAAGTTATGTGTTTTCATGTGAATTGTGAATAATTCGTACATATGATAGTAATGTGATTTTATTTTGTTAAAACCAGCATGATTGGTGTGTTTACTATGTGTTGAATCTTGAAAACTCTGTAGTACCATGTTAGGAAAACAGAGGTGTTCATGTGAGTAAGAAAGTGTGAATGAAATGAAGAGTGCCAAGTGTAAAACCATGTGTAAAACGTTAAATGTGTAAAAGTGTAAACTGTGCCAATGTGATACTGCTTCCGAGAAGGCAGTGGAGCTGTATCAGGGAAAAGTCCCCCTGAGAAAGTTCATTGTGTTAAGTGACCCTAAGGGCATTAGGGGGAAATCCTGGAGGTGGACAAGTACCACTGGTTAGGGTGGAGACTTGTTCTCCCGGTCTGCGCAGTCCAAGAGTCACCATTGCATTGCCTAGATGGTGCCTATGTGTTATGTGATGTGAATGTGTCCTTCTTTGGTGGTTTGGACTATGTGTCACGGCACCTAAAATATGTGTAAAGTGTAATGTGTAAAGTGTATGTGACCATGTGTAAATGTGTAAGTGATATGTGAATGTGCATGTGTAAAGTGTAACCATGTGAAAAGAGGAAATTGTGTAAAAAGAAAATGTGAAATTCTAGATGTGTAAAATGTGTATTGAAATCATGTGAGGCTAAATCTGAAACCGTATGAATTCAGCAAATGCATGTTAGCAATTCCATGTTTATGTGTGCAAAGTGTTTAGAATCCATGATTTGGAACAATTAATGAGTATGTGTGCAAAGTGGCATGATGGATTGTTCATATGTTATGTTCTAAGCCACATTGTAGCTTTCATGTGTAGGTTTATAGTTTTGAACCATGCGAAATCAGCAACCTAAAGCATGTGAAAAAGTTATGTAGGTACTTAAGAACATGTGGAATCCATGCTAACTATGTTCCCCGTTCATGTATGTAAAGTGTCCATGTTGATAACTCTCATGTTTGTTCTTTATAAGGTTAAAGTTCATAGTGAATGGATTAGAGACCATGTGATAGGTGAATGTTATATTTTTGAAATCTGAAAGCATGCGTTATGTATAAAATTGTAGAACCTTCATGATAGGTTGAAAACTTAAATGGACTAGCATGCTATGTGTTGCTAATTGTATGTGCTTGTAGAAACCACTAGGACTTGTACGTGTATATCATGTATAGTGTTACTTGCTGAGTCCCTGGACTCACTCCTTGCTTCGGCGTACAGGTCTAGTTGGTGACACCGTACCCTCGGAGGAGGCAGCAGAGACGGACTCCGAGCGTGGAGACTAGCCAGCTTTTGAGATCCTTGTGATTGTGTGTACTTCTTAGTATGTACTTGGACATTGTATTAGAACTATCATTAAAAGAATGTAATATGTGGACATTTTGTATCTCTATTTCAGCAATTTAAATCATGTGAATTTTAGTTCCTTTTTGCAAATTGTAAACTGCATGTATGTTTAATGTGGATGATGAATGAATGGAGATAGTTCTCTTTTACTTCCGCTACTCTGTTATATATATTCGCGTGTATCTCAGCTGTTTGTATCGTTGGGTAAATGTCCCACTGTGAGGACTCTCGCTATACCGACGTGGGTTGGTATAACCGTACCGGTGTAACGAGGGCCGTCACAGAGATTGGTATCAGAGAGACCGGTTGAGATTACACATGAATATAACTAAGTCATCATCCCCATTGCATGCTAAGTGTCCACATGTGTAGAAAACACTAATAAGAAGTGAAAAATAGATAAGAAAATGGTTAGAAAACTTAGTAACCTAGCTCTAATGGTGGCTGAAATTTTATTACAGCCATGGCTTCCCGTGGACGACGTGGAGGTGCGCCAGCTCGCGACGACGAGCAGAGGCGTGAGGAGCGGCGGAGCAGCAGGCCCCAGCCCCGGGTCCTGTGCTTCCCCCACCACCGCCAGTGGATTATGGAGTGTTCATGCAAGGTCTGGTGCAAGCCATGCAGACCCAGGCACACACTCAGGCAGCACTCCAGGCCCAGTTGGAGGCCCAGGTAAATGATAAAACAACTAAGTAGTCTGCTATTTGAATTGTATGATATTGTGTTTATTGTATATTGCTTGTTGTTTAATGTAGCAGGCTCAGGCCCCAGCTCAGGACCATGGTGGACCTTCCATCATGGAGCGATTCAAGAGGATGACCCCACCCTCTTTTAAGGGGGAGAGTGATCCGCTTTTGGCAGAAAGCTGGATGAGGGAGATCGAGAAAATCTTCCGAGCTATCAGGTGTCCTGACGAGGACAAGGTGACCTTAGCCACCTACATGCTACAGGTATGCTTTAGTTTATGCTTGAATGTTGGTTGTTATTTGTTAGTTAGAGCTTATGAAGGTGTGTTGCAGGAGAGAGCTGATGTATGGTGGTCCTCCCTACTGCGTACGCGCTTTGAGGACGGAGCAGTAGTCGTGGCGTGGGACGCGTTCGTGAGGCTCTTCCGAGCCAAGTTCGTCCCAGAGCACGTCCAGGACAAGATGGAGCAAGAATTCCTTTCCCTGACGCAAGGATCAATGACCGTCCTGGAATACGAGGCAAGGTTTTCTGAACTCTCTAAATATGCACCGCACATAGTAGAGGATGAGCGCAGGAAGACCAAGAAGTTCGTGATGGGTCTCAAACCATCACTGAGGACGAGGCTCGTGGCGTTCGACCACCGCACGCTAGACGAGGCCCTCAGCGCAGCCTGCAGACAGGAGGGAGAAATGGAGCAGTATCTAGAGGAGAAGAAGGCTTCGCAGAAGAGGCCGGCAGCGACTTTCCAGCGGCAAGACAAGAGGAAGACGGTGTACCAGACACCGCAGAAACAAGTGGCAGTCAGCAACTATCAGGTACCCTCTGTACGTTCCCCCGGTGCGAAGAAGGAGTGTCCCCATTGTGGGAAGACCCATGGAGGTTCGGAGTGTTGGTTAATAGCGGGTAGATGCCTAAAGTGTGGGAGCAGCGACCACAAGATCAAGGATTGCCCGAGGCTTCAGCAGGAAGCTCAGCGAGGAGCGCCAGTACCAGCAGTAGCGGCAGCCGCGCCAGCTACAGGACGACCAGGAAGGCCTCGAGCCCCAGCTCGAGTGTTTGCTTTAGCTCGTGAGGACGCCGAGCAGGCGGAGCATGTCACCGAAGGTACAGTTTTACTTTTCGGTGTGCACGCTCGGGTTTTGTTTGATACGGGTGCTACTCACTCGTTCATTTCCGAGCGGTTCGCTAGGCAGTTAGCCCTAGAGTCAGGCATAGAGTCTGAGGAGTTAGAGGTCCCTTTGTCTGTGCACACCCCTGCGGGCACGGTATCGACTAGGAAGTGCATTCCGTCGTTACCTGTGTGCATTGAGGATAGATTCCTAGATGGGTGTTTCTTCTTGCTAAAGATGAAGGACTATGATTGTATCTTTGGTCTGGATTGGCTAGAGGAGCACTATGCGTTAGTGGATTGTCGTAGAAAGAAGATTGTGTTCCGCATTCCTGGCGAGGACGAGTTCTCTCATCCCTTGCCAAAGAACTTAGCGGGAAAGTTAGTCATCTCTGCCATGAAGGCGATGCGTATGGTGAACAAGGGTTGTGACGCATTTCTTGCCAGCGTTATGCTAGTACCCGATGCTGGTTCGTCACTGACTCTTGCAGAGATCGATGTGGTGCAGGACTTTCCAGATGTCTTTCCCGATGACTTGTCTGGATTGCCACCGGATAGGGAGATAGAGTTCACTATAGAGTTGCTTCCAGGCACCTCTCCTATCTCGAAGGCCCCATATCGGATGGCCCCTGCAGAATTAGCCGAGTTGAGGAAGCAATTGCAGGAATTGCTCGATAAGGGATTTATTCGCCCCAGTGTTTCCCCTTGGGGCGCGCCTGTATTATTCGTCAAGAAGAAAGACGGGTCACTTCGGTTGTGCATCGATTATAGGAAGCTAAACCAGGTGACTGTGAAGAACAGGTATCCCTTACCTCGGATTGATGATCTGTTTGACCAGTTGCGAGAGGCATCAGTCTTTTCCAAGATTGACTTGCGATCTGGTTATCATCAGTTGAGGATTAGGAGTGAGGATGTGTCCAAGACGGCATTTAGAACCCGTTATGGACATTATGAGTTTTTGGTTCTTCCTTTCGGATTGACCAACGCCCCTGCAGCGTTCATGGATCTCATGAACCGGGTGTTCAGTCCGTATTTAGATAGCTTTGTTGTTGTGTTTATTGATGACGTGTTGGTCTATTCTCCGGATGAGACCACACATCGTCAGCATTTGAGGTTAGTCTTAGAGGTTCTCCGTGAGCACAAACTGTATGCAAAGTACAGCAAGTGCGAGTTCTGGTTGCGCGAGGTTCACTTTCTCGGGCATGTTATCTCCGGCGCTGGTGTAGCTGTTGATCCAGCAAAGATCCAGGCAGTTATGGATTGGGATGTTCCCAAGACTCCTTCGGAGATTCGTAGTTTCCTTGGGTTAGCTGGTTACTATCGGCGATTCATTGAGGGTTTCTCATCCATCGCCGCCCCTATGACAAAGCTGACCAGAAAGGGTGAGAAGTTTGTATGGTCTGAGGCATGTGAGCGCAGCTTTCAGCTATTGAAGGCTAAGCTTACTTCTGCTCCGGTATTGGTATTGCCCAGTGGTCTAGAAGGCTTTGCCATTTATACGGATGCATCTCGGATTGGTTTAGGCTGTGTGCTCATGCAGCAAGAGAGGGTAGTAGCTTATGCTTCTCGTCAGTTGAAGGAGCATGAGAGGAACTATCCGACTCATGATTTAGAGCTAGCAGCTGTGGTTCATGCACTAAAGATCTGGAGGCACTATCTTTATGGTGTCAGATTTGAGGTGTTTACCGACCACAAGAGCTTGAGGTATCTTTTCTCCCAAAAGGAATTAAACCTGAGGCAGAGAAGATGGATTGAGTTCTTGAAGGACTATGACTTCGACCTTCAGTATCATCCTGGAAAGGCGAACGTCGTAGCGGATGCTCTTAGTAGGAAGAGGTCTTCGCTCCAGCAGGATTGGAAGATGTTGGAGGATGCAGCGTGCTCTATGACCGAGTTAGAGCCATCGTTGTGTCAGGCTTTTGTAGCTCAGCTATCCCTTAGATCCTCAGTCTTGGATGAGGTGATTGAGCAGCAGAAAGCCGATCCTAGATTGTTAGAGTTAGTGGGTAAGGCGGGCATTGCTCGTGATGAGGACGGTGTGATTAGATTTCAGCACCGCGTTTGTGTCCCCGATGTAGTAGATGTCCGTGAGCATGTGTTGCGGAGGCTCATAGATCGCGATTCTCTATTCATCCGGGTAACACTAAGATGTATCAAGACCTGAAGAGATCATTTTGGTGGTCCGGCATGAAGAAGGATGTTGCGGATTATGTGTCTAGATGTCTAGTATGTCAGCAGGTGAAAGCCGAGCGGCAGCGACCATCCGGCCTTATGCAGAGGATGGATATCCCCGTATGGAAGTGGGAAGCTGTCACTATGGATTTCGTATCGGGTTTGCCTCGATCTAGAAGGGGCAATGACTCGATTTGGGTAGTTGTAGATAGATTCTCGAAGACTGCTCATTTCTTACCTATGAAGAAGAAGCAGTCAGTAGAGAGCTTAGCTAGATTGTATGTTAGCGGTATCGTTAGATTGCATGGTGTGCCGAAGTCGATCATTTCGGATCGAGATCCGAGATTTACTTCGAGATTGTGGAAGGGTCTTCAGGATGCGTTAGGTTCGGAGCTTAAGCTCAGTTCGGCGTTTCATCCCCAGACCGATGGACAGTCCGAGAGGACTATCCAGACGCTCGAGGATATGTTGAGAGCGTGTGTTCTGGATTGGAAGGATGATTGGGAGCGTCATTTACCTCTTGTGGAGTTCGCATACAACAACAGCTTTCATGCTAGTATTGGAATGGCTCCATTCGAGGCGTTGTATGGTAGGCCCTGCAGATCTCCTTTATGTTGGGAGGAGACTGGTGATAGGCAGTTGATCGGACCGGAGTTGGTTCAGGAAACTTCGGATAAGATTCAGCTTATCAGGAAAAGGCTTGTTGCGGCACAGGATAGGCAGAAGAGTTATGCCGACAACAGGAGAAAGGATTTGGAGTTCGAGGTTGGCGATCATGTCTTCTTGAAGATATCGCCTACTCGTGGAGTTGTCAGATTTGGCAGGCATAGCAAGCTAAGCCCTAGGTTCATTGGCCCATATGAGATTCTCAGACGTTTGGGCAACGTGGCGTACGAGCTAGCTTTACCCCCAGCTTTGGCTAGCGTTCACCCGGTATTCCACGTATCTATGCTCAGGAAGTATGTCCGAGATCCGTCTCATGTGATTAGTCATGAGCCAGTGGAGATCCAGCCAGATCTTTCGTATGTCGAGCAGCCAGTAGCCATTCTTGACCGGAAGGTTCAGCATCTCCGGAACAAGAGTATCGCGTCGGTGAAAGTTCTATGGCGGAACTTCTCGCGTGAGGAGGCTACGTGGGAGCTTGAGGATGCGATGAAGAAGAAGTATCCCCTTTTGTTTGAGTAGTGTCGTTCTAACTTCGAGGACGAAGTTTCTTTAAGGGGGAGAGGGTGTAAGACCCTCGAATTCCGTCGTATTTTTCGTATTTATGTGTGTATATTGTGTTGAGTATGTATGTACGTATTTACGTGGATATTAAAATAGTATAAATACGTGTACATGTGTTTATATTAAACGTAAATAATGTATGTATTGCATGATGATAGTGTGAATATAATACCATGTACATATTGCATGTATAGAAGCTTGGTATGCATGGTTTTCTGCATAAATTAGGGTTCTGGCCGAAGACCCTATTGGCGTCAACCCCTGGCCGTTGAGGTGGTGTCAGCGTCCAGCCCTGGACGCCAACACTCACTCCGGCGTCCAGCGATATGGACGTCAACTTCTCTGGCCTGCATGCGCAGCAGAGCTGCTATCTTCTGAAACAAGGCATGGCAACCATTGGGGGATGTCCCCCAACGGCTCTGAGGGTGTCCCATCACCCTAGTGAGTGGGGGAAAGACCCTCTTTAGGTCTGAACCCGAATTGGCTCACCCCATTCTTCCCCTTCACCCTTGCAAGAGGAGAGAGGTGAGAAAGAAAAACCCTAGAGCTATCTGTGAGAAAAACCCAGTTTGAACCCCTAAAATCCGACCCCTTGAAGCTGGTTTTGGAGATCTTCTGCATCAAGGAGGGAGCTGAAGCAAAGGGGAAGGCTCCCCATCATCCCCTCGGCATGGAGATCATCCAGGAGCTCGGAGGAAGGCGATCTTGGAGGTGCTTCTGCAACTTCTTGGAACTGCCCAAGGAGGTATTCTTCGAGCCATAAAACTCTTGGAGGATTTTTAGAGAGGCAAGTGACCTATCTATGGTATCCCCGTATGAGTCTAGGAGGTTTTTATGATTTTTATGGAATTTCCCTCGAGTCCTAGACCCTCCATTTCACCCAAATTTCAGAGCTCGGGTCTGTGTTTCTGCACAGACCTGAGTAAACGGCAAGGTCCCTGGACGCCTGTGATGATCTTGGCGTCCATCGACCCTGCCGCTGACTCTGAGTCAGCGGCCAGAGACCGCCGTCTAGTTCTTCAGGACAGAACAGTGAGCTGTTCTGTCCCTCTTATACGTTAATTTCGTTATGATTTCGTGATGAGGATATATGGTATTCCTATAAGCTATGTATATTGTGCATTGTGGTTGTGGATGTATGTGAGTTGTGTTGGCAAATGTGGAAAAATGATGTCTTTAAACTTGTGAGCATAACTTGTAGATAATTTTTGCAAATTAATGTTCCATGATTAGGATTAGTAAATGTCTTGTTTTCAGTCTATTCATGAAATATTGTGGGACATGTATGTATGTTCTGAATTTTTTGTAATTCATGCATACTTGTGGAATTGCTAGAAAGTTCGATTCGGTAAAATGAAAGCATGTAAAAATGGTTTGTGGTAACGGATTTATAGATGTATGAATTAGGATGATGTTGTATTCTGAAATCATGCATTAGTGTTTTCTGTGCAAAACAGTAAGTGGGTGAATTTCAAATGTGTTAGACCCATGTTAGCATAAGTTGTGAATAATATGCTAATTAGGTGTTTGATTTTCTGTAAATCCTATTTAGCTCAGAAAAATCTGAAAATTGAGGGTATGATTTGAACCCGAAAACAGCATGTGGTTAAAATTTCAGGTTAATTGGAACAGTAAATAAAAAGTTATGTGTTTTCATGTGAATTGTGAATAATTCGTACATATGATAGTAATGTGATTTTATTTTGTTAAAACCAGCATGATTGGTGTGTTTACTATGTGTTGAATCTTGAAAACTCTGTAGTACCATGTTAGGAAAACAGAGGTGTTCATGTGAGTAAGAAAGTGTGAATGAAATGAAGAGTGCCAAGTGTAAAACCATGTGTAAAACGTTAAATGTGTAAAAGTGTAAACTGTGCCAATGTGATACTGCTTCCGAGAAGGCAGTGGAGCTGTATCAGGGAAAAGTCCCCCTGAGAAAGTTCATTGTGTTAAGTGACCCTAAGGGCATTAGGGGGAAATCCTGGAGGTGGACAAGTACCACTGGTTAGGGTGGAGACTTGTTCTCCCGGTCTGCGCAGTCCAAGAGTCACCATTGCATTGCCTAGATGGTGCCTATGTGTTATGTGATGTGAATGTGTCCTTCTTTGGTGGTTTGGACTATGTGTCACGGCACCTAAAATATGTGTAAAGTGTAATGTGTAAAGTGTATGTGACCATGTGTAAATGTGTAAGTGATATGTGAATGTGCATGTGTAAAGTGTAACCATGTGAAAAGAGGAAATTGTGTAAAAAGAAAATGTGAAATTCTAGATGTGTAAAATGTGTATTGAAATCATGTGAGGCTAAATCTGAAACTGTATGAATTCAGCAAATGCATGTTAGCAATTCCATGTTTATGTGTGCAAAGTGTTTAGAATCCATGATTTGGAACAATTAATGAGTATGTGTGCAAAGTGGCATGATGGATTGTTCATATGTTATGTTCTAAGCCACATTGTAGCTTTCATGTGTAGGTTTATAGTTTTGAACCATGCGAAATCAGCAACCTAAAGCATGTGAAAAAGTTATGTAGGTACTTAAGAACATGTGGAATCCATGCTAACTATGTTCCCCGTTCATGTATGTAAAGTGTCCATGTTGATAACTCTCATGTTTGTTCTTTATAAGGTTAAAGTTCATAGTGAATGGATTAGAGACCATGTGATAGGTGAATGTTATATTTTTTTGAAATCTGAAAGCATGCGTTATGTATAAAATTGTAGAACCTTCATGATAGGTTGAAAACTTAAATGGACTAGCATGCTATGTGTTGCTAATTGTATGTGCTTGTAGAAACCACTAGGACTTGTACGTGTATATCATGTATAGTGTTACTTGCTGAGTCCCTGGACTCACTCCTTGCTTCGGCGTACAGGTCTAGTTGGTGACACCGTACCCTCGGAGGAGGCAGCAGAGACGGACTCCGAGCGTGGAGACTAGCCAGCTTTTGAGATCCTTGTGATTGTGTGTACTTCTTAGTATGTACTTGGACATTGTATTAGAACTATCATTAAAAGAATGTAATATGTGGACATTTTGTATCTCTATTTCAGCAATTTAAATCATGTGAATTTTAGTTCCTTTTTGCAAATTGTAAACTGCATGTATGTTTAATGTGGATGATGAATGAATGGAGATAGTTCTCTTTTACTTCTGCTACTCTGTTATATATATTCGCGTGTATCTCAGCTGTTTGTATCGTTGGGTAAATGTCCCACTGTGAGGACTCTCGCTATACCGACGTGGGTTGGTATAACCGTACCGGTGTAACGAGGGCCGTCACATGATTATTATAGTTGATGAGTTGTGCTTTATTTCCGCTGCATTATTCCCTATTTGTGAATGAATCAACCTACATTTGACATATGTTGGGTGTGCTCCCCATGTAACACATCCCTTAGACTACATGAGAGTTGGTATAACCAGACCGGGTCTGGGTGGGGTGTTTAATTGACACTCTCCCCTAAATCAAGAAGGGCACGATCGAAGGATATACCACCTATATAACATGAAATGAGGGGAGCTCCAGGGTCCTTCAGCTTCCTAAGGAGGGGGTTTGTCAAGACTGCACTAACATCTTTAGAGAGCCAGATTTTCTGAATTGCAGTCTTGGATTCCCTTCGTGGAGTGCAATGATCTTTAAGAAATTTAGCATAAGTCGGGACACGCTTGATGGCATCCAGGAGTGGAATATATATTTTTTTGGTCGATCAACCAATGGAAATATATTAATGAGAAGAATCAATATACATTAGACAGTCTTCAAGCGGATCACTCAAAGACTAAGAAAGAGCAGAAGCCCAACAAAACTAGAGATGACACTACATGCCAGTGACTATCCCCAGAGCAACACATGAAGCCTACTCTATAGTTTTCAAAGTAATATTGAATCTTTTGCAAAGGGCTTTAGATCGACCAGATATCTTGCTAGTGTATGGTAATGCTTCCATACAACTACGAACATCCTGGATGATAGACAAATAGAGATGGAAGGCTGAAGTAGTAACACCCTCAAAAGTCCTGTTGCACCTTTCCTTCCGGATCCACCATATAGCCGCCCGAAATAGAAGACGAGCAAGAGAAGTGGCACCTCCATCATGTGTGAAACTATATCTTAAGGAATGAATTTCCTGTAGAATGGAATCACGCGGAGGCCGATGGATATGTAATCTGTGTAGAATCTCTCCCCAAACCTTAGTAGAGTAAGTGCAATTAAAGAAGAGGTGGTCTTCACTTTCCTCCGAATGACAACAAAGAATGCAGCGGCTAGGCAGCTGGAAGCCTCTTTTCTTCAAGTTATTAATGGTAGGAAGCTTATGCAAAATGGCTTGCCAACAAGTAAGGGAGAATCTCTGAACTGTTGGCCCTTTCCACACCCATTCGCCCCAACCAACCTTTTGGTGATGATCTCTTAAGCGGTCCCAAACATGTTTAGTACTGAATTCACCATGATTCCAAACAATAGCACCACTCTGGTTCAGACTGACATTTTGAATTAAGGGGCAGATTTCAAACATGTCAATAGAAGTCAATGGAGGAAGATCCCAATGAGCATTATGAATGAAAGAAGCACAAGAAATAGATTTCTGAAGACCAAGATGGTAGCGCAGCCGATCACCATACAACATATAAATGCTCTTCCCGTGAATCCAAGGATCATAGAAGAAGCTAAACTGACTTTGAGTACCCACCTTATAAGTGATGTTATTCATAAGCCAATTCCTTTGCTTTAAGATAGACTTCCATCCTGTAGAAAAGTAAGGTTTTTGCTGAATGCACCAGATAGAGTCTTTCCTTAGATACCTTTCATGCACCCATTTGATCCAAAGAGATTCCTTTTTTTGCAAAGTGTCCCAAAGATTTTTATTGGCACAAGCCAAATTCCAATCCTTCAGGCGACGGATTCCCAATCCCCCTTCCTTCTTTGGCTTGCAGATGTCTTTCCAACTAACCATATGGATCGCTTTCTGGGAGGAGTGACCTTGCCAATAAAAGTTGCAAAGAATGCACTCTATCTCTTGAAGGACAACAGAAGGGAGTAAAAAGGAAACTGACCAATAGGTAGAATAGGAAGAAAGAACTGATTGATAAGTTCCAGTCTACCCGCCCTCGATAGGAGATTAGTTTTCCAAGCCTGAATCCGCTGCTTGATCTTATCAATAATCGGCTGGCAGTGACTTTTAGAGATGGAACTACTCACAAGGGGAAGACCCAGATAAGGAGTTGGAAGCTTACTAGTTGGAATATTAAGAACTTCTTTAATCTCCTTCTTGTGCTTGACTTTGCCTCCCAGATATAATCTGCTCTTTGCAGCATTAAGTTGGAGACCAGAATAAAGATAGAAATCGTGGAGAATACTCTTGATGACTTTGGCCGAATTAACATCATCTTTGAAAAAAATAATAAGGTCATCCGCAAAGATGAAGTGGGAGATATGGACCATGCCAGCCTTCGAAACTTTGAGCTCTTTATGGAGGATAGCTTGTTCAATAAGGCAAGTGAACCCTTCCATGACAATAGTAAAAAGGTAAGGCGATAAAGGGTCACCTTGCCGAATGCCATTGGAGCTTTTAAAGAAACCCTCCGGGCTACCATTAACAAGAACTGAGAATTTAGGGGTTTCCAAACAACACTTAATCCAGCGAATCCAGGAACTAGGGAACTGCATTTGCTCCAACATATAGTAGACAAAGTTCCAAGATACAGAATCAAAAGCCTTACATAGATCAGCTTTAAGACAAATCTTACTCCCTTTATGCTTGGAGTGCAAATCTTTAGCTAAATCATTTGCCAGAAGAATGTTGCTTTGAATAGTCCTCCCATGGATGAAGGCCGATTGGTTCTCACTAATAACAGAAAGAAGCACCAATTTCATACGATCTGCCATCATTTTGGTTATAACTTTATAAATAAAGTTACAAAGTGATATTGGCCGAAATTTATCAAAAGACTCAGCCTTTGGCACTTTAGGAACAAGAAAAATGAATGTGGAGTTGATCTGATTTTCCCATTTCCCATTCTCAAAAAACGATAGGATAGCTTTAGAGAAAAGATCTCCAATAATCCCCCAGCAACTAATAAAGAATTCAGCTGTGTACCCATCAGGACCTGGACTCTTATCTCTAGGGGATTTAAAAACAACCTGACGAACATCCTCCATTGTGAAAGGCTTCGTAAGCACACCAATACTGTCTTCAGAAAGAGAAGATCTGACAGCAAAGGACGGAGTGGTAATTGAGAGCGGCTTGTTTAGGAGGTTAACATAAAAGGAGAGAGCATGTTCCCGGATGTCCTCTTCCGAGGTGAGAATAGTACCAGTGCTGGACTTACAATGCTTTATTGAGTTATGAATCCTTCGAGCTTTAATGGCAGCATAGAAAAATTTTGAGTTCGAATCACCAAGAGAGAGCCATCGTTGTTTAGATTTCTGCTTGGCATACATTTCTTCAATGTCCAGAGCTTTAAGATATTTCTCCCTACAACTATTTTCAAGATTCTGAATGGATTCATCTAAAGGACTAGCCGCCATCTGAAGTTGGGTTTCCAGAAGGGCCGCTCTAGCAGTAGAGGTGATATTAGAAACATTCCCAAAAACCACTTTGTTCCAATCCCGGAGAGCACATTTCACCTTACGTAACTTTTTACAAACTTGCAGAAGCAGAGAGCCATACACCTGAGTATTCCAAGCTTGATGCACGACCTTGTGGAAATCTTGATGAGCAGTCCACATATTAAAGAATTTGAAGGGATGTGGTTTTGAACTAGGCAGATTTTCCAAGTTGAAAGTGATAACCAGCAGAGAGTGATCCGAAACACCCATTGGTTCGTAAGAGAGCTCAGTATCTTCATAAGCTTCAGTCCAGTTAACATTCACCAGAACACGGTCCAGCCTAGCAGTAATTTTCTGACTTCCTATTTTCATATTGCTCCAAGAGTAAGAGTTACCCACATATGGCAAATCAAGAAGACCAGCAGAATCAATGAAATCATTAAACTCAGCTACCTGGGAAGGCAGCACAGGCCGACCACCTCTCTTCTCATTTAGATGCTTAACTGTGTTAAAATCCCCCAAAGTAATCCAAGGATCAGACATATTTTGAGATAGTTGGAATAAGTCTTGCCAAAGAATACGCCTTTCATAGATGATGTTGGACCTATACACAGCGGTAAGATAGATAATTTCATCAGTTTTTGCATTGATGCACTTAACATGAAGATACTGTGAGCTTTCAGAAATAGGGGATATTGAGAATAGAGTGGGGTCCCAAAGTATCCAGATTCTACCTCTCCAAGAACTATTGTAATTGTGAAGAGCAGAAGAAGTGGGCCATATAGAATTCTTGACTGTATCAAAATTGTGCTGGCGAATCTTGGTCTCACAGAGAACAGCAATGCTACATTTGTGATACTGCAATTCTTTCTTAACATCCTTCAGCTTATTCTTATTATTCATTCCTCTCACATTCCAGGATATGATATGCATGATTATTACTTCATAGAAAGAGTTCTCGACCGTGGTTTTGGACGGTCTAGTTTTATTACCCGGTCCACATCCTTCAGCTTAGAGATATCAAACTTCGTATGACCCATATTTTGAGCAGCATCTTGAGAGGAGATAACGTTTCCAATAGCCACAGTGGAGCTAGCCGGCTTTACGCTAGTAGAAGAAGGAATTGCATTGCAATGGCCAGCCGTGTCAGCAGCACTACAATCTTGAGGAGTATATTTCCCTCCATTTAAAGGAAGCTGAGAAGATCCATTAGCCACCGTAGGAATACCCGGATTTATACTAACGGCAGGGAAGATATGCGAATCAGCGAAGGATTCTTTGGCATGCAGATTTCCGCTTTCTGTAGAAGACTGGTGCAAGATAAGGCAGGGAGAAACAACGTTGGTGTTGCTGCATGGGGGCGGTGAAGTTACCCCCCTCCCGCTTTCAAAGGATGATTGCATTTTTTCTTTGGAAACGTCCCAGAAATCTTCCTCATTATTGCCTCTAATGCCTTTCCCTTTACCTTGGATGGAAATCTATCTACGATTTTCCTTGGGGTCACTACTAGTTACGATAGGATTTGCACTATCCAAATTCTGTGGATTATTGATGCCACAATGAGGAAGTGAATGTTGGATTTCCACAATAGCACCAGTGAACACCGTCGCTTCTTTGGAAGGTGGGTCACGTTGTATGTTTCCTTGCACAGAAGCCGGTTTTGAAGTAGAATCAGGATGAAGGCCATGTTGAGCTACTGGATCGTGGCTAGCCACAAGGGAAGAGTTAGTCACCATCGCTTGTTTGGAGAGATGGTTAGCTTGAACACTTCCGTTAACTGAGGCCGTAATTAGGCTAGAATCACACAGAATATTAGAGGATACAGAAATATCGACGTCAGAATTTTGCATAGTTCGAAACTTGCTTCCTTGAAGCAACAGCGTAGTGGGCACAATCTCCTTAGGAACAACAGGATGATCAGAGTTGACGCATAAGTGATCAACTGGAGATGTGTCTTCAGCACGTGAGATATTGGTCTCAACAGAAACAGGCCTCCATTGTTGGGTCACACTCTTAGGCTTGACAGTAGTAGATGCTCCCAGGGAACATGTTCCATTTTGATGACCGAAGGAGGAACATATAGAACAAGGCTTTGGTCTCCATTCATAATCCACAGCAATCTCTTCAGTCTCTCCCGATTTATGCAAGACAGTAATGGATGAAGGGAATAAGAAATCTGAGGAAATGAGGACACAAACACGAGCATAAGACAACCTTTTCCTTGCAGCAGTAAGCTTGTCCATGAATAGAGGAACTCCAAGTATACTGGCTAGTTTACTCAAGGAGATGTGGGACCATAGGTGAAGGGGAAGATTCGGGAAGGAGATCCAAAGAGGAATGGAAGTGAGCATAGCCTTCTCCATCTTGGTATCCCTGTTCCAGCGTTGAACAATAAAAGGGTGGCCACGGATGTGCCAAAACCCTTCAAGAACTGATAGCATATCTTCTTCCAACGAAAAACAGCAAACAAAGAAGCCACCACTTCTCATATGAAGATCATAACTGCCCTTGGGCTTCCACTGTTTATCAATAAAAGATTTAAGAGGAGTATAAACTAGAGTCATGCCCACCACATATCCGACCAGAGTATAACGCCATGATAGCATCAAGTCTTCAGAATCAGAATCAAAGAAGGAGGCCACCGAGCGATCACCCATCAGGGATGGAGCAATGTAATCAAGGCGAAGACCAGAGCCCGGAACAGAAGTGCTTGAACCCGAAAAAAGTTCATTCCATGCCTTTTTAGTTGAAGAAACCGTTGGAGCAGAAGCATTAGCAGAATACTTACCTCTAGAGCGCCCACGAGATCGGCTACGAGAACGGTGAAGGGAAGAAACGCCTTGTGAGGAACCACGCTGAAGAGCTGGTTCGCTCGCGGCATTCACAGGTACGCAGGTGGGGTTCAAACCTTTCCCAGCAGGAGAAAGACCGTGATCCCCTTGTGTACCTCCCAAACAGTCCGCCATTGGATCTCGAAGAAGAGGACCCCTCCCCCCCACCATCAGGTGGGAGGAGGAAGGCCGCCCGAAGCTGGGCTCCACCCTCACCCGAGGGGAAGTCCAGCCACCGCCGGGAGGCAGGGAAGGACCCGGGCACGCTCAAGAGGAACACAATTTCCCATAGCTTCTCTCTCTAGAAAAGACTAGAGAGAGAACCAGGAACAAATCCTTCTCTACACACTGGAGTTGTTTGAATATTGTTGTGGACTTGTTTGAATAATTCCAACAACTCCTCATCTTGGACCGACTTCTTCTTCTTCTTAATGGGCTTGGATTCTAGAGCACTTGGAAATGACACTTTTGGTTGGTACGAATTTGGATCTTCATGAGCCTTCTCTTTCCCTTTGTTCTCTCCCCCAACTTAATTTGAATGGGCTCCTCTTCACTATCACTAGTATCATCTTGGATTTCTTGTGTAGGATTATTCACAACCTCTTTTCCCATGTGTGGGTCACTTAGCACCTTACCACTTCTAAGACTTGAAATTGTTTTTATATTCTCCAATTGATTGTGAAGCAAAGCCTGTTGGGCAGGTTGAGGTAGGAGACCTGATTGTGAAGCAAAGCCTGGTGGTTGGTTCCTTAGGTTGGCCACAGGTTGGCTAGGCAATTGGCCCACTTCCCTTCTCATGGTGGCCTCAGCCATCTGGCCCACTTGGGATTCTAGCCTGACCATGGTCTTTTGGTTTGTAGCCAAGAGTTGTTGTTGGTGCAATTGTTGTTGTTGGGCTAAGATGATTTGTTGGAGTTGATTAAATTGTTCTTCAAAATTCTATGGAGGGGGGTGTTGAAAGGTGGGCTGAACTTGCTTGAGTTGAGGAGGAGAATATTGGGCTACTTAAGAGAATTAGGCCTGAGGCCCTCTAGCATAAGTGCCATTGTAAGGATTAGATTGGGCCTAAAATTGGTGTTGGAATGGTTATTTTTGTGCTTGAGTAATGGAGGGGTTAGGTCTTTGAGGTGACATTTGATGATTCTTCCAAGAGAAATTTGGGTGATTTCTCCAACCCAGATTGTAAGAATTGGAAAATGGGTTTAAATTGGGCTTGGAGAATCCTTGGGCTACTTGCTCCTGTTCTTGGACTTGTTCTTGGATGAAAGGAGGGAGTTGAGCTGCAGTTGGACATTCATTAATGTGGTAGGCCGAACTAGCACACAAACTACAGACTTCCTGATGATAGGAGTCTGGGCCAACATATGGGCCTGAGGGGGATGGGCCAAAGGGATCCTGATGGGTCCTAGACAAGATTTGGTCCATCTTTTGAGCCAGAGAGGCAACAATTTAGGCCATAGTATCCACTTTCTCCCACTTTTGGGCCATGAGATTATTCTCGAATTTGGGCTCCAATTCAGCCCGATTTCTCACTTCATACAACCCAGCCTGCTTGGATGGCCCAACAGATCTCTCATAAGAGGATAAAGAGACATGATTGATAGAGTTTTCACTCAACATTTCGAAGAGATCATAAGCCTCATCCGCACTTCTACTCATGAATGTCCCTCCATATGAAGCATCCACCATTTGTCTATATTGCTCAGTCAACCCCTCATAAAATGCTTGGACAATTTGCCATTTTGAGAGACCATGGTGGGGGCATTTTCTCAAAAGCTCTTTCAACCTTTCCTTTGACACATGAATTAATTCCCCTGGTGACTGTGAAAATCCAGTAATAGCCCTTCGCATGGTATTGGTTCAGCCTATAGGGTAGAATTTCTTTAGGAATTCTTGTTGCATTTCCGCCCAAGTTCGAATGGTTTTTGCCACAGTGCCCAACCATTATTTTGCCTTATCTTTTAGAGAAAATGGGAAGAGGGTCAATCTGAGGGCATCATCAGAAAAATTCTGAATTTTAACAGTTGAGCATATTTCTAAGAATTCATCAATATGCTTATAGGGGTCTTCATTGGTATTTCCATAAAATGATGGGAGCATTTGGATGGTGCTAGATATAATCTGATATTGGATGGCTTGATGTCGTGGGAGATGAAGGCTGATATTGATTTGGGATGAAGTAATCCTTCATTTGTTTGGGAGGCTCTTGATGATCATGATTATCCCCATTGTGATTTGGCAATCCATTTTTATTTTCAGCCATTTGATTTTGTAAAAGATTGTGCTTTAGATGAAAGAATCTCTCAATTTTTGGGATTGGTCCTAGCAAATTAGGTTTTTGTGATCTCCTACCATGCATGCACTAGGACCAAATGAGAGAAGAGAGAGATTTGTTTTTTTAGTATTTTTTTTTAATTTTAACAAAGACAAACAAGTTTCAAACAATTACCCTATTTGACCTAGAGAACTTAGACTTGAAAGTGAGATTTCTCACAAAGTGGCATAAACCTAACTTAAGTCCACTCTTAGGTATATCCACTGGCCAGGTAAGAGGTGAGGTAGTGGGAGGCTCCCCCTACTTTCGTAGGGACCTAGTTAGAGAACCACTTTCCCGCTTAGGCATTTGCCGTTTAACCTCTAGCCTTAGACAGCAGTTTCCAAAACTTGATAGTGGGCCCAAGTGGACCTAAACCTCAATGTGAACCCTAAGGCCAATGTCTACTAATTTTTATTAAGGGTTGGGAATGCCAAAGATGTAGGGAATTGTGGTTTGTGGGCTAAGGAAGGGTGATCAAATCCCCACCTTATCTTGTTAGGGGTGTTGCCCTTAAAATATTTTAGAAATGATGTGCACACCACAAAATCAAGCAAGGGGTTCTATGCAAGCATGGCTGTAGCAACCCAATATTCTTAAATAAATAAACAAATGGAAATAATGAAAGAAATGAATTAAATAAAACTCAATAAACATTAAAAAGTAATGGGTTTGATTTGACTAGCTCACACAAAGGCTATTGGGCCAAATTAGGAGTATGGGTTATGGAACAAGAAGAAATACCCCTAAATTCGTGACCATAATTGTATAGAAAATAGGAAAGGGCAAATTAGGGTTTTAAACCATGGAAATTAGCCAAGAATGGCAACTAAATTCATGACCCACCATAGCAAGCACCATCTAATGGTAATCCTACTCCCATTGGGAGGAGAGATATCCAAAACAAGGAAGGGAACCAGCCATGTCTGCACCCCATCTTTCCTAGTTGTGTTAGGACTTGGAATAAACCCTTGACATATAAGTATTCATTCTAAGACTAAAGTGGAAGGTTCACAAAACGTGTTGGGGTTGTAGGAGGCTAAGCTAGGGCACCAAGAGCAGAGGAGAATGACTGGAGAACCAAGCTCTTCCTCAATTGTGCTCTGTTGTGACCTGTGCAACTATCTGGTGTTAGATCTTCACAAAGATAGGTATTCATGGGCTAAATAAGAACTAAACTCATACCATCTTGTAGTATTACATGTCTAGTTGCATATGCAAGTGGTTTGCCTAATTTTCATCATGTATCCATTGAGTTATAAGCGTTTTCCTATTAGCATACAACTCTGTGTAATTTCTTGTTCATGCTAGTTTGTACACCTAACGAGACCAAATTGATTTGGTCCAAAGGCATAGATCTCTTCTACTTGATGTTTCCTAAAAGTTTCATGTTCACCACTTTGTCTGAAGTTCCTTAGATTTAAAGTTATACGTGTTGCATGAAGATCACTGCATGTTTCTTCTGTTTTCGGGTTGCACCTTGAATTGCGACTGAGCCAGACGTCGCGATTCAATCGACTGGTATCGCGTCAGACATGACCGTCGTGTTTACCTAAAAGGCGAGCTCCCATGTCGTTGCATTTTAGCCTCATCCAGTGCATCAAACAGTATGCCCGTTGACCGTCAGAAGACTTCTGAAACGCGACTGCAAAGGTCGTCGCGTTTCATCGTTGTTTCCCGCCTCTAGGGAATCGCGCCTTTTGAATAGTTAGGGTTTGCATGAACGCGACGGTCCTCGCTGTCGCGTTTCTGACCCATCTGTTAAACTCGACCATCATACCTATCGCGATTTACCTGTATTATTCCAGCAGCGGTTATTGTGTTATTTAAATGATTATTTAGCCATGTTAAGCATGTTTACCCCCTGTATGACTGTGTAACAAACAGTAACAAATCATGTTAAAAAACTTTGATATATTTACATGTTTTTCTTAAATTTAAAAGCTATTGTGCACGACTATTACATGCTCTCGTGATTTCATACACAAGTACACACCAAACGATTATCCTTGCCATGAAACCATACATAAAATACTTGGATAAATTATCTAGTAATTTACTTCAACAATTGCACATTATTCACCCATGATAATAATGACATTGTTCCATTTTCTTACGTGGATTGGTATACCGTTATCGCCGCTTTAGTGTTCTAGAATTCCTCTAGAACGTCGAGCAACTCGTTTTCTCTACACACTACTCTCTTGACAAGTTGGAACCTCTCTATTGGACATTCCGTTCAGATAGACAAGGGACCTTTTGTTAAGACCTCCGTAAGACTCTATACTTTATGGATTCCCTCATGGAGACCGAGCTGGTTGTACCCTAACACCTATAACACCCTTAAGGTTCAATATGATCCAAACGGCTTTAGAAGTTCCCTCTTATCTTGAATCACGCCGGACCTCTAGACTTGTGCATAACATGGCCAGTGGAGGGGTAGTGAATTCCACCTGACTGCCAACACCAATTGCGTGTGTTGTGCAACTGTTACTATCGTTCGTTTAATCGACATTTTATGTGCATTGACCTATAGTTCTCATCTATCCTCTACTCGCTCATCTGTTCACACTCTCTCTACTATCTCGTCTATTCATCTAGTACTCTCATCTATTTCTTGGTACTCTCTATTGGCTATTTGACTGATTGTCTAAAGATAAACAATATAACTAATGCCTGGCAATATAAAAGGGCCCGGTCTGGTCCTGGGAGGTGCGTCCAAAAGTACTTGTGCCTGCGGGAGTTAATTGACTAGAGTGTTCGACATTACACTCAAGTGCTATCTGTCTCGACTATCTAAATGACAATCAAAGTGCTATACAATACTCGTTGTGCTATTGTTATAAATTGTACTATTTGTGCTATGGCCATCCTACTCTGTGCTATATTTGGAAACTTGTGCTATTTTAATCACATACTATTGAGCTATCTTGTTTCTTACTATCGTGCTATCTCTCACATTACTTGACTCTCTTGCTCTATCATATTGTGACTCTGCTTTTAATACATTAATCATGTAAAGTTTACCCGCACCACGAGATATAAATCCTACTGGGTGTTGTCGCTCACCCTATGTTATTTGTCATTGTGTTCTCAGGTGAGGCTGAGGAGAATGAGTACACTCACGAGGATGGGGAGGACCAGGAGTGATCCATGAGTGCCATGACATCACCAAGTTATCCTAGATGTCTTAGTTAGTCGTTCATATCTTTATTTGTATTAGAGTCGATTGGGCCCTATGTTATGGCTCTGAGTTTGTTGATGTAATAGACAACAGTTGAATTATCAATGGAAGATATTTGATTTCACATTATTTAATTGTCCAATGGTTTGTTGTCTATTCTATGCTTTATACTCGCTTACTTGCAACTGCCTTACATTCCGATATTCCACATCAGGGCATGACAATGGCAATGCATGATCATGCTTTTTAAAGAAGGTTGCAAAACTCTCACCTTGCCTCCCGCAATCTTTGACAAGAAAGGAAACTTTTCAAAAATAAAAATACCTAAAGATGAAAGTCTAAATGATGCATGTCCTAAAGATGGAAAGTTTCTAATCTTGGCATGACATCTTTTTATTGGATTCAAGTGATTGATTTTTTTTTATTATTATCTAAACATGGCAACTAGGAAAATGAAACTCAATCAAGAGAGTTTTAAGGGTACTTACCTTTAATGCAATCCCTCGTTCTTTTGAAAATTAAAAAAAATAGAAAGAGTGAGAGAGAGAAGGAAATTCGACTCAACTTACCTTTTTTCGGAATTTTTTTTTCTGAAAATTTTGGATTTTTTTCCAAAATAGATCTTTTTACTTACAGATCTTACTTTCAGCGACAAATTTCTGACAGATTTTCCATTTCTACAATTTTTCAGACTTTTTTTAATTTTTATTTGACACCTACAAAAAGAAAAAAAATGTTAGCATGAATATATACAAAAGACACCAAGATTATCAAAACTAAAAATCTAATTCCCCGGCAACGGCGCCAAAAATTGATAGCCCACAAATGCGTCATTAAACACGTGGCTAACAATCTTAAAACTTATCGGTTTACACTAAAGATTTTAACAATAGTTAAGTGGTGAGAGCCGAGTCGAATCCATAGAGAAATAGATTTTAAGTTTGAAAAACTTGAGTTATAAATTAGAAAAGTGGTTTTAAAATTTAGTAGTAAATCCTAAAACTAATTTGATCAAAAATAACTATAAACTTAATAGAGAGATATTAGAAGACAGAGAGAGAATATAAAGAACAAATGAGAGAAGTAAGAAAATAACTAATAAACTAATAAACTATTAACTAAACAAAATATTCTAAATCGCCTAACAAAAACATACTCAGGCTAAAATAAATTTAAAGAGATAAGAAGTGAAGAGAGGAGGTAGAAAGAGGAAAATAGAAGAGAGAGACAGAGGAGAATAGCAAGTACCACTAATATTATCTAAAAATTAAAAGTGCCAAACATATGCATAAAATAAATAGATCTATCTCCAAATTAACTAAAGAAAGATAGAGAGAGAGAGAAATGGATGATACAAATGAGTGAAAAGAATAACTAACAAAATTTATTTAAATAAAAGAAACATAGTGTGTTTAACACACAACTTTAATTAAAGAGAGAGAATGGGAGAAAGGTGTAGCAACACTGTATATCCGCAGTTACTGTAGCAGTGCTATAGTAATTGCGAAGAAGAAGGAGACGCACCTCCTTCACGTTGCATGCAAACGCATGCAACGTGGAAGAGAAGGGGGAGCAGCGGCTTCGGCGCGGATAGCAGGCAGCAACAGGCGCAGGCACGAACAAGGGGAGGGCGCCGGTGCGAGCGGTAGGTGGGCGCTGGTGGGTGCCTACGCGGGCAGGCGGACGGCTGGTGGGCGACACGCGTGGGGGCGAGTTTGCACGGGTGGTCAGCTGCGGGTGCACGCGGGCGAGCTGCTGCGGGCACGCGCGGGTGTGGCCGGTGGTGCGGGTGGCCTGGAGCGGTAGGGGCCACTGGCGGGTGCCCGCGCAGGCAGGTGCTAGCGAGCCAGGGTGAGGGCGGCCTGCGCGGCGGCCTGCCTGGTGCAGGCCAAGAGAGAGAAATCGGAAGAGAGAAAGAAGAAAGAGAATGATAAAGAAGAAGAGGAAGAAGAGAAAAAGGAGGGGGAGGAAGAGATCGTTGGAGAGGGAGAAGAGAGATGCTGGGGCCGGGGCTCAAGAGAGGGGGAGGAGAGAAAAAGATAAAGATGGAAGGAGAAGAAAGAGTGTTTTTAAAATAGATAGAGAGTAGAGAGGAAGAAGAGAGATTTTTGGAAAATAGAGAAGGGATTTTAAAAATGAGAGGGAGTTTTAAAAATTGAAAAGATAGAGAGGAAAATGAAAAATATATTTTTTTAAAAAATTAGAATCCTCCTCATTATCTCTTGATCCAATTAGATTCATTGGCCTATTTAAAACCTCCTTTCTTGGCCCATTAGTCCCGCAAACACAACAAAGAAAAGATTTAATGAATTATCGCACTTGTAATCAAATGATAATAGAAATTTATGAAATTATCAATGTTTTCAATAAAATTACACAATTGTTTATAAAAATTATGTAATTATCACAATTGTGAACTTTTTCTGTGGACTACGAACTTGGGTATTAAAGTTGATGAGGTTGTTATTAATTTCCGCAGCATTGGTATTTATTTGAGAATGACTCAACCTACATTTGTTGATTGTTGGGGTGTGTTTCCCCATGTAGCATGTCACTTGGACTCGATGAGAGTTGGTGTAACTGGACCGGGTCTAAGTGGGGTGTTACAAGGAGTATCTGGCTAACCCTCTTGTCCTGAGGCCGCTGACTCCAGGCAAACCATTAATTTTCTATATTTATATCCTGGAAGACTCTATAGCAGTTGTCCTTGCGCAAGTAGATGATGATGGTAAGGAGAGGGCAACTTAATATTTGTCTAAACTTCTCAACCCTTGCGACCAAAGGTACACAACCATGGAGAAGACACGTGTCACTTTTGTTTGGGTAGTGCAGAAATTGAAGCACTACTTTCTTACTCACGAAGTCTATCTTATAACCCATAGAATCCTATCAAGTTTTTCCTTGAAAAATCTGTCCTCACTGATAGGTTAGCACATTGGCAAAGCTTTTTTTTTCTCAGTTTGACATCATCTACATTCAGCAAAAAACAATCAAAGGTTATGCCATAGTTGAACATCTCGCTCATCACCCTATCCCTCGATCTGATCCTGTCTATTTAGAGTTTCCAGATGAGGAATTAATGTCCATTAGTCAATTTGATTCTATGTGGACATTATATTTTGATGGAGTTCTAAATTCTCATGGTAAGGGTATCAGAATTGTTCTCCTATCACCTGAAGGGGTCACCATCCCGCAAGCTTTTCAACTATCATTTCATGTTACAAACAATATAACTGAATATGAAGCTCTGCTGACCGGACTTAAGGCCACTCACTTCCATGGTGTCACCCATCTGCGGATTATAGGTGATAGTCAACTAATCCTCCGCCAAGTGCTCACCAAGTACCGCAATCGGGATGTAGCACCCCTGAATTTTGATAATTAGAAAAATAGAAGAGAAATTGTAAAATAATTAATTAAACTAGAGCAACAAGTGGAATCAATTATTTAATATTGTTTGGGCCAAAGAACCAAAGACCAAATGGCATTAAATCCCTAAAATTTGTAGGGTTAATTGGGCTTGAATGAGAGGTTAATTAGGGCTAAATTTAACTTAATGGACTCCTAAAACTAACCTAAATTAGTGCACAACCATAATAGAAGGTTTCCTAATAGCTATTCCACTTACATTGGGAAGAGAATCCTCAAATCTTGGAAGGGAACAAGCTAGAACTGCAATCCCACATTCCTAGTTACATTAGGACTTGAATTAACCCTAGATCTATAAATACTGTAAGGCCCTAGTTTTGTATACATTGTATGGTTGTTGTTATGTTTTTATTTTATTTTTCTGCCCGAAATTCTTCTTAACGTCAACATCAATTGATGTTAAGAGTTGGTTGATGGCAAGATATGTGTCGTTTACATTCTGGCTAGAGGATCTAGTTGTCAACATCGATTGACGTTTATTTCTGGTTGATGGTAGCAATGTGGCCGTTAACTTCTCCGGCTGCATTTGGGATTCTGGATCTGAAATAGTCCTGATTTCTCCGGGAGGCAGATATGGAAACCCTGCAACGGTCAGGACTCTTCTTTCCTAGGTTACCCACGACCCCAATCACCTATAAAGCTAGGTCATCTTTGCAAAGAGGGGACTTTGGCTCAGCTAGGGCTTTTGGGTTTCGGGGAGAGAAAAAGAGAGAGTTTGAGAGGGTTGATCCGGAGAACTAGAGGCTACACCGACATTCTACTACAAGGGGGAGGCTCTTCTGAATGTGGAGAAGCTCTCTTAACGTCGGGAGATCGTCTGCAACAGCGTGGAGGTCGAATCAAACCATGGAGTTTACCTCTTTGGCTTCATCACCCAAATCCGATCTTCAGGGTGTTTTATAGAGGCAAGTAACTTAGGGGTTTCATCCTTAGACCTATCACATAGAGTTTTAGGATTTTTATGGATTTTCATCTCGTGTCCTGGACCCCCAAATTCTCTATCTTTTTGTTTTTGGTCTGCACTTTCTGCAGACAGGAGGTTGACGGCAACATCCTTGCTGTCAAGTTCTTGAGTTGACTGCAATCGATCATGCCATTAACCCATCCTGAACGGCAAACCCCTTGCTCTCAAGTTCTTCTGATTTTTTTTTTCAGAACAATATTTTACTCATGTAATGTGATTTTTCGGGGAATTTTTGATGAATGCATATGTTTAGAAAATTTTATCTTGTTAGGTTTGTTTAGCAGATTGAACCATGAATTCCTGATAATTTTCTAATTATAATTGTAAATTATAGAATTTTTTATATAAGAAAATAAGCATGTTATATCAGATCTAAATTCAGAGTAAATATGTATGATGGGTAGTATTGTCACAAAAAATTTCTATGAACTTTAGGGTTACTATGTGCATGTTTCAGGGTTGCTAGATCTATCAATTTACTATCTACCATATTTATTCAAAAATTCTTATTAAATTATCTGAGACCTCTGTTAAATATTTAAAATAGATGTACTATCATGAAAATTCTGAAAAATTAAGCATCTAATATATTCCACGTGTAGGGTCTATGTTAAAAAATTGCGCATATTCTAACTTCCATGAATACTATTTTCAAGTGGAAGTCATTAAGGGTCATAATAAGCATGATTAATCACCAAATAATATTTTCTGATGATTAGTGTCATATTCAAGGTCTGTTAAACATGTATTAGCACTGTTAGATAGTCATGATAAATTTTGTAATCTGAGATATATGTGTTTGAATCATAAGCATGTAAATGGATCATTAAGTGCATGTAAAACTGTGATTAAACATGTGATCAATGTGAGTGATGTGATTAAGTGATAATTATGTCGAGATTGTCACGCCCCGACGCAAAATATTAGAACGTGAGGCAGTTGCAAGTAAAGGGTATAGAGCGAGTACTAGACATCAAACCATTGCACAGTGAATAATACTAAAGCGAATTCATTTCATTAATAACCTTCCAATGTCTAGTTCCAACCACTAATATCAGAGCCAATCTATAGGGCCCAATTACATTGAAATAAAGCAAAAGACTAAACATCAAACCTAACTACTACAACGCTAAACATAGCAATAGGACGCTAGGGTACTCATGACATCACTCCAGGTCGTTCCCGTCCTCCTGAGTGTATGGTTCATCCTCGGTCTCACCTGATAATACAACGACAAATAATGCAGGGTGAGCGAACATCGCCCAGTAGGATTTAAATCTCAGGCTCAAGCAGGCTTTAAGTATTTAATGCATTAAAGGTAGAGTAACTAATGATAGAACGGGAGAGAGAGTCAAGTAAAAATATAGCAGGACAGTACGTGAATGAAATAGCAAGACTTTCTAAATATAGACTTTCCAAAAATAGCACAAGTGTCGGGAATAGCACAATAATAGCAAGATAGCACAAAGTCAAGTATAGCAAGATGGCCATAGTACAAACAGCACAACGAGTATAGCATAGCATAACGAGTATAGCATAGCACTTTGTTGTCAATGGACAACGAGAGAACATAACACTTTTGATTGTTATTTAGATAGTCAAGATAGATAGTACTTGAGTGTAATGCCAAACACTCTGATCATTTAACTCCCATGGGCACTAGCACTTTCGAGCGCACATCCCAGGACCAGATCGGGCCCTTTATATATTTTCAGGCATTGGTTATATTGTTTATCTTTAGACAATCAGTCAATGGCCAATATAGAGTACCAAGAAGTAGACGAGAGCAGAAGATGAATAGACGAGATAGTAGAGTGAACATGAATAGATGAGCGAATAGAGTGTAGATGAGAGCTAGTGGACATTGCACGTAACGCGTCGAGTAAACATTCGATAGTAACAGTTGCACAACACGCGCACAAGGTGTTGGTAGTCAGGCGGAACTCACGACCTTACCACTGGCCATGTTAGGCACAGGTCTAGAGGTCCAGCGTGATTCATGACGAGAGTGAATTTCTAATAGCCGTTTGGACCATATTGATCCCTAAAGGGTGTAATAGGTGTTAGGGTACAACCGACTCGTCGACCATGTAGGAATCCATGGACAGAGGAGACTTACGGAGGCCTTGAACAAAGACTTACTAGTCCGGCAGAAAGAGTATCCGACGGAGAGTTCGTCTAAGTCAAGAAAGTGTGTATATAGAAACAAGTGCTCGACGTTCTAGAGGAGTTCTAGAACAGTGGAGCGTCAATATCGGCGTTCCTAAAACATCGCGAGAAACAATAGACAAGTATGTTTAAAATATGGTAATTTAATTGCATAATTTACCAGATGTATTATGAATACTTTCATGCCAAATTACGCCATAATTGGATGGTTCAAAGTGTGTGTAAGTGTCATGAAATTGTAGATAGAAAGGATTATGTGCATGTATTTTAATCATACATAAATGTTTAATTTGTAACAAGAGTTATTTTCTGTATGTAGGACTGTTAAACAAGAGTACAAACACTATAGATAATCGAGCATTTGCTGAGACAGGGGGTTTCTTGCATAAACCCAGATCGCGACGTACCCTAATGAGGGTCGCGACGGGGTCAACTGAGATTGCGACGGTGTCTTGTACAGGTCGCAACAGGCTTAGTCAGGTCGGGTAGCAGATCGCAACGACAGGTCCTGTCGCGATAAGATCGTGACAGAGGGCACTGTCACGATAGCCCTTGTGAACGCGGCCTATCGGGCTGTCGCGTTCACAGGGTCTACGCTCGAGTCCGACAGGGAAAGGACATTACATTGGATTGCGGGACAGAACTTACCCTATTTGACATAGGGTGATTCAGAAAATCACAACTAATTGTATAGTCAACAAAAAATCATGAAACTAGTTGCAAAACGACCTAGACATGTATGGGTACTTACAATAAATAGGAATTGGAAAACAATCAGGGTTTAGACATGCTTTAAACACAGTATTTATGATGAACATGAAACAGTATATAGTTGAGATCAATGATTAAATTCGCAAGATAGGATGAATCAAATTTAGGGCTTTTAGGGGCAAAAGATGCCTAACATGCATCAATTCCTACAGTAAAAATCTCATGGCATGGGGTTGAGTATACAAGGAGATCAAGAATTGAGAAGAGGGTTGGGGGTCATGTAAGTTGCAGAACATGAAAAATCAAGAATGAAAGATATGCTCGATGGAAAATTAGGAAACCAAAGGGCTTTTGTTCCTGATAGATGAGACATCCTACAGAAAAAGTTTCATGGTTTATGCTTGTAAGAATGCCTACCTTTGATTGTTTTCCTCTTCTATGGTTAAGACTTGAAGAACTCGGGGAAGAACTTGAGAGATCCTTTCTCTCCACGAATTCTCCTCCTCTTGGCCTCTCCTCCTGGTCCAACCTGGCACGAGCTAGGGCTGGCCATGAGGGTTTAAGAGAAGTATTTAAGCTTCTCCCTATTCCTTTTCCTAGTTTAAGTCTAATTCGTATTAAATTCCGAATTTCCTATTTTCCTCTCCCATTTTTAAGCAAGAGATCTCCTATTTGGGTTGGGAGAGAGGGAATTTCGTGGCCAATCAATTGGGGTAGGTTTAGGAATCCAATTCTAATTCAAACTAGCTATTTAATGTATTAAATATCCCTTTTCTATTTTAGTAACATTTTAGTTACGATTTTTGGGTATTTCTCTATTATTCCCCTTTTTAAAAATCTCTACTTTAACCTACTAATTTCTAATGGGTCCATTTAATAAAGCCCATGACTTATTTTCATTTGATGGGTCTTATTTAATTCTATTTTCTTTGATTTTTTAATTATTAAACTTTTATTTATTTATTATTATTATTATTATATTTTTTTTGAAAAATCCTGGTTGCTACAGAGATTGACACTGCTACCATAGAAGGTTGTGGAGCCGTACTGTAGAAAAGTCCCTATGGGAAGGCTCAATGTGTATGTGATGTCATGTGGGCATCAGGATGAAATCCTAGAGGTGGACAAGTACCACTGGTTAGGGTGGAGAGGGCTTCTCCCAATTTTGCGTAGTTACCAAGATTCATCACTATATTGCCTAGGTGATGGGTATGTGTTATGTGTGTGATGTGTCCTTTATGGTGGTTTGGACTATGTGTCACGACAAAAAGATGTGCAAAGATATGAATTGTGTGTAAAAGTGCCTTGTGAACATGTGAAAGTGATGTGCTAATGTGCTCCAATGTTAAATAATGTGAAAGCATGTGATTATGTTATGTTTATGTTAAAACAGCAACTAAAATGTGAGAATATGTGATATAAAAGCATATTAGATGTGATAGATATCATACTAGTGTTACTAGTAAACATGTGTTTAATTCCATGATTAAGTTACTTGGAAATGTGCCATGAATGAGTTATAGTTGATGCCATGATTTAAGTTAAGTCCATGTGTAGATAGCATGTTATAGATTGTTCATTAGTAATTGTTTAATGTGACATGAACCATGTGATAAAATACCCTTTATGTTAAGATTGAGTAGAATGAATGTGATAAGTGTATGGATGTACCAATAGGTTGCTTGCTGAGTCTTTTATGAAGACTCATCCTTGCTTAAACATACAGGTGAGGCAAGTATTCTCGAGATTGAGGAGGAGATAGCGAGGAGCGACTCCGAGCGAGAGGAGTAGCAGAGATCTAGGAGGCTATCTACTTAGCTTGTACTTTTCTTTTGCTAGTATGTGAGACAATGTTATGTCATGGACTTGTTATTTATGGACTTTTGTTTAATTACTTTGCTACTATATAGACTGTGGGATGTGTGTAATGATGATGGAATAAGAATTAATTTCCTTTCCGCTGTGCTTTCCTTTGTTTATTTGTGTACATCTCCACCTACTGCGTTGTGTTGGGTACAAGTCCCACTATGACGACACGCTTTATATTAATGTGGATTGGCATTATCATATCGGTATAAAGGGGGTCGTTACCAATACTTATCATAAATCCCTTGGGGACGAGTTAGCATCATGTTGGGGTCGTGAGGAGGCGAGCTAGGGCACCAGAGGAGGAGGAGATCAACCACAAACCGTGCTTCTTCTCCAACTCTCATGCTGCATCGACCTAAAGAAGTACTGTCTTAGAATCAACCAGAGGCAAATGTTCTTAGGCCAAAACTAAACGTATCATATACCAAATGAAAGAGCATCGAGTCTAGTTTCATTTGCATTTATTTTGCCCAATTTTTATCAAGCATGCTAGTTGTATTAAGTGTTTTCCAAGAGTCGCGCATGGTTAGGAATTTTCATGTTTATACCATGATTCATGCATACCAAGGTCAAATTGGGTCAATCCAAAACCATAGTTCTCTTCTACTCATCATCCTCTACAACTTTTATGTTCAGAATTTTGTCCAAGGACCCCTATATTTTGAGTTATAGGCCAAGCATGTGTTAACTGCATCGATCATGTTGTTTTCAGGCAAGAACAATGAACGCAACAACTCAAAATGTCGCGTTCTTCATCCCATGAATGTAACGCACCACCCGTCACGATTCACTTAATAGCAATAGACTATTTCGTCGCATTCGAGGTTCTGTCTGACAACCCAAGTGCATGAAACTATGTGCCACATGGATTTTAGTGCACTTTGAGAACGTGACTCGTCATACCGTTGCGATTTGACCATGTTTTCCCGCCCTTGGTTTTCATGTAATTTTTATATTTGGATTTTGAAAACACTTCTAGAACACGATGCACCCCGTCGTCGTGATTAGAAGTTGTAGACACCCCCTGATAGTCAAGTTATGAAGGCAACGGTGAACTCCGTCGAGTTTTAAATCTCGTAGTGACATCAGCCTGTCGCAATATGAAGGCAACCGACATGCCCGCCATGATTTCACGATTTCACAGTAAACAGACAGAGTCTTATTTGAACTATGTACGGTCTTCTGAATTGCGACGACTGCACCCGCTGCGATTCAGTGGCCATCCCGAGACTGACTTTTGGAAGATATTACATAGTATGGCCATTTCTTTCTCAGGAATTTTATGAAGCTATGAGCTAGCTTGGACACTTCCTCCACATCTTCACTTGAGGAATTTTCTTCAAAAATGTATGCCTTGGATTTCTTAGCCTTTAGAGCCACATCCTTTTGCTCGAGCATTGGTTGCTTGGCCTCCTTCTATTTTAGATTAATCTCATAGGTCATGAGTCTCCCAATCAACTCCTCCATAGTGTAGCTTGGCAGGTTCATGGAGTCTTCAATGACCGTGACCTTAGTGTGCCACACCGGTGAGAGGGATCTCAAAATTTTACGGACTATTTCTGTGTCCTCCATTTATGATCTTGGAGAGCCTAGCAAACATGTCCGAAATTGTTTCTGTTGGGCTCATCCTGAACATCTCGTATTCATGGACCATGATGTTGGCTTTTGTCTCCTTGACTTCAGAAGTGCCTTCATAAATCAGCTTGAGCATATCTCACATCTCCTTCGCTGAGCTGCACATGGAGACACGAGAATATTCATCAGGGTGAATAACACACTGCATTATATTAATGGCATTAAAATTAATCTGAGATTTCTTAATATTATTCTCTATCCACTTGTCCTCATCCTCTGGCAGCGTGTATGGACCATTACTCACAACTTTCCAAATCTCACAGTTTTGAGCTCTGAGAAAATCATGCATACGGTTTTCCAATATGAGTAATTGCTATCATCAAAGTATGGTGGACGGTGAATGGAATGACCCTCAGGCACAAATCCCTAATTGGCCATCGCACAGGATCACTCTAATATCAAAAGCCCTGCTCTAATACCAATTGATGTACAGGGGTACGTGCAATGTGCAACTAAGAGGGGAGGGGTGAATTGGTTATCACCTAATTAAAAAAAATATATTTTAACATAGAATAGATCAAACTTAAATAAGTAAAGCTACTCAGTGAGATGCACAATGAAATATAATAATAGAAACTATGAAACGAACTATCCTAGTATGTATAGAATGGAGGTAGAAGATATGGATTAAATCACAAGACACAAAGGATTTATAGTGGTTCAGCAAACACACACTTGTGTGCACCTATGTCCACTACCTCACACCCCATGAGGATTTCCACTACTTGTTTCTAGGTACAAGCGTAAACCCCCACACACGGTTGTTTCCGGGGACAACACAAACCCCACCTCATTTCTGGGGATGAGACAACCCAGTGTGTATGCACGCACGCACTACACACCCACAATGTGCTCACAACCTGAGCACACACACACATAGTGATATTCAAGGTTCTAAAAAGAACAAAATAAAAACATGAATAGGAGGACAACAATCTAAACAAGAAAGTATAGAATTTTCCTAACATAGAAGGTCGGCCTTGTAGTTATCTTGGCCCGACAATGTTTCAATGTAGAACAGGCCGATGTAGAACGCTTCAGAATGGAGCCTTGCAAGTAGCAGCACCAAGTCCACGCATTTATGATGAAGAACACATTCTTAGAACTTCTGGAAGGCTTCTGGACAATGGAGACTCGTTCTTCAGGCTTCTACAGGTTTAGAGCATCTATTGGCTCTTCCTAGGACTTCACAAACCTCTCTTGTACTCTAGGGCACGAGATGATCTTTTGGAGGTGTGTGGTACTCTTCCAAATCAGAGAAACACAGTATTTATGTCACGTTCTAATAAAAGGCTATTTATCAAAAGTGACAGAAAAACAGGCACAAAAGGTAATAATTATTTATCCATTCATAACGTCATAAGTGGAAGTTTTATTACATGGATACTCATCAAAACAACTAAGAGAGGAAGAGATTAAAACAAACTTAATTTACATTTCTCATTTCACACTACTAAACAGAAATAGAAACTAGTTGGCTTTGCTTGTCACTGTTAGTCCACTCAGCACTCCAACCCTTAAGCGTCATCCCCATCTGTATTTCCTGAAAATGGTAGGAAATAATGAGCTAACTAGCCCAGTAGAATTCAAATCCATAATTCCAAGGATGAAATATATAATGGTTAAGTGAAGAATAGAACAGATATCGAAGACATGATCAAATATCAGGACAGTAGACTTAACACAGTGATGATAGTAAAACACATGCATGTTCAGGTGTATAAATTTCACATTTTGCTCAAGTAACAGTAAGACAATACAGTAATTATGATGACAGTAATCAACAGTAAGTGATGTAATGCCAAACATCCAGTTGCCCTTTATCAATCCGTACGGCCAGTAAAAGATTTCGGGTGCTCCTCCCAAGACTGGACCAGCCCGATTTGCACAAGCATTTCAGTCAGGTGGGGTCCAAGGACCCAATAAATGTCATCATCATAAACTAACCATATCTCACAAGGTGTTCAAGCATTTGAACTCTCAAGATATTAGATAATATGAACTTAGTTACCGAATACAAGAGAATGGACTCAACGGAGTACCATTCGTAGTTGACAACTTCAAGGATAATTCAATGGTGAGTAAGGTACACTAAGTGGGTAATATTTATAGTAGAATGACAGTAGATACCAAAGTAATTAAGGGGGTAACTTGGTAGGCTATTAGGATGAAGTTTAAGCAAGAGTTCTATCATGAAAAGTTGTTGAAATACAAGGCAGGACAGGTGCTGTCGACAGCCAGGAAGGGGCTGTCGACAAATGACAACAGATAGAGCTCAGGTTTACTGGCTCTGTGGGTATCTGTCGACAGCAACATGAGGGCTGTCGACAGATACACACAGTCCAGAAATCTGGAGTTCTGGAAGACATGCGCCTGTCGACAGCTTTGGGCTAGTTGTCGACAGGTAGCAGTAGAACTTCCAGAAATGATGTTGAAATCCATTCTAAACACCCTAATTATAGAACTTATAAACCAAGGCATGGTTTATATCAAATGGAAGAGTCTAATTGGAGTTCTCACTGTGGTTTATAAGCTAAACAATCGAGATGAAACAAGAGACTTATAATTCAAACTTGGCTAGCTAGAAACTAACATAGTGTAGTGATGAAAGCATAGTCTTAATAACGATGGTTTATTGGAAAATCCTACAATATGAACACTAAATTACATTGTTTTTCATAGTTCTAAAACAAGACTGGAAGTATCTAAAAACTAAACAGAAGTCCCTACATAGTTCTAAAGATATTAAGACTTCTACACAACACCATAACATGAACAAGTATCAAAGGTGGAAGAAAAATCTTGATCACCCAGTGGGAAAAGGATCTTCTCCTTTCTAATATGAAGGTGTTTATCACAACTGAGGTAGGAACAGGGGAGTTACTGGTATATAACTTGTTCCTTTATCAAGACCTCCTTTCCATGAACGAAAGATAGAACAAAATTAGAGGGAGATGAATCCTACCTTGCCAAATGATAAACTTGCAAGTATCCTTGATAAAGATCCTACACCCAGCAAGATAAGTGTTTCTCCTCCTCAACGTGGATGATGTCTGCAATGTTCACCTCAAGTATAGCAGCTATAGTAGAAACAGGAGCAGAAATGGAAGTAGTTGCAGGTGCAATGGCAACAGCTCCCAGCAGCACTACCAGTAGCTCCTCTAACAGCACCTCTAGCAGCAAGGAGGAAGAAATGCAAGAACATGGCAAGAACAAAGTGTGTGGAAAGGCTACATATGAGGAAAGGGGAGTGGTTTTTATAGACCTCATCACCCTCACATGTAGAAGGCACGTCGGTTGCCCATGTGTCATGGTAAGAATCCTTTAATTCTTACCTTAACACATAGCTTATGCAACTTTCATCTTGGTTACACGCAGGTAACCTTAATGATGGCCCAACCCCTGGTGTAGTGGCTCTTTAAGAGTCTTACACGTAAGCCCCCATAAATCACCGAAAAATTGGTTACGTAAATACTCCATAATTCAGCTAGCCCCTTAGTTTTGATGTAAACATATCCAAACAAAGTCTGTTTGCACTAAAATTTCAACCATAGACTAATATGATAGTTTTACAAATTATGGAGATTTTAGTTTAATTTTTAGAATTTATTTTACAGTAGGTGAAAAATCACCCGAAAAATGGTCGAATCGACTTAATCTTAAAATCCGTACGTTAAAAAATTCGGATAATTACATTTCTGATATCTTCATATTTTCTGGAAATTATGGTGTTCTCAGATTTCATTTTCGTTACCATTTTTCAGTGACGCCCTGTGGGAGCACACACATCCGAGTACGACACTAGGGTAACGTTAGTTAATACTAATCATTCCCAAATATCAATTATTACAATTTAAAACTAATGCTTAAGTCCAATAACTTTATTATTCATATTTTTAAATAAATAAAATATTCGGTGTGTTACAACTCTCCCCCACTAAAAGAAATTTGGTCCTCCAAATTTAATTACATAAGTATAAGATTACTGACCTAGAAATAATTCTGGATACTTGTTCTTGATGGCATCTTCCAATTCCCATGTTGCTTCTTCTTGTCCTTGCTTATTCCACTGAATCTTTATTAAAGGAACTTCCTTATTCCGAAGTTGCTTGATTTTTCGATCGAGGATTTGTACTGGTCGTTCTTCATATGCCAAATTTCCTTGTACATCCAGATCTTGATATCCAATAATATGTTCCGGATCATATACATACTTTCTTAACATTGACATATGAAAGACATCATGTACATTGGACAATTGTGGTGGAAGTGCCAGTTGGTATGTCATTTCACCAACTCTCTTCAGTATTTCAAAAGGTCCAATGTATCTTGGACTCAATTTAGCCTTAATACCGAATCTTTTGATTCCTCTTCGGGGTGACACTTTAAGAAATACATGTTCCCCTTGTTGAAATTCCAATTCCCTTCTACGTCGATCGGCATAACTTTTCTGTCGGTCTTGAGCAGCTTTCATCCGCTCTTGTACTAACTTGATGACTTCTGTCATTTCTTGGATCATTTCAGGTCCAAGAATATGTGTTTCTTTTAATTCGACCCAACACAATGGTGATCTACACTACCGACCATACAAGGCTTCGAAAGGTGCCATTTGAATATTAGACTGGTAACTATTGTTATATGCAAACTCCATAATGACTAAGTGAGTGTTCCAGTCATTTCCGAACTCTAATACACAAGCACGACACATATCCTCGATAATCTGATTCACCCGTTCAGTCTGTCCATATGTTTGAGGGTGAAATGCAGTACTAAATTTTAATATAGTTCCTAAAGCATCTTGCAATTCTCTCCAAAAATGCGAAGTAAATCTTGCATCTCGGTCAGAAACTATTTTCTTTGGAATTCCATGCAACCGTACAATTTCCTTCATATATAGTGCTGCTAGAATATTGACAGACCATCTTGTCTTTATGGCTAAGAAATGAGCCGATTTGGTAAGTCTATCAATGATTACCCATATAGCATCAAATCCACTTCGTGTTTTGGGCAATCCCACAATAAAATCCATACCAATACTGTCCCATTTTCATTCTGGTATTTCAAGTAGTTTCAACTTTCCAGCAGGTTTCTGGTGTTCTGCCTTAACTTTTTGACATGCCAAACATTTAGCTACGAAGTCAACAATATCTTTCTTCATATTGCACCACTAGAAATATTTCTTAAGTCCTGATATATTTTGACAGCTCCGAGGTGAACGATATAATGTGATTGATGAGCTTCTTCCAAAATCTGCTTCTTGATTTCGGGATTATTCGACACACACAATCTATCCCAGAATCGAAGATTTCTATGAGAATCTTCATTAAAGTCAGGTTTAGAAGCCAATTTTTCTTTGATTTCTACCAATATAGGGTCATTGTTCTGTTGCTCATTAATTTGCTTCAACAAATCTAACTGTACTACCAAATTGCTAATTACAATTCTTTCTTCTTGTGTTTCAACTTTCAAGCTCAATGTGGAAAATTCCTCCAACAATTTCCATTCCCTTACTTGCAATTGAAACATCTTGGCTATAGGATTTCTGCTGAGTGCGTCAGCCACGGTGTTTCTTTTTCCTGGATGGTATTCAATCTTAAAATCATAGTCTTTGATATATTCCATCCACCTTCTTTGTCTCATGTTCAATTCTTTCTGTGAAAATAAATACTTGAGACTCTTGTGATCGGAGTACACTATAAATTGATTATCGTATAGGTAGTGTCTCCAAAGCTTAAGAGCAAAGACCATAGTGGCCAATTCTAAATCATGTACTGGGTAGTTCTTCTCGTTAGTCTTTAACTGTCTTGAGGCATAATCAATAACTCTTCCATCTTGCATTAGTACACAACCCAGTTCAATGTTGGAAGCATCGGTATAAACCTCAAATATTTTTCCTTTTACTGGTAAGGCTAAAATTGGTGCAGATGACAGACATTCTTTTAGCAATTGGAATGCTGCTTCACAATTCTCATTCCAGATAAAAGTAGTTCCTTTTCTGGTTAACTGTGTAAGAGGTGAGGCAATTCTAGAAAAATCCTTGACAAATCGCCGGTAGTAACTGGCCATGCCCAGAAAACTTCTTACTTCAGTGAGATTCTTAGGTTGCTCCCATTTCTGTATAGTTTCAATTTTTGAAGAATCTACTGATAGACCTTCTTTAGAAATAATGTGACCTAAGAACATCACTTCCTTCAACCAAAATTCACACTTACTGAATTTCACATATAACTTGTTGTCTCATAACAATTGCAAAGTGATCCGTAGATGAGCTTCATGCTCCTCCACACTTTTGGAGTAGATCAGTATATCATCAATGAATACAACCACAAACTGATCTAAATAAGATCTGAACACATCATTCATCAGACGCATAAATGCACCCGGTGCATTGGTCAATCTGAACGACATCACCACAAATTCATAATGTCCATATCTTGTTTGAAAAGCCATTTTATAAATATATGATTCTTGAATTCTAAGTTGATGATATCCGGACAATAAATCAATCTTAGAGAAACACTGAGCTCCAGACAACTGATCAAATAAATCATCAATTCTCGGAAGTGGGTACTTGTTCTTTATAGTCAATTGATTTAACTGTCGATAATCTATGCATAATCGCATAGACCCATCTTTCTTTTTAACAAACAGTACCGGAGCACCCCAAGGTAAGGTACTGGGTCTAATAAATCCCTTCTCTATCAATTCCAACAATTGTCTTTTTAGTTCTTTCAGCTCTTCTATTGACATTCTGTAATTGGCGTGGCTCCTGGTACCAATTCAATTGAAAAGTTCACCTCTCTATCAGGTGGTACGCCAGGTAGCTCTTCAGGAAAAACATCAAGAAATTCTCTTACTACCGGAATATCCTCCAATCCATTAGTGTTTTATTTAATAGGGTCACAGATACCAAATACCCTTGACAACCTTTCTGTACTAGCTTACAAGCCGTGACTGCTGAAATTATCGGTATTCTCCTGGCGTGGGGTTTATCAAAGGTCATGGAATAAATTTCCTCTCCTAAGAAAGTCACTTGTCTCATTTGGCAATCTAAGTTTGCATGGTATTTAGATAGCCAATCAACCCCAAGTATTAAATCATAATCCCACATTTCTAAACATATCAAATCACAGGGTAAATCATGTCGTTTGACAATGATCTGGCTAGCAGGGTAATATTCTTTATGTTTTTTACCCTTACTTAAAGGAGTTGCAACCTCAAGTTGTGGGGTTAATGGAACTGACTTTACTTCCAAGGATTTAGCAAACTCATAGCTAATGAAAGAGTGCGTAGCTCCAGAATCAAACAACACAAATGCAGGTTTTGAGTTAATTAACAATGTACCTTCAATCAATCCGCCTTCCTGCGGGGATTCAGGTTCAACATCCTGAATGGCTTGCAGTCTTCCTTTCTTTATTTGGGGGTTCTTATTTGTTGGTGTTGTTCTAGCCATCGGGCAAACTAGAATTCGGTGTTGAGTGCTTCCACAACGAAGACATGCTCCCAATCGACGCCAACAATTCTCAGTCTTATGGCCGACGAGATGACAATGTTTACAAACATCCTTTCCTCCAACCGGAGTTTTTCCTGCCTTCTTGGCAGTCTGCTGAACCTTCGGGACATTTCCCGACTCATACTTCCTCTTTTTATCTAAAGATCCTTCTCCAAATTTTCCTTTAATCTTGTCCACGACTTCATTCGCAGCTTCCAGTGCCAAGGTTCTCTTAACCATTTCTGAATAAGTAGTAATCAGATGAGGAGTTAGCTGCGTAATAAAGTTGGGACGCAGTCCACTCATAAACCTCTTAGCCTTTAACTTTTCCGTAGATATAAGATGAGGGGCATATTTTGACAACCGGGCAAATTGAGCCTCATACTCTGATATCGACATTCTTAGTTGTTTCAAACTAGCAAATTCATTTGCTTTCTTCTCCTGAACCACCTCGGAGAAATATTGATCGTTAAACCATTCCACAAACTCTTCCCAACTAACTTGGTTTGAATCCTCCAGAGTAGCTTTCACAGTTTCCCACCAAGCACGGGCATCCCGATCCAATTGGAATGTAGTCAGATGAACCTTTTCTTCTTCTGTACACTTAATTATTGTGAATATCCTTTCAATGTCTTTTAGCCAATTCTCAGCTTCGTCTGGATCAGTACTTCCTGCGAATCTCGGAGGATCCAGGCTTCGAAAATCCTTGTACAAACTTGTCCCATTGTGACTGTTATTTTTGGCTACTGCTTTCATTACACGGGTCAAGTCATGCATAGAACTTTCCATCTTCTTCCAGTTAGCATCACCACCATCCATGACTAAGATTGAAAAAGTTTCTGAAACATCCAACAATACTTAAATTAATTTCACAACCATCCCAATCTTACATTCATCATATACACAATTCACATTCATAGAACACACCATCTTTACTAATGGGTTAAATATTTACATGGTAGTACATTTCCATGTATCCACAAACCAAAATAACACAGCCTTCTCCTACCAAGTTTGCCATATATACGAAACTCCAACCTCCACTAACCTCTCACTCCATATACATATGGGGGTTAGATATATACAACTAACATTTACACAAAAGGAGAGGTTTACAAAAAGATGAGTGGTCTAAGTGTTCTTCTAATTTCGGGTCAGATCTATAACAGTCTCCTCAGGCGGTGCTTGTTGTTCTCCTCCAGTCCTGTGGTACAATTCTCTTGCCGCATCCGTCAATGCTTCCCAATAACCTTCGAATTGATGGAGCAACATATCATGCCCCAGCTTCAGGTTGTCTAAATGGATCATCACTTGAGTCATGACATCCAATGACGCACGTGGATTACCGGCAAGGAATGCGCCCGCAGTCAAGTTAAGCACATCTTCTTTGATTTGGACATGGGCTTCACGTTGGGCTTGTGCATACAATTCTATATCCTGACGTAGCATTTCCATGGTGGTTACTAGTCTTTCTTGGGCAGTCAGGTCCATTCTGAAATAATTAACAAGTTAAGCATTCACATTGTTACAGAAAGCATGCCAACTAATCCCATGTTTCTACCCCAACCCACTGGTTTCCCTAGGTTTATCAAACTAATGCTCTGATACCAAATTATCTGTCACGTTATAATAAAAGGCTATTTATCGGAAGTGACAGAAAAACAGGCACAAAAGGTAATAATTATTTATCCATTCATAACGTCATAAGCGGAAGTTTTATTACATAGATACTCCTAAAAAAAAACTAAGAGAGGAGTAGGTTAAAACAAACTTAATTTACATTTCCCATTTCACACTACTAAATAGAAATAGAAACTAGTTGGCTTTGCTTATCACGGTCAGTCCACTAAGCACTCAAACCCTTAAGCGTCATCCCCATCTGTATTTCCTGAAACTGGTAGGAAATAATGAGCTAACTAGCCCAGTAGAATTTAAATCCATAATTCCAAGGATGAAATATATAATGGTTTAGTGAAGAATAGAACAGATATCGAAGACATGATCAAATATCAGGACAGTAGACTTAACACAGTGATGATAGTAAAACACAGGCATGTTCAGGTGTATAAATTTCACATTTTGCTCAAGTAACAGTAAGACGGTACAGTAATTATGATGACAGTAATCAACAGTAAGTGATGTAATGCCAAACATCTAGTTGCCCTTTATCAATCCGTACGACCAGTAAAAGATTTCGGGTGCTCCTCCCAGACTGGACCAGCCTTATTTGCACAAGCATTTCAGTCAGGTGGGGTCTAAGGACCCAATAAATGTCATCATCATCAACTAGCCATATCTCACAAGGTGTTCAAGGATTTGAACTCTCAAGATATCAAATAATATGAACTTAGTTACTGAATACAAGAGAATGGACTCAACGGAGTACCATTCGTAGTTGACAACTTCAAGGATAATTCAATGGTGAGTAAGGTACACTAAGTGGGTAATCTTTATAGTAGAATGATAGTAGATACCAAAGTAATTAAGGGGGTAACTTGGTAGGCTATTAGGATGAAGTTTAAGCAAGAGTTCTATCATGAAAAGTTGCTGAAATACAAGGCAGGACAGGTGTTGTCGACAGCCAGGAAGGGGCTGTCAACAGATGGCAACAGACAGAGCTCAGGTTTGTTGGCTCTATGGATATCTGTCGACAACAACAAAAGGGCTGTTGACAGATACACACAGTCCAGAAATCAGGAGTTCTAGAAGACATGCGCCTGTCAACAGCTTTGGGCTGGCTGTCGACAGGTAGCAGTAGAACTTCCAGAAATTATGTTTAAATCCGTTCTAAACACCCTAATTATAGAACTTATAAACCAAGGCATGTTTTATATCAAATGGAAGAGTCTAATTGGAGTTCTCACAGTGGTTTATAAGCTAAACAATCGAGATGAAACAAGAGACTTATAATTCAAACTTGGCTAGCTGGAAACTAACATAGTGTAGTGATGAAAGCATAGTCTTAATAACGATGGTTTATTGGAAAATCTTACAATATGAACACTAAATTACATTGTTTTTCATAGTTCTAAATCAAGACTGGAAGTATCTAAAAACTAAACAGAAGTCCCTACATAGTTCTAAAGATATTAAGACTGCTACACAACTCCATAACATGAACAAGTATCAAAGGTGGATGAGAAATCTTGATCTCCCAGTGGGACAAGGATCTTCTCCTTTCTAATATGAAGGTGTTTCTCACAACTGAGGTAGGAATAGGGGAGTTACTGGTGTACAACTTGTTCCTTTATCAAGACCTCCTTGCCATGAACGAAAGATATAACAGAATTAGAGGGAGAAGAATCCTACCTTGCCAAATGATAAACTTGCAAGTATCCTTTATAAAGATCCTACACCCAGCAAGAGAAGTGTTTCTCCCCCTCAACGTGGATGATGTCTGCAATGTTCACCTCAAGTATAGCAGCTACAGTAGAAACAGGAGCAGAAATGGAAGTAGTTGCAGGTGCAACGGCAACAGCTCCTAGCAACACTTCCAGTAGCTCCTCTAACAGCACCTCTAGCAGCAAGGAGCAAGAAATGCAAGAACAGGGCAAGAACAAAGTGTGTGGAAAGGGTATGTATGAGGAAAGGGGAGTGGTTTTTATAGACATCATCACCCTCACATGCAGAAGGCACGTCGGTTGCCCATATGTCATGGTAAGAATCCTTTGATTCTTACCTTAACACGTAGCTCATGCAACTTTCATCTAGGTTACACACAGGTAACCTTAATGATGGCCCAACCCCTGGTGTAGTGGCTCTTTAAGAGTCTTACACGTAAGCCCCCATAATTCACCGAAAAATTAGTTACGTAAATACTCCATAATTCTGCTAGCCCCTTAGTTTTGATGTAAACATATCCAAACAAAGTCCGTTTGCACTAAAATTTCAACATAGACTAATATGATAGTTTTACAAATTATGGTGATTTTAGTTTAATTTTAAGAATTTATTTTACAGTAGGTGAAAAATCACCCGAAAAATAGTCGCATCGACTTAATCTTAAAATCCGTACGTTGAAAAATTCGGATAATTATATTTCTGATATATCCACATTTTTATGGAAATTATGGTGTTCCCAGATTTCATTTTCGTTACCATTTTTCAATGTCGCCCTGTGGGAGCGCGCACGTCCGAGTACGACACTGGGGTAACGTTAGTTAATACTAATCATTAACAAATATCAATTATTACAATTTAAGACTAATACTTAAGTCCAATAACTTTATTATTCATGTTTTTCAATAAATAAAAATATTCGGGGTGTTACAATTTATAACCCCAAAGGATTCCTCATGGTTTGGAAAGAGTTGGATCTTCATAGGACTATGTTTAGGAAAGTCTGTATGCAAACACATCGGAATCGGTTGACCGAAATCTTCAGATTGGTCGTTCGATTTCTGCCTTAACTTCAACTGGTGCTTCAACTAGCAAATCGACTGACAAATCGGCTGGCCAATCGGTCATTAGATTCAGGAGAATTAGTCTTCCGATTTCTTGACTGTCCCAGTGCAAATCTGTACTGGCTTGGTCAGTCGTCTGATTTTTCCAAAATGGTCATCCGATTTCCTGCTTGGTCATCAAATGATTGGGCCTTCTTTTCCAACCGATTGACCTTGTTCTTCAATCGATTGGGCTCTTTGTTCTTCAATCGATTGGATTTGACTTTATCAGTCGATTGGAGCTTCACATAATCAGTCGACTGCTTCTTGGAAACTAGTCGTCTGATCTCCTTATCTATCGACACCTTTAGAGCATGTGTTGACACCTCTTGATAATCAGTCAAGCGATTTACTAAAGTCAGCTGTCCGATTGTGTCAGTTCTACAATTCTTCTTCTACTCTTGTTTTTTTTTTTTTGTCCAAGTCTTGGGTTTTGTAATGTCCAGTTCAAGTGCGACTTTTTTTTTTAAGGTAAGGAGGTCATTGGAAAATGTGCTAACAATCCTAGTCACGCCCAATGCCTAAGGTATTATATATAAAATTATGGAAAATTACATAAGCAATGGGGCATACCCCTGGAGGAACCAGTTAAGCTAGCCTAACAGAGGGCGTACCAGCTTTATCAAGAATAGCTGGGCCTTTACAGGAGGGAGGAAGGGAGATAAAATAATGGAAGTCATTATTAATACCACCCAGACACGCATGGTTAGCAAGTCTGTCCGCCATTTTATTGGATTCTCTGTATAAATGAATGATTTCTGCCTTTGTTTTAGCAATATGTTCTTTGGCTATTCTCCACCACCATAAGCATTTCCACGCAGGACAAACCCCCTTGATAACCGATTGGACAAGTGACATAGAATGAAAGTATATAACATGCACCATGCACTCTATAACCATAGAGATCATCAAGTCTCAGCCCATCACACAGAGCTCTGGCCTCTACCAATAAACTGTTACCAGTGCCATAATGAAAAGAGAAAGCCAGCTGAACATCCCCACATGCATTTCTGATACAGCTGCCCCCCCCCCCCCAAATTCTAGGATTCCCCTTGCAAGCACCATCCATCCACGTTGAGGCTAAAATGGATTTTAGGTGCAACCCATCTAACTAGCAAAGGCTTATTTAACTTCACAAAGGGTTTGAATCGAAATGAGTTTAAAATCCTCATTTGGTTAACTGAAATGTCATCTTTGAAGATTCTATTTTGGATGGCCACCTTGACATAGAAAGTTATATCATTACAGATCTGATTGAAAGGTTTATTCCTGCCTTCAAAATGCCGTGCACATCTAGCCTTCCACACTTCCCACAACAACAACTGAACCATATACACAGAGATAAAACCAATCGGAGATTGATGATTAGCTTCAGAAATAACACACCAACATCTGGCAGTAATGCGGCTGTGCAGGAACACTTTATCCCCTAAAATAGGAGCAACCCATTTCCAGAGCAAATATGCAATTTCCCCATAGTTAAAAAGATGGTCCAGGCCTTCCATAGATGGCGATATGCAACAGGAACAGGAAAATGCTAAATGAACCCCACATTCCAATAATCTGTCATCAGTAGCGACTGCTCGGTAAAGCAATCTCCAGCAGAAAAGAGCTGCTCTTGGGTGGTACGAAGGCAACCATAGCTTCTTCAAATGAGGGCGATAGAACTCCCTCTGTCTAATAATATGAAAGGCGGATTTTGTAGTAAATAAACCGTCATTGGCCCCTATCCAGACACATATATCAGGCTTGTCCGACAACTTAATTTTCTGCACCACATTTTGAACCAGAGGATATTGACGAAGAGGATGGTTGTCCTGGCCCACAATCTCATTGACCGTAGTGCTGGTTGGTTGAAAAGGTAAAAGAGAAGAAAGTGTATGTTTTCCAACCCAGTTATGAAAAAGGAAATCAATATTTTCACCGTTCCCTAGGATCCATCTGGTATTTTGTAAGATAAGAGATTTAACCATGGAAAAAATATCCTTAGGAACACCCACAGGAAAAGCTTTGGTGCGTTCAGTGAAAAGGGCTTGCAGAAATCTACTTCTGGCGTACCTGGACCAAAGAGAATTGCCATGGATAGTATTCCAAACCAGTTTAGTAGTTAATGAAACTTGAGTATGCCATAGACTTCTGATTCCCAGGCCACCCTCATCCTTTGGCCGTTGAATAGTATTCTAGGATATCCAGTGACGACGTCTAGCTCCATCTGCACCACCCAAAAAAAAATTAGCGCAACAGCACTCAACAAATTGGATGACATATTTTGGTAAACAAGTGGCACTCGCTAAATAGATAGGAATAGAGCTAAGAACAGATTTGATCAAAACAAGCCGACCTACTTGGGATAGCATCTTGGTTTTCCAAGAAGATAGAGTGTTATTAACCTTGTCCATGATAAACTTGTAATCAGAAATCAGATATCTCCCAGCCTTGATCGGGATACCCAGATATGATAGAGTTCCCTGCTGTAATTTAAAACCAGTGATCTCCTTAATCCGGTTCATAGTAGAAATCTTAGCTTTTTCTGATACAACAAAATAGCTCTTCTTTACATTTATTTTTTGGTCAGACGATTTCTCATAAACTTTAAGAAAATGCAGAAATCTCCTGATGTAGTTAGACTGTCCATTCATAAAAATTAGAGTATCATCTGCATATAGTTCAAGTGAGACTTGTGGACACTTGTATTGCACATTTAACACCCAAATTAGACCCTCAAATGACATATAAATAATTCAAACACTTGGGTCAAGAATATGAATTATACTTAGTGCTTTTGTAATTTTTTCAACATGAATTAAACTTAGTATTTTGTGATCATCAAAATCTATAGAGTACAACAAGTAATATACTCCGTCAAGTACCAAGAGTCAACCTATTTACAAAGGTCATCATGTAAATAATTAATAATTTAAACTGTATTTTTTTTTCTCAGCTTCTGTCGACACCTGATCTATGGATGTCGACATATACACTGTTCTCATAATCATTTTTTTTTTGTTTGTCTTGTTGAGAGCTTTCATGGGATTTAGGGGGAGTGTGCATTCTTCCTCATCTACCTTCTATCAATTCACACATCTCCTATACACCTCTTTCTTCATTGGAAATAATATCTTCATTACTTTTTGAGATGTAAATTCAAAATGAAGGAACTCTTTCAATTATTCATGAACTGAAAAATGCATGTTCTAAAGTTTAAAATTCTGGTGGTTTAATCATAATAATTCTACTTGATTGAGAAATGTCATTGTTAGAAAGCATCATACAAGCGTAAATTTTCTCAAATAAACTCTGAAAAATATCTTTTCAAGTCGACTCAAGTTGTAACACCCCACTTAGACTCGGTCTAGTAATACCAACTCTCATCGAGCCTAAGGGATGTGTTACATGGGGAACACACCCCAACATATATCAAATGTAGGTTGATTCATTCACAAATAAAGAGTAACGCAGCGAAAATAAATCACAACTTATCAACTTTAATAATCAAGTCGATAGTCCATCAATTAAGTCCACAATGCTATAAATAGTTCAATCACAATGTCCAAAACATAATCAAATCCTCACATACAAATATCTCTCAACACACACACTCTAAGTCAATCCTCTCGCTCCGAATCCGATCCCGCTATCAAAACCTCGGGATCCGCTGTCACATCTAGAATGTTAAGCAAGTATGAGTCTACAACGAAGACTCGGTAAGCAACCCAAAAATGGATTACCAATCTAACATATACATAATGGTTTCAAAACATGTTATTACATATAGAATTCAGCAACCATACTACTTGCATTATGTACATTTATTTTTCACATTTTAAACCACAAGTGAGTACAATTGCTATTAGATTAAAGCATGATTCCAAGACATGATCTTAACTACACAATGTTTATTCTTACTAAAAGATTTCAGATCTTAACATGATGATATGGATTCAAGATATAACATTGTACAATTAACAAACACGGTTCCAAGAAATTGCATATTAAGCATGATTACATATCATTCACTTGAATGGGAAACAAACAAGTATTACATGAAATCTTTATAGAGCTGAAAACTTACTTTGTTCATAGCATATACATATGTACAAATTTTCTTTTGCCAAGACACATCCCAAACCACCCATTAGAAGTTAGATACACATAAGACATATATTCATCACCTAGACAATTAGTGATAGAATCTTGGTTATTGCGCAATACCGGGGGAAGCCCTCCCCACCTTAACTTGTGATACTTGTCCACCTCCAGGATTTCTTCCCATGCCCTCGGGAACATATAACATATTGAAGATTTCCATATTGGCATTACTATGGTCATGTTCCATATTACTTCTATGGTGGCAGTGTCTTATTGGCCATATACACTTTCATATACGAATTTCTTCAATTTCAAATGCAACATACCATGCTGCCAAATCATATACATATGATCAGATACTGATAGAGACTGATTTCAGATTTATCACATGCTGCAGTTTTGAACATTTTTCCACATTTTTTTTCAAAAGAACACAATTCTCATAGTAATAATCAAACATAAATAGTTATAGTCATCTAAAATTCTTTGAATTTTTCCAAAATGTGCCTCTACTATCATAAATCAAATCAAGAATTATTCATGATTTTCTGGCATACAATCTAATTTCCACAATATTCACATCAATGCTACAAAGAGAGAAAAATCCACTATGATGAAACTATCTATCAACATGATTCAATATTTTCATTGCACACATATTATAACCATACAAACCACTGTTCAAAATGTCATGATTTTTGGAATCTAGAAACTATTTATCAACTTAAAATAGTACTACTAATTTATGTACTTTAGTCATGGAAATTACACAAAATAGTCAATTCTGGATTTCAGATTTAACACAGTATGGGTACATCCCTATCATGTATTACTACACAAAAATCACAATTTTATCATGAGCATGCATCACATGTGAAATTTTCTATTAAATCTAAGCTTAATTTCAGAATTCAAAAATTTCCCCTAAATCATGGTGTCTACAGAAATTACCCAAATTTATAGTGTATCAAAAAGTTGTTCTACTGAGTACTACACCTTTAACAAAAAGTCCATTCTAAGTCTAAGCATGAAACTATAAATCCGAATATCAAACAGGTCAAAATAGTGAACAGAAGAACTAGACGGCAAGCCTGTTGCTTCTAACCTCAGTAGATGGAAACAAGGTTGACGTTAAGTTCATCCTTGATGGCAGTCAAGGTGGACATTAACCTGATAGGAAAATTGAACTCATTCGAGCTCATGTAAACTCCAAAATCCGACTGTTTGTAACTTTTTAAAATTTTGTAAAATTTGTAAAAGGGTAAAATATAAGGTTGGGAACCCGATCCCTAGGCTACTTGGCTCTAAAACACCAAGAGATTCATGGATTCAGCCGATGAAGCCCGCCTTGGCCAACCAAGACAGTCCTCCTTCTGAGCTGAAACCCTAGATCCGCCGGTCCCCCGATGGTAGACACACCATGGAGACGCTTCAAGCCTTAAAAAGCACCAATCCTCAACTTGCAGAAGCTCGGTCAAAGCCTCCACGAAGATCAAATCACCGGTTCTTCCTTCCACTTTCTTAGAAGCTTGGAGAAGACTCCCCAAAACCGGCTCTAAGAGGTTAACCCTCCCTTTTTATTAAAGGGATGGCCTCTCCAAACCTAACCCTCGAGCTCAGATCTGTAACATCTGACGTTACCAAAAATCTAGCCCTTTCCATAACTCTACCCGACCTGGACTGCGAGAATCTCGTTGTCAGTTCTGGAAGCAGTAGACGTCAAGGTTTACTGCTATTTACATAGAGTAAACGTCAATCGATATGGACGTTTATCTGAAGTTGATGGCAAGGATGTTGTCGTTAACCTATTGTTGACAACAGTCGATGTTGCCGTTATAAACACAGGTCAACCTGCATCCACCCGAGAATAGACCATTCTACACTACAAGCCATAAAAACCATACACATACATGCACAAAAATTTCTAAATGCATAATAAAATAAATACCAATTGAAATTTAAAGACTATTAAGAAATTTTAGGATATCACACTCTCTCCCCCTTAAATAATGTTCGTCATCAAAGATTGGTTCTAAGAAAACTCACCAAAAAGATGTGGATATTTTGCCTTCATTCCTTCTTCTAACTCTCATGTGGCTTATTCTAGAGCAAAGTTCCTCCACAAAACTTTCACTAGGGGGATCCTCTTGGACCTCAAATGCTGCACTTTTTGGTCCACAATCTTTATGGGCTGCTCCTCAAAAGATAAATCTTGCTGCAAATCTGCCGGCTATATACCTTCTTAGCATAGAAATGTGAAACACCGGATCTATGTTCGCCATAGATGGTGGTCATGCCAATTGATAAGCCACATTTCCCACCTTCTTCAAGATCTCAAATGGTCCAATTGTAAGGTCTCGGGTCTTTAGTGGATCCTTATTGGGTCTGTAGTGGTTCTGTGTGGTTGACGGCCAAGGCTTGCCGTTGAGTCAGAGTCAGCGTCCAGCGATGTGGACGTCTGAGCTTGAACTTAACGACATGCCATCTGGACGTCAGTCTGTAGGCGGTTCAGTTGGCGACCAGAGATGTTGACGTTGACTGGTCGGGCCTGTTGAAGTAGGGCAGCCCGAGAGCAGAACCTACCTTTCTCATTTCCTCTCCTTCCTTCCACCTTTGCCTTTCTTGATTCCTGCAGCTTCTGTTGGGTGAATTGAGCTCGTGGGAAGCCCCTGGATCGTGTGGCGTTGTTAGATCGGGCGGGAAACGCGTGGTTTTGGTGCGATTCGCGCGGAGTCTTCGAGGGAATCCGGCGCGATTAGTGGCTGTTTGGGGATTCTTAAGGCGTTCTGGGGTAGGGACTTAACCCCTATAACCCTCCCCAGCAAACTAGCATGCCCAATTAAGTGAATTGGAATGCAATTTATGGTTTAGGGTTTGGGTTATATCATGCCGGAATTGAGGGTGGTTTGGATAATCTAGGTGTTAGATTGTCTAATTATGATGTTTTGATAATGTGGATTGATGAGAGGATGTGTTTCCCTCCATCAGTCAGAATGTTATTTAGTGTTTCTGCCCATTGGGACTGATTCGGTTCAGTTCTGGGTATGGGGGACTGAAGATATCAACGTCCACATCTGTTGACGTTGAGATCTTCAGGGGTGATTTAAACGACAAGGTCGATTGCCGTTTAGTTATTGTTGACGGCATAGGGGCTGCCGTTTATCTCTGATTGGCGGCAATCGATGTGGCCGTTTATATCCTGTGTTCCAGCAGACTTAAGTTGTGTGATTAGAGGCGATTGACATGTGATGTCTGCCCTAATAGCACAAGTGGGCCAGGCTTAGAGTGTGACTCCGCCTGTGCATAGGAGTAGTTGCTTGTGACACGAGGTGTTTACTACTGTACGGGGTTTCAGACGTTGAGTGTGCTCCGTCTGTTGTACGCGCGTTGCGTTACCGTGTACCCGTTTCTGTTGTGTTACCTAGGCGTGGGTGCGACTCCGTCTAGACGACTAGCGTGTGGTTGTCCTCCGCTAGTGAGCCAGGACATCGAGTGCGACTCTGTCCTGTGCGTACTCCTTTTGGTGGTTTTGAGCCTGTCTCCGTGGAGCCCCTTCTCTACCGCTAGGGTCAAGCGTAGGGGAAAAACCGGTCGTGGATCAGACGCAAGAGAGAGCGTCTGTAGTGTGCACACGTGGCTGGGGTTGAGAGCCTCTGTGGTGACGGGACGCCGAGCCACAGACCCTAGCTGAGCCCTACTTGTTGTGTGTGTGAGTGTGTGTTACTGAGCCGCGTGGTTTACAGTTTTGTGTTGTGGTGCGACGTGTACTTACTTTCAGTTTTTACTTTCCGCACTTTAGTTTAGTTGCCGGTGGGGTTACTTTTCCCTACTGGGTCTCTTTTCTTGAGACTCACTCCCTTCCCTTTCAGGTGGGTCTTCGTCGACTCCCGTTCCAGGCGAGTCTAGCCACTCCGGTGTTGGTGCTCCCTAGCTGCAGTGAGTTGTATCTTTTTGTTGTACTTCTGTACTCTATACTTTGTCTCAGACTCTGAGGTTGTATATGATATGTTCATATAGTGGAATTTTACTGCTTTGCATGGTGTGTATCTTCTTATATATATAGTCTCATCGGACTTTCACTTCCTACCCTTCCGAGCTTGTCTCGTGGGTTAGCGGGTCAGAATTCGGGTTACTGGTTGTTACTGGTAATGCGGATTCTGGGTCGTTACACCAATAATCTTGGATTCAAATTTCCACGCCGACCAAATCTAACCACCCCTTTGTTGGAGAGACCTTAAGGAATACATGCTCTCCCACCTCAAAGTCCAAATCCTTCCTTCTATTATCTGCATAGCTCTTCTATCGGTCATGAGCTGCCTTTAATTTTTGTTGAATTAGCTGAATCTTACTAGAAGTTTCTTATACAATCTCAGGTCCAACCAAGTGTCTATCACTAGCTTCCTCCGAACACAAAGGAGATCTACAAGGCCTACCATACAAAGCCTCAAATGGAGCCATACCTATGCTTGCATGGAAACTATTATTATAGGGAAACTCCACAAGAGATAAATGTTTCTCCCAATCACCCTTCCAATCTAGAGCACATGCTCTCAACATGTCTTCAAGAGTCTGGATTGTTCTTTCGGATTGTCCATTCATCTATGGGTGAAAAGCTTAGCTAAGATTCAGTTGAGAACCAAGGGCAACTTGCAAACCTTGCCACAATCTTGAAGTAAATCTTGGGTCAATATCCGAAAGAATGGATTTTGCAACCCCATGCAATCTAACAATATTATCTACATAAAACTTCGCCAAATTTTCAACAGATTGCTTCTTCTTCATAGGTAAGAAATATGTAGTCTTGGAGAATCTATCCACAATCACCCAAATGGAGTCATTGCCCCTAAAAGATCTGGGCAAACCAGAGACAAAGTCCATAGTAACCTCTTCCTATTTCCATAACGGAATATCAATCTTTTGCATCAAACCTAATGGCCTCTGCTTTTCTGCCTTCACCTGCTGGCATGTTAAACATCTAGCCACAAAGTCAGCCACATCTCTCTTCATGCCTTGCCACCAAAAAGTCCTTTTTAGGTCTTGATACATTTTACTACCACCTAGATGTATAGTAAACTTGGACCTGTGAGCCTCTTCTAAAATTTGCTTTCTAACATTAGCAATGTCTGGCACATAAACTCTATGCTGAAATCGGATAACACCTTCCTCATCACGAGCAATGCCTGCCTTCCCTATCATCTCTTGCAGTGTAGGATCATCCTTCTGACCTTCTACCACACAATTAGAAGAGAAGACCTGATAGTCAACTGAGCCACAAAAGCTTGGCACAATTATGACTCAATCTCTACAAAAGCACAAGCTACATCTTCTACCATCTTCCAATCCTTCTACATTGTTGTCCTCTTCCTGCTAAGCGCGTCGGCTACCACATTAGCCTTGCTTGGGTGATAATGCAACTCAAAATCATAATCTTTTAAGAACTCAATCCATCTCCTCTGCCTTAGATTTAGCTCCTTCTGTGAGAATAAGTACTTAAGACTTTGGTGATCAGTGAATACCTCAAACTTGACACCATATAGATAATGTCGCCAAATCATCAAAGAATGCACTACCACTTCCAACTCTAGATCGTGAGTACCAGTTACGCTCATGCTCCTTTAGTTGATGAGAAGCATAGGAAACCACTTTCCCATCCTACATAAGTACACATCCGAGCCCAATATGAGAAGCATCAGTATAGATCGTGAAGCCATCTGCCCCACTAGGTAGAACTAGTACAGGTGCAGAAGTCAATCTACTCCTCAATTCTCTGAAATGTAATGCATATAACTTACGTCTCATAAAATATGCAATTGATCTAAACATGTTCCTATGCATAGCATGCAATCAAATTTTTTCATGGTATATGCTTACTGTCATGCAACATGTAAACAATTTCAAGTACTTTTGACTCATATCATGTAACATGCAATTTAGTCATTATGTAGCTGGTAGTCATGTAGTATGTAAAACAAATGACATGTAGTTCATGTGGCTTGTAACATGTAGACATTTATCATGTAGACATGTAGTTCATATAACAAGTGGTTCATGTAGTTGCCAAGACATAGCCCACACTACGAATAGAGATCATATAGTCATATAGTCATTCACTTATCACCTAGGCAAAGCAGTTATGAAGTCATGGTCATTGCGCAATACCGGGGAAAGCCCTTACCACCTTAACCAGTACAACATGTCTACCTCCATGATTTCAATCCATTGCCCACGGATTCATATAGTCAATTCATGTAGGTGAACCATTACCATAGGGGCATTCCATGGTGTAGTTCCTTGTAGTTATCTCTATCATAGCAATGTCCTTTTTGGCCAATTCGTTTCAGATGTATTAATGTATAAAATCATGCAATCTACATTTTCATACATTTCTATCATGCTCTTTCATACATTCATGCATAATTTATCAAAATGACAATGCAATATCACATAGCATTCCTTTCTCAGTTCTGAAATTAAACTTTACTGTAAAACAGAAACCTAGCATGGTACTAATTATATCACATCCATTCATGCACATATTCTCATGTTTATTTAAATTTTATATGCATTCTGCCATTCAGAAAATCATAGCAATATGTACAGAGGTCTAAAAATCTCAAACTTTTGACAGTAAATCTGATTCAGATCATACGATGCACATGAAAAGTTTCATAATTTTCTGAGCTTTGTAAACATTTTTCATAATTATATTCCATCAGTTTAAGCTAACTAACATGGTACAACAGTGAGGAAAATCATACAATTTTTATTCTAAAACTGAATATAACAAGTATGTAGTTTCATCTTACAGTATTACAGTCTTAAATTTTAACATTCTAACATGAATCATGTTTGCCATCTTTTCACTTTTCCTTTATCAATTCCATTTGAATCCAAACGAATAACCATTCATAAGTACATATAGTCCACACATCATTGTAATGACCTGTCCATAGTTTAACATTACTGAAACACACAAAACATCACCTGGCCGAAACCTCATACAAGCATGAATCACAGATAAGCAAATAAAATCAGATTTCAGGAATTTACAGCACTGATCAACTTAACGGCCAAATATGTGGCGTTTACATCAAGTTAATGTCCACACATCCTGTCGTTAACATCAGTAGACGGCGGCACATAGCGCCATTAACATATAGTAGATGTCTGAAATAAACATGTCATTTGCATGAAATAAATGGCGGTCGATGCTGTCATTTACAAAAATTAAACGGCCAATGATATGGACGTTAAGTTCATTCGTCCAGTAAACATAGAAACTTTACAAAAAATGACAAGACTTCTACCCTTTCCCGCACGTTATTTTCATGGTTTAAAAATATGTAAAAATGATAAATCTGAAGACTAATCTATCCTAAACCGGTCCCCCATGTCACTTGCCTCTAACCCTCCTTCTGGAGTGACGAAAAGAGATCCGAAGAAGCCCACCTTGGTAGTAAGGCAGTCCTCCTCTCCGGCTTCAATCGCTCAGAATCCACCTCTAGTGCAGCTCCCCTGCTTAGAGAAGCTCCTGACCTCGATGCTGAACATTCCTCCTTGGTCCAGAAAGCTTCAAATCGCATGAACAAGCTCTGCAAACCCCTTTCTCTCGGCCCTCCTTTCTCTCTTCTCAACCAGTGCAAAAACTCTCTCTCTAATGCCAAATCCGAGTCTTAAAAGGATTCCCAAGCCTTGCCCAGACCTAACCCTAGCCCTAGGATCAGAAACGCACCATAACTTCCCATTAAACACTCTAGAAATGGTCGATTTATCTCCCCCAGAATGGAAACAACAAAAATAGGCAAGTCAGGTGAACGTCAACATCAGTAGCTGTCAGCCTTGATGTAGACGTCCATCGATCATGTCATCTATATCCTTGCTCGAAAAATCCAATATTCTAGAAAATAATAAACGACACAAGAAACTGTCATTAACAAGAAGTAAACGGAAAAAGATCATGTCGCTAAAAATTGTCAACGCCAGCAGATGTTGACGCCAAGTTCAACACAGAATAGCTTACAACTACATGCAGAAATATACATACAATTGCAATATACATTTAAATAAAATTCTAGGGCACTACATACATTCACTGTCCTGTAAAGTTGATAACATATGTTTTGTCTAAGTATACATCGACTTTTATATAATAGGTCACAACGATTTTCTTAGAAGAACATCAATTTCGGTTCTACATCGGTTTCACTTAAACAACGACTTCCTTAGTAAAATATCGATTTCATTCTAGCATCGACTTCATAAGTGTAGTACCCCAGAAAATTCATTAATATGAATTTAAATATACAAAATTGAAAATTTATCAATTAATAAATTCAAAACTAGTTAAAAGGGTATGCATCGCTATTGCATGCGTATAAACCCATATTCATAAAAATAGTAATTATACTTTAAATGATATTCTCTAATGACCTATTAAGGAATTTGGCCATAGGAAAATCATTTGGACCAAGTTTTAGAATTTATATGACTTATTATGGTAATTAAGGAATAAGTCGAAAAACCATTATTTTATGAACCAAAGTGAATTAAATATTAGAATTAAAATTATGGGTAGACTCCAACGATACGTATTGGTAGTCCATCATAAGAATTTGGACCAATGGACCTCTCATAGCCCATGAATAAATTCAAGTAAGAAATGCAATTAAAATCCGTAACTCTATTATTCCCTAATTAAAAAGGAAAATCCCGTAAGATAAATTCCAATAAATAATGGGCTTTGTTAAATGGACCATATAAAATTTATTGGGCCAAAATAGGGATTTCTAAAAGGGGAATATTAGGAAAATACTCTAAATTCGTAACTTAAATATTGCTTGAATAGAAAAGAGGTATTTAAGCATTAAAATAGCTAATATAAGATGGAATTGGATTCCTAAACCTACCCTAATAGGTTGGCTACGAATTTGGATCCCAACCTAACCCAAATTAGACATTTCAAGCTTGGAAGGTGGAATTAAATAGGAAATCTCGGAATTAAATAGGAGTTAGAGTCCTATTAGGAAATAGAAACATATGAAGCATAAATACTCTCCTAAATCCCCCATGGCCGGCCCTAGCTCGTTGCTAAGGGTTGCTGGACCAGGAGGAGAGGCCAAGGAGGAGGAGATCTCGTGGGGGAGAAGAACCTCTCAAGCTCTCTCTCTCTCGTTCTTTAAGTTCTAGCCCTAGAAGAGGAAAACAACTAAAGGTAGGCATTCTCACAAGCAAAACCAAATTAATTTTGTTTGTAGATTGTTCTAGGCATCAGGAATAAAAGCCCTCTTGTTTCATAATTTTCCATTGAGCCTATCTTTTCTTCTTGACTTTTCATATTCTGCAACTAGCATGAGCTCGAACCCTCTTCTAAATTCTTGATCTCCATGTTTACTCGACCCCATGCTCTCAAATATTAACTGGAGGTACTGATGCTAGTTAGGCATCTCTTGCCCCTAAAAGCCCTAATTTTCATCCACCCTATCTTGCAAATTAATTCTTGCATCCCAACTGTACATAGTCTTCTATTCTCCATGTTTGACTTGATTAGAGCCTATCGAAACCATGACTGTTTTCAAATTCTGATTTACTAGAAGTACTCTTACATGTCTAAATCGGTTTAGAACTAGTTTCATGATTTTTCATGCATTGTATAATTTGTTCTAAATTTTTGAAGCACCTTGTGTCAAAACAAGGCAATCTGGCCCGCGATCCAATGCTCTGTCCTCCGTTCTATCGTACTCAGGCACAGTACCTGAGAATGCGATGGACCGATAGGCCACGTTCTCAGGGCTTGTCTTGACAGCACCGCCGTCGTGTTCTGAATGCGACAGGGGCTGTCGTCGCGTTCTGACTACCTGACCTGTCGTGATCCTCAAACAACCCTGTCGCGTTCTGGAAACTGGCACTGCCCGTCCTGTCATGATCTATACAAGACCCTGTCGCGTTCTTTGCTAGCCCCGTTGCGACCCTTACAAGGGTACGTCGCGACCCGAGACTTTTGCATAAAAACCCATAAATCGTGATGCTATTACTTTATACAGGGATTATGCCCTTCGTTAACAGTCTCACACGCAGTAATACACACTTGTTATACTAAACATATATTGTGTAAATTAAAATACATACACATGATCTCTTTCTATCTACAATTTCTCTTACACTTGCACTCACTTTGAACCATCCATAATGGCTTAACATGGCATGAAATTATCTCATAATACATCTGCTAATTTATGTCAATTATGTTGCCCAGCTAGCAAGCCCAGAGGGGGGTGAATGGGATTCTTAAAATTATTGAGAACCTAAAATTAGTTCACAAAAAAGTCACACAAAACACACTTCGATAGTTGTTAGTGTTAGTAAAGATAAACAGCAAACACACAAAGGCAATCACACTACACAAGGATTTATCCTAGTTCGGATCCCCTCTCCTTAGGAGTCCTACGTCCAGTCTCTGAGCAGTATCTTAGGATTTCACTACCCAAGGGTACAGTATGGACCCTTACACACCCAGCCGTAGCTAGTCTTCTCTTCACAACCTGAAGAGGAATTACAACACCCTGGATACCACCAGGTCTTCCTTCTACGTGAAGGTAACACACACCCTGGAACCCCTAGGTCTTCCTTCAACACGAAGGGAAAGATCACAGGAATGAGGAAAAGAAAACAAGCCCATAGATCAAGCTAATACAATGCTAGATCTGAAGCTAAGACTGAGAAAGAAAGGATCTGCAGAATTGATCTCTCTCAGTACAAGAGGCTCTCTCAAGGATCCTCACTAATCTCAGAGAGCAAGAGCTAGAACAGATGTGAGTGAAAAACTTGGATCTTCAGTTTTCTCACAGAAGACTTTGAAAAATCGTTGTAAGCGTTGTTTGTCAATACAAGGTATCTTCTTATGGAGCTTCAGTCTTCTATATATATCTTCTATTTGAAATTTGAACGTTGAAGTGCCCGTTGTCTCTAAGCTTTTTTTACGTTAGACTACATGTCACTGTAGAACAGTCTTTAGCTTTCCATGCACGCAACAAGAGAAAGGATCTTCTCTGATATCCGTTATCTTCTATATTGTCCAACGTTGTATTGAGGTGCACTGTCAGAGACCTGCACACATTAAATGCTAAAAAAATAGATAGCTAGGCTATCTCTTGTTGTCAGTCAACGTTAGAATGATTTTATACAAAAATAGAAGTTCCATTCTGTTCTTCTAAAAAGATGTTTACAGAATAACCACAAAAATAGAAGATATTGTTTCCATGTACTGCAGTGATACATTTAGTCGCAATAAATGCATGCTTGTCAGAAAGATATACGTGAAGATTTATGCACATACAAATCGTTATATTGACAAATCGTTATGACTCTATAAGCAAATTGTTATGAGCAAGTTGTCAGAGACAAACCGATGTGGGCAAATCGTTGTTTGTTGTATCGAATCGTTACGGTGACTAAGTCGTTATGTAACTAAACAAATCGTTACAATGACAGAGTCGTTGTGTAACTTATCGAATCGTTACAAGGATCAAGTCATTATGAACATAATGAATCGTTGTGAAACTGAAATCGTTGTGAGTGCAAATCGTTGAGCTCACTTATCAAATCGATGCGAAGACCAAATCGTTGTGAGAGCAAATCATTATTCTCTCTTGAGAAATCGATGTGAGAGCAAATCGTTGTTCTCACATAAGAAACCGATGTGAGAGCAAATTGTTGTTCTCTCTTGAGAAATCGATGTGAGAGCAAATCGTTGTTCTCACTTAAGAAATTGATGTGAGAGAAAATCGTTGTTCTCACTTAAGAAATCGATGAGAGAGCAAATCGTTATGAACCAAGTCGTTATGGTTTCTTAGCGAATCGTTGTGATGTCGATGCTATCACTTAACGAATCGTTATAGAAGCAAATCATTGTGAGATTGATGCGATCAATTAGCGATTCGTTATGGAAGCAAATCGTTATGCTTTCTCAAAATCGACCAGACACTTATGGAATCGTTATGATACCCAAAACGATAGAACATATAGCGAATCCTTATGTGTATGAAATCGTTATGATAGTAAGGAAATCGTTATGAATCTATTGAAGTCTATATGATAGAGAAGGAAGTCGTGCATGCAGAAAATCGATCTGTACTTAGAGAAATTTCATGCTTTAAACTTACAAATAATACTTACCCATTTAGCTTGATATTTCTTGTTTCATTTCTTGTACTCAAATCTCATAGAAAATATGTTAGATTAAACTTTATTATAGTTTTGTTAATCACTAAAATAAATATGTAATTAATTTAATTTACATGGGGATAAACTGATCATCAATCTCCCCCTTTTTGTTGATGACAAAACTTAACAATAAGCATAGATGATCTGAAATGAATCTAAACGAAATTGCGGAACTATAAGAGATATATTTCAGAAGTACTATAGTTCTCCCCCTTTTTGTCATTAAGCAAAAAAGGTATAAGAGTGAGACAAAGAAGAGAGAAAAGAATAAGGAGAACAGAGGATCATTTTATTCAATTTTGACTGGGTATAGGAAGATAGAAAGCAGGAGACAGAAGAGAGGCAAAATGAGAAATGACTTCCCAAGCCTTTTCTTCCTGCTTCTCAAAGTACAGCCTAAAAACCCCAGGTTCTAGAGAATAGGAAGGTCCCATGGTAGGAGCCATCCTGGCAAGATGATGAACCAACTGCTCATCTAAGAACTACCGATCTCGATCAAGGGAAACTTTAAAGAGGGTAATCTTCCCAAAACTGGCACAGGTGAGGAATTGATCCATAGAGACTGGATAGAAAAGCTCCTGGTGCTTCAAGTCTAGCCGCATGGCCACATACACCTTATACCTTTCAACCCATGTCTGATAAGGATCATGAACAAGGTGGATGGAATTCATGTCCAGAAAGGTGGCAGCTGAAAGTGGAGGTTTACCTTCCCTGGCCTGAGATACATTCAGATCAGTAAGCTGCTGAGTAGATAGGGGATAGAATCTAGCCCACTCTAAAGGAGAGAGTCTTTCACATTCAGACAAAAGAGGGGCGAGGACATCAGCATTGACATGGCCCTGGTGATACTCTCTGAACAAGAATCTGTGAAAGGCAACCAGATGACCCTTCTGCACTTTAATTCTTCCCATGACTCTGGCTAAACGCTAAAAAATAATTGAGCCGACAGCTGATTCCATGACCAGAGAGTGAAGAGGGGGAAGAAAAACAACATTAGGTAGCTCGAGGGTGGCAAAATCAACCTGGATAGCTTCAGTGTGAGCTTCTATAGACCCCAGGGCACTGATAGCCTGCTTGAACTGACCAAGCTGAATTTCGGGGAGACGATGGAGATACCGGTAGTCATTGAACATTTGAAAGTACCGGATCATCTTGATTTCCTTTTGAATGAAAGGAGCCCAGGTGTCCTTGTGAAGGATCTGGAACCATTCTGATAAGATCAAGGAATGATCCCAGGGAGGGAACCTGGCTGATCGGGCATGAAGAAACTTATTGTACAAAGTCTTGTGGCCCCGAGCCCACTGCTCTTCAGTTTTAGACTCAGCTAGGGAAAATATTTTGGATTTTTCAATTTTTGAAAGAGGAGTGTAAGGCAAAATGACATTAAGATGATCGGTAAGATTTAGATGAGGAAGATTAAAAATAGTAGCATAAGCAAATTTATGAAGGAATTCTCTATAGAGTGGTTTATTTTTGTTGTCCACTGTTAGAGAAAACCACAGAGGTGGATAACAAGGGTCAGAAGAAATAGAAGAGGTGGAGGTTATTTTTATTTTCTTAGGAGCAGGGCTAGAAGAGCCTGTCCTATGAACACGAGTTCCAACCTTCAAAACAGATCAGAGAATAGCTTCCTCAAACTCATTTTTGATGTCCCTAAGAAAGGGAGCATCAATCTGAGCACTCTCCGGAATAATCGTAATGAAGGAGGGAGGAGTAGTAGGATGAAGAAACGAATGTGAGGTAGAAGGAGGTATATCTGTTGGTCCAAAAGAAGAGGAACCAGAGGATGAGGAGGCTCCAGCTGATGAGGAGGCTGGAGGAACCTCAAAGGGAGGAGGAGCAGGAATGTGAGTGGTGGAGACAGGAGATGAAGAGGACTGTGAAGGAAATGGAGTAGATGAAGATATGTTTCTGGGTAGTGGTTGTTTGAAAGTAGGTGGAGCTGGAGGAGCTGTGGAGGATGAAGGTGGTGAAGGAGGAGCTGGTGTCTGAATGGGAGAAGGAGCTGGGGGCTCAGGAGCTACAGCTTCTTCTTCTACCCTGACACGATCAACCTTAGCTTCCACTGGCCCGATTAGTCCAAACAGATCCTCAGTTGGCCCTCTTGGCCCATATTCTTTAGCTGTCACCTGATCAACAATTACTGGCTCTGATGGCCCTACTGGATCTTTAGATAGGTGCCCTGATGGCACAGACTTCACAGCTTCATCAGGAATAGATGGCCCTAAAGGCCCAGACTCCTCTGCTGAAACAAGCCCTAATGGCCTAGCAATCTCTTCATTTGCATCCTCAGAAGGCTGAGGAGCAAGTGGTGTGGGAGCAGGAGGTGCTGATGCTCTTACCTCCTTTAGAATGTCTGACAAAAGAGTCTTCATGCTTCCCATTTCCTTGTTCAACCACTTTATTGCATTCTTCACCATGCCCATTTCTTTTGCTGCTGAAGCTTGGCTCATAAAAATAGAATTAACATCTGATTGCACAGAGCAAAGTATTTCACCTTGGGCATCTAATCTTTCTATCACAGGCTTCAAGTTAATGACAAACATCTATCTTTGTGGCCTCTGATGAGGTGCTTCTGCAAGGAGAGGGATCTCTGAAGCAACTTCCTTTCCCTTCTCACTGGCCCTAGCAACGGGCTCCTCAAGATCATCATGAGCATCCTGACAATCTGAATCAGAAGAACTGGCGGTTACTCCTTCTTGAAAATCATTTACTGGGGATTTTTTAGTACTCTCCCAAAATCTCCCCTTCAACAGGGGCATCTTCCATAGGTACATCATTTTGGACTTTTGTTGCTTGCTCCCCTTGGACAGGCACATCTTCCATCTGAACGTCATTGTGGCCTGATGCCCCAACTTCATCTTCCTGATCTTGCTCCACCTGAGGAGGAGCATCTTCCACTACAGTCTTTTCAATGTGGCCTGGTGCCACGACATCTGGTGCTACTGATTCACTGAACCTCTTAGGCTCCCCTTGAGTGCTAGAAATGGATTCCAACACATCTCTAAGAATGGATGCCACAATAGTGGTGGGGTTTAGTTCTTCAGAGGTTCCTACAACTGGCACAATATTCTCTGGAGGAATTTCTTCAATTAGGCTGCCAGTGACCACGGATTCTTCTACTCTGGCCTCTACTGCTGCTGATTGTTTTGCTATTGCTGGAGTTACTGTTTCTTCTGCTAGTGCTGCTGCTGATTCAGGTTCCTCCTGAACTGATGGAATCTGTTCCTGCTGATCTGGAATACTTGGTACTACTACTCTAGCTTCCTCTGCTGGTATTGCTGCTGGTGCTGCTTCTCCTACCTCTTCCTGGACTTCTTGGGCTTCGCCAATGATGGCCTCACCCTCAGCCACTGAGGTCTTAGTCCATAAGCCATTTACAACTGAAAATCCGCTCTTCCTTAAATTCCTACTACGGATAGCCTGCCCCATCTTCTCTACTACTGCTCCAGACAAGTTAATGTCAAAATGTTGAAAGATCTTGGTGAGCAGATGAGCATAAGGCAGGGACACATTCAATTTGTTCTTCGTGTCCCAAACTTGAGCATGAGCAAACTTCATTCGCTCCAAGATAACCTCGGCCATGTTAATCTCCTGGTCCTAGATTGCCCAGAACATCATGTTTGAGTCCGCCTTTGTATAGGTCGAAAAGGTGGCACTCCTAGGGACCAAGATTTAACAGATTATGAAATGCAATAGGCGATTAAATGCATTCATTTGGTTTATGTCCAATTTCTCATCCTTCAGTCGGAACTCAGGACCTACAATCCCTAACCCCTTCACCTGAATGCCCACAGTGTGGACTCTACTGTGACCGGTGGTGCAAACTCCAAATAAAGATTCCAAGAGCTCATAGGTGATCCTAATATGGGTACCTTTGACATATGATGTCAAGGACCCATCCTCCTCCGTCTTCAGGCACACATAGAATGCTTTGACGAGGTCTGGGTAACTAACCTCTGATAGGGTCGCCAGCTTCGACCACTTCATCCTCTCCATAGCAGCAATCACATTCCCCATGCCATTTTTCTGCAAATCTGCAATATCTACAGCATTGTTTCCACAGAGCTTTTTTTTTTTTTTTTTTTGGTAAATAATACCGAGATTGTATTGATTAAAAGGGGAACCAATACATAAATGATTTCATGCTATCACAATCCGATAGCTATGAAGAAAGGAGAAGAAGCTCCTAAAAGATGCGAATAAAGGGAACATGGATTCACATCAAAGACCAAAACAATTCAGAAATTAAAGTTCCTTAAAATTCTCTTAGATCTGATTGAATGGCTGTCCTCCTGAACATGAAATTCAGTAATATTCCGAACATCAGAGATAATGGACAATAGCACATGGGTCCTGGTTCTGGCAGAAGAGTCAAATATCCTGCAACATCTTTCCTTCCAAATCCACCACATAGCAGCCCAAAATGTAGCAAAAGCGAGAATTATGGTAGCCCCTTTACCATGAAAGCTACTAAGCAAGCTTTCACATTCAGCAAGGATAGAATGCTTGGGATTACGGTGAATGTCCAATCTATGAAGAAGCTGCATCTATATCTAGGTACTATAATTGCAGTTGAAATATAAATGGTTGATCTCTTCCTCCTGCTGTCTACAAAGAAAACAAATGCTTGGCCCATGGATTCCTCGCTTCCGAAGAACATCAAAGGAAGGAATATGCCCTAGTAAACATTGCCAAGCATGGGTTGATTGCTTTTGATTTGTAGGCCTTCTCCACACAATCTGAAACCAAGGGACCTTCGGGTAAACAGTACGTCTCATGTCATAGATCTGAAAATTGCTAATGTTTCCATTGTTGTGTTTCCAAATAATGGTGTCCTCGCATCCTTCATGAATGGGAATGCACATGATCTTAGGCCAAATATCCATCATTTCACTACAAGTTGGAGTAGGTAGGCACCACCTTCCATTGTGAATAAAGACGCTGACAGTAGGCAGGGATCCCAAGCAAAAGTCTGATGTAGTTACCGCCCATAGAGGAGATTGATTGTCCATCAATCCAAGGATCATCCCAAAGGTTGAAAGTGAGACCATTACCAACTTTGAGCATAACATTAGGTTGCAGCCATTCTCTAACTTGAAGGATACCCTTCCAAGCTTGAGAATGATAAGAATGCAATTGCGCCATCCAGATAGAAGTCTTAGAGAGATACCGACTTTTCACCCAATTGTTCCATAAAGTATCTTGGTTAGAGATAATCCTCCAGAGCTGCAAAGTCATAGCGGAGACATTCCACACATGAAGTCTCCTAAATCCCAGCCCCCCCTCTTCCTTCGGCCTGCTAACCCACTCCCACTTGATGAAATGGAATGGTTTATAATCACCGGAAGAATGCCAGAAAAAGTTTCTAAGTAATCTCTCCACTTCCCCAATAAGATTCTTAGGCAAAAGAAAAGCCACTGCCCAGTAGATTGCATAAGAATTCAAGACCGAACGGATCAGTTCCATGCGGCCTGCTTTGGATAGATGTTTAGTTTTCCAGGAGGCAATTCGGTTCTTGATTTTCTGAATAATCGGAGTGCAGTGCGAACTGACAATCCTAGTGGAGAATAAAGGAAGCCCAAGATAGTTTGCTGGAAGAGATCCCTCATGAACCCCCAAAGCATCAAGTAATGGACCCTTATGATGAATTCTTGCGCCAACAAATACCTTACTCTTAGCAGAATTTAATTGTAGACCGGAGCAAGCATAAAAAGATTGGAGAATACTAGAAACACAGCGAGCTGAAGCTATAGTTGGTTTCAAGAAAATGAGCAAATCATCTGCAAACATAAGATGAGATAGATTCACATTACCATAGCTCGGCACTTGTAAACATCTCTCTCCCACTTTCTGCTCAATCAAGATAGAAAGCCCTTCCATAGCAATACAGAACAAATAAGGGGATAACGGATCCCCCTGCCGGATACCGTTAGCAGATTGGAAGAACCCCTTAGGGCTGCCATTGAGGAGAACAGAAAACCTTGCAGAGTTAATTAGGATAGCAATCCAGTCAACCCATTGATCCGGGAAGCCCATTTTCCTGAGTAAGTAAAGAATGTATCCTCTATGAACAGTATCAAATGCTTTGCGCAGGTCCACCTTCATACAAAGAAGATTGCCACGTTGTTTGGAATGAATATCCCTGACAATATCATTAGCAAGCAAAATACTATCCTGGATCCTGCGGCCCTTGATGAAAGCCGATTGATGCTTACTAATAAGATGAGGCATAAATTGCTGCATACGATTTACCATCAGCTTGGAGATAATCTTATACAGATAATTGCAAAGAGGTGAACCTTTTCCTTCATAGAGGTGAACCTTTCTTGCTGAATTGATGTGAGGAACTCAGCTCCATAGCCCCCGACGCTGCCGAAAATAACAGATGTGGCCATGGATTTGAACTGGGAAGGTTTCTGGAGGATTGTGATGAGGAAAGGAACAGAAGCCCTCATGAAATTTCTCGCGGGAAGGAGTTTGGAGCATCAAATTGCAGAGAGACAATGCCGAAGTTGATAGGGTATCACCTCAGGCAGGTAGAGGGGGATGAAGACGGGATGTGAATCGATGCCACATAGATTTCGGGATATATCAAAAGAGTAAAGTAACTTTTCAAAACGGAGGCAGTATAATGGCAGAAAAGGACAAAATGACCAGTTCAATGGAAATAAATTCTTTTAAAATTTTGAACCGTCAAGGATATTTAAACAAGCAGGCAACATTTGGAATTTTGCTTAAATTCAAGGAGGAAAAATAATTGATATTCTGAATATTAATATCTCAATTTTATACAGATGATTCTTTTACAATTTACACATGCCTAATTCCCTTCTAAGAGAAGTAAATCTCTCTTCAGGTAAGGCCTTTTGTGAAAATATTTGCTAACTGATTATTATTTTTTTTGGTAAGTAATACCGAAGTTTTATATTGATTTAGAAATCTAATAATGTACAAGATGAGGGTCCATGCTACCACAGCCTAGTAGCTATGTACCCGACATGTGCCAAGAAGCACACTAATAAAGGTGCAAACATGCAACACCCTAAAAACACAAGAAGATCAAGATAATCGAATGTTGAAGTTTCCGACTATTCTCCTGGATCTGTGAGAGATAGTATGCCCCTGAGTACTGGCCTCAGTAATAGTCCGAACATCAGCAAGGATGGAAAGTAGAACTTGCACCTTACTTCTGGATTTGGATTCGAAAATCTAAGTGCACCTTTCCTTCCAAATCCACCAAAGCGCAGCTCTAAAAGCAGCAAAGGCAACACAGGTGGCAACACCAGAAGAATGGAAACTCGAGAGCAAGGCTGTACATTAGGAAAGTAAAGTATTCAAAGGCCTGCGATGGATCTCCAACCGATGCAATAGCTGCATCCAAAGCCAGGAAGAGTAAGAGCACTAGAAGAAGAGATGGTTGACATGCTCATCGCTCAACTTACAGAGAATACAAATATTGGGACCACAGAAATTCCTTCTTTGTAGAACATCAAACGTTGGGATACCACCCATCAGCACTTGCCAAGCATGGAGGGAAAACTTCTGAATAGTAGGTCGCTTCTAGACAAGGTGAACCCAAGGAACTTTTGGGTAGACAACTCTTTTAAGATCATAAATAAAATTGCTGCTGATAGGATTATTGTGGTGTCTCCATGCAATAGAATCTTCACAGTTAGCATAAAGGGGGATGCTAAGAATACGAGGCCACAGAAGAAACATCTCACTAGAAGTTGGTGTAGGGAGGCACCATCTCCCATCTTGGATGAGGTAGCTAACAGTTGCATGAACAGGTAGGCCAAGCAGAAATCTGATATAATTATCCCCATGGGAATTAATAGATTCACCATCCAACCAAGGGTCTTCCCACAAGTTAATTGAATCCCCTTTACCAATCTTGTAGATAACCTGAGTTCTCATCCAATCTCTGGCATGAAGAATACCCTTCCAGGCATGAGAATGGTAGACTTGCAGCTTGGCAGACCAAATAGTACTTTTCTTAAGGTATTTACTTCTCACCCAATCTGTCCATAGATTATGATTGTGAGACATGATCCCCCAAAGCTGCATTGAAAGCATTGCTGAATTCCAGGTAGAAAGACGTCTTAGCCCCAGCCCACCTTCATCTTTAGGCCTACACAACCAGTCCCACTTCACAAAATGGAAAGGTTTGTAGTCCCCAGAAGCATGCCAGAAGAAATTCCTCAGCATTCTTTCAACATCACCAATCAGTCTTTTGGGCAATATGAAAGAGACCGCCCAATAAAGAGCATATGAATTCAATACAGACCTGATCAATTCCACCCTTCCAGCTTTAGATAGCATTCTGGTTTTCCAAGAAGCAATGCGCTTAGATATTTTGTGGAGGATTGGTGCACAGTGCATGCTTGTCAAAGAAGTAGAAAATAAAGGAAGGCCTAGATAGGTAGAAGGTAAGACGCCCTCCTGAACTCCCAATGCATGAAGCAAAGCACCTTTCTGGCGGATGGCAGCCCCAACAAAGACTTTACTCTTAGAGACATTTAATTGCAACCCAGAGTAGCAATAGAAGGCTTTGAGGATATTAGAAACACAGTTGGCCGAAGAGACATTTGGCTTTAAGAAAAGGAGCAGATCATCAGCAAAAATGAGATGAGATATCTTTACCAATCCAGAAGAAGGAACAAGCAAAGATCCATCCGCCACCTTGTCCTCAATAAGGATAGATAGACCCTCCATGGCAATACAGAAAAGGTAGGGAGATAAAGAATCTCCCTGCCTAATACCATTAGTAGAACCAAAGAATCCGACAGGACTTCCATTGAGGAGCACGAAAATAGTTGCTGTGTTAATTAAAATCGCAGTCCAGTCCACCCACTGAGTAGGGAATCCCATTTTCTTAAGCAGAAGAAGAATGAAGTCCCTGTTGACTGAGTCAAAAGCTTTCCGAAGATCCACTTTCATACAAAGAGTGTTACCCCTGTGCTTGGAGTGCATATCTCTGACCATGTCATTTGCAAGAAGAATGCTGTCCTGAATTTTGCGGCCCTTAATAAACGCAGACTGATGATTGCTTATGATTGAAGGCATGAGCTTTTGCATACGATTAGCCATCAGCTTAGCAATGATCTTGTAAAGGAAATTGCACAAGGATATAGGCATGAACTGGTCAAAGGAGTCAGCCATATCATTCTTAGGAATTAGAGAGATGAAATTATGGTTTACCTGACGAAGCCAACGTCCACCATTGAAAAAGTAATGCACAGTAGCTAGAACGTCATGTCCAATAATGCTCCAACAAAGCTGATAGAAATCTGAAGGGAAGCCATCCGGGCGGGGACTCTTATTTTTTGGAGCACTCATAACAACATCAGTGATTTCTTTATCAGAAAAAGGCTTCAAAAGGGACACCCGATCTTCTTCTAATAGAACTCTGTGTGGTTGAATATCCGGAATCTCATATTGCTGCTCCTGATTAAGAAGCTCAGTGTAAAACTTAGTTGCATGGTTCTTAAGCTGCTGCAAATCCGACGTCTCATGCCCATCTGGAAGCCTACACTTACGAATAGTATTAATCATATGCCTCCCTTTAATACTAGCATAGAAAAACTTAGTAATGTCATCAGTTTGGATTAGCCAATGTTGCTTTGCCCTCTGTTGAGCTTAGGCACTTTCCATGTTCAAGCAAGAGATATAGGCATCCCGGGCTTGCCTCTCCTTCTGGATCAACTGATCATTCATAGGGTCATCAACTAACTCCAATTGCACTTGATGTAAAACTTCACTATCATAGGAAACCTTTTGTTGAATTGTACCAAACTCTTCACGATTCCAAACTTTAAGAGCCATTTTTACTGCATGAAGTTTCTTGCAAAGAATGAAAATAGGTGTGCCCTGAAATTGAGTGTTCCATGCTTGTTGGACAATGGAAGGAAAGGAATGATGCTGAGCCCACATAGTGTAGAATTTCAAAGGTTTGGGGCCACCTGCCACAGTATCTTCAGTGTAAATAGTAAGCTGCACATGATCAGAAAGAATTTGATCTCCATAATGGACATAGCTATCAGGGAACATATCCATCCATAAATGATTGATGAGGGCTCGATCCAATCTACAAGCAATTCGCCTGGCTCCCACTGACCGGTTACACCAAGAAAAGGTATTTCCCACACTCTTCAGATCCAGGAGAGAAGAAGAGTCAATACAAGTGTTAAAGTCACGCAGCATAGAAGGGGTCAATAACCGACCTCCAATCTTCTCCTGAGGATAACGAACATTGTTGAAGTCCCCAACAATAAGCCAAGGTGAAGTAATAGTAGTAGATAATAGGATAATATCCCGCCACAGACACTGTCTTTCATAAGACAAATTAGAACCATAGACAGCAGTTAAATAAAATCTTCTTCCAGATGAAATATCAGTGCAATCCATATGAAGAAACTGGTCAGAAGCTTTGACACCACAGATGTGAATAGAACCTGCATTCCAAAGGACCCATAGCCAACCTCCTGGATGCTCATTATAATTGTGCAGCATATTGAGGTGAGGGGCAATGGAAAGTCTTCTACTAACCATATTGTCCATTCTAACTTTGGTTTCAATTAAAATAACAATATCAGCCTTGGCTTGCGAAATAGCTTTTTTAACACTGAGTCTATGAGCTCTTTTATTAAGACCCCGAACATTCCAGGAAATAACCTTCATTATTGAGTTTGAGAGAGAGAGCGAATCCTAGCTTGAAGCTTATCCATCTTATGTTCCAAAGGAGTAGAAGAATGTCCAGTACGTCCCTCACCAGCACTAACTATTGCATGGCGCTGCATGGTGAAGTCCTCACCACCTTCCATAACACTCGAATTTCCTTTATGACTGTCCACATGGGCAGGTTTCAAAGAATGGGAAGGGCTAGAGATGTCTACCTTGCTGCGCACCTCACTAGGAAATCCGCCACCCAACCTTGGTACGCTCCAACGTGAATGGCTTCCTTCAAATGCAGCTACTGGTCCTCATTAGATGGTAGTATAGGAAGCATATCACGTTTGGCCCCACTTGCAACTTTAGAGATATTCACCATGCCACGGTTTGCACTAGCAGAAGAAGAAAGGAAGGTAGTCTTTGGAATGTGCAAGCTAACCGCCTTTCCATGCAACCTGCTCTCCTTTTGCTCCACCAGATCTTGATTAGCAAGACTGCCCATATTATGAAGATGCAATGGATCTTTGGTGATCACACTTTCATTAGAATGGTTAACATTCTCCACTCCAATAAAACCTTCCAAATCTTCCAAAACCGAAAATCGGTTATGAGCATGCACAGCTTCACGGAGAGTAATCCCTGACGCTGAAGCTTTCATGCCCTCAGAATGAAGAGTATGCAGCTGCAAGGACCCCTTAGCTGAGTCAAGTACCCTAACTGAGTCACTCGTAGCTAGCGACTAGACCCGGTCACCATCTGCTACAACCGGTTCGAGAAGAGTTCCAGCATCAGAATTCTTTCTTCTCCAAACCTTCTTCTACTTGATACCTTCCATGATCGGCCGACACTCACCATTAGCATGACCGAAGGACCTGCATTCAGAACAAACAACAGGCTTCCATTCATATTGCACCTGAACACTTGCAATAGATCCATCAACATCCATGACCGAGAGCTCAGTAGGAAATGCAGCATCAACATCCATCATTACACAAGCTCGAGCAAAAAGTAACCTCTTCCTAGAAGCTGTTAAGGAGTCCATATGGAGGGGACGACCTATAAGGCTCAAGATCTTGCTTAGACCCTTAGCAGTCCACCACTTGAGGGGGAGTCTAGGGAGCTTAACCCAAACTGGTATTGACGTTAGTGACTCCTTCTCCATCTGAAGGTCTGGAGACCATCTCCGAAGCACTAGAGGATGACCTTTAACACACCAAAAACCATCGAGCGCCCTCACCAAGTCTTCTTCGAGATTGAAAATGACAAGGAAGAAACCTCCTTCACGCATCAGCAACTCCACCTCGCCCTTCGGCTTCCAGAAGTTAAGAATAAAGGCCCTAAGCGCACTGAAAATAGGTTTCAATGAAAGAAATATCTATGTTACCATTAGCTACATGATCACGAATAAAATGATATCTAACCTCAATGTGCTTAGTCCTTGAATGATGTACTGGATTCTTGGTTAGATTTATTGCACTGGTGTTGTCGCATAATAAAGGAATTGTCTTGATCTGGAGTCCATAATCCTCAAGTTGTTGCTTAATCCATAGGAGTTGTGTACAACAACTTCCAGCAGCTACGTACTCAGCTTCTGCTGTAGATAATGCCACTGAATTTTGTTTCTTTGAGGACCACGAGATCAGACATCCTGCAGGAAATTGACAACAGCCACTGGTGCTTTTTCTATCTATTTTGCATCTAGCGTAGTCAGCATCAGAGTAACCTACTAAGTTGATTTCACATGACTTTTGATACCATAAACATAAATCATGGGTTTTAGCTAAATATCTAAAAATTCTTTTGACACTAATTAAATGAGATTCTTTAGGGTCTGCCTGATACCTAGCACACATGCATACACTAAACAATATGTCAAGTCTACTAGCAGTTAAATATAGTAGTGAACCTATCATACCTCTGTAGACCTTTTGGTCTACTTTCTTACCATCTTATCACTATCCATTCTTGTTGATGTGCTCATAGTCATTGACAGTGGCTTGCTATTTTTGAATCCAAATTTCTTTAGCAACTCCTTGGTGTACTTGGCTTGACAGATGTGAGTTCCTTCCTTTCCTTGTTTGATTTGCAATCCAAGGAAGTAGTTGAGCTCCCCCATCATGCTCATCTCGAATTCTCCCTGCATGAGCTTTTCAAAATACTGGCAAAGGGATTCATCAGTAGAATCAAATATTATATCATCAACATATATTTGAACAAGCAGAATATGTTTGACTTTAAACTTAACAAATAATGTACTATCTACTTGACCTCTAATGAAACCATAGTTTAATAGAAATGTACTTAAACGTTCATACCATGCTCTTGGTGCTTGTTTTAATCCATATAATGCTTTGTGCAACTTAAATACATGATTCGGAAAATCAATGTCATCAAAACCTGGAGGTTGTTCTACATAAACTTCCTCCTCAATAAAACCATTTAGAAAAGCTGATTTAACATCCATTTGAAATAATTTCAAGCCTAATGCGGATGCATATGCAAGTAGAATCCTAATAGCCTCAAGTCTAGCTACAGGTGCATAGGTTTCATCAAAATCTATGCCTTCCTCTTGGGAATAGCCTTGAGCTACCAATCTGGCCTTGTTTCTTATGATCACACCAGCTTCATCCAATTTATTTCTGAACACTCATTTGGTGCCAATCACTGGATGATCTGATGGTCTAGGAACAAGTGACCATACATAGTTTCTCTTGAACTGATTCAGTTCATCTTGCATGGCCAAAATCCAAGATTCATCAGTGACAGCTTCATTGACTATCCTAGGCTCTATTTGCGAGACAAAAACTAAATAATCACATGGAATTACATTACCTCTTGTCCTTACCCCTACAGATGGATCACCAATGATATTTTCTGGTGGGTGATCTTTCTTATATCTCCATTCGTTTGGAAGATTTTCATGTAAAATGTCCTTTTGTTGCAGCTCTTCCAGAGGTGGATCTTCCTTGTCCTCGATAGATGTATTCTTTAATTTCTTGGACAATTCTTCTGCATCATCAATATCACTATCTTCTTCCTCTCTCAAGGAAGGGTTAGTTTCATCAAAAATGATGTGTACTGATTGTTCAATTAATAAAGTACACTTATTAAACACTCTATAGCCTTTAGGTTTAGAAGCATACCCCATGAATATACCTTCATCTGATTTTGCATCTAACTTACCAATGTCTCTTTTGCCGTTGTTGTGGATGAAACATGGACATCCTAATGTCCTGAAGTGACTGATCTTCGGCTTCTTTCCCTTGTACAGTTCATATGTTGTTTTCTTCAAGATAGGTCTGATCATCACTCTGTTGATAATGTAACATGCCGTGTTGACTGCTTCAGCCCAAAAATACCTAAGCAAATCATATTCTGATAGCATTGTCCTCGCCATATCCAACAGGGTTCTATTCTTCCTCTCAGCAACTCTATTTTGCTGTGGTGTCCTTGGTGCTGAGAAATTGTGTTCTATCCCTTGGTCATCACAGAACTTGGCAAATATTTCATTTTGGAATTCTCTCCATGATCTGACTGGATCCCAACAATGCTGAACTTTTTGTCTTTCTGTACCTTCTTGCACGGTTTTTGACTTAAAGGATGACTTGGTGTGCTTTCCTTTTGCACATGGTTTTTTTTGGTCGGTCAACCAAGAAGAAGAATAAATTAATAAGAGAAAAATAGAGGATACAATAGAAGGACTTGTGCTGCAGAACACAAGGCCAAGACCGAAGGGGATGACACTACAAGTCAGTGACTATCCCCCTAGAAGACTCAAAAGACATAAACTATGAAGAGCTCTCAATAGCGATATTGAATCTTTTACAAATGACCTTGGACCGACCAGATAGAGGACTGTTGTGGGTAGTAGCTTCCACACAACTTCTAACATCATGAATGATAGAAAGCATAATGTGAATGGCAGAGGTACAGATGCCATCAAAGGTTCTGCAGCAGCGTTCTCTCCAGATCCACCAGATGGTAGCACGAAATAAAAGCCTTGCTAAGAGAGTAGCAAAACCATCTTTAGAGAAGCTCTTTCGTAAGGAATGGACTTCTTGCAGAATAGATGAGCGGGGCTGCCTTTGAATGTTTAACCTGTCAAGAATTCCTCCCCAAATCTGATTAGAATAAGGGCGCTGAAAGAAGAGGTGATCTTCACATTCCTCAGAAAGGCAGCAAAGGATACATCTGCTAGGAATTTAGAAACCTCTCTTCCTCAAATTGTTAATAGTAGGGAGCTTGTGCATCATCGTCTACCAACAAGTTAGGGAGAACCATTGCACAGTAGGACCTTTCCAAACCCAATCTGCCCAACCCACTTTCTGATGAGTCTCTCTAATGTAGTTCCACGCCTCCTTGGTGCTAAAGGTGCCATGACTCCAAGTAATTGCATCATTCTGGGTAATCTGAACATTCTGGATCGAAGGGTAAAGCTCCATCATATCAATTGAAGTTTGAGGAGGGAGGAACCAATTTCCATTTTGAATAAAGGAGGAACAAGTGATTTCCTTATGGAGACCAAGATTGCGGCGAAGCCTATCACCCATCATCATAAAGATACTCTTACCGTGGATCCAAGGGTCATAGAAGAAACTAAGCTGACTCCTACTGCCAACTTTGTAAGTGACATGACTAAGGATCCAGTCTCGCTGCTTCAAGATGCTTTTCCATGCCGTCGAATGATAGGATCTAAGCTTGATGGTCCAAATTGAATTCCTTCTGAGATAACGCTCATGAACCCATTTGATCCAAAGAGAGTCTTGATGCTGCAAAATATCCCACAGATTTTTGGTTGCACAAGCTAAGTTCCAGTCACTAAGACGCCGAATTCCCAGGCCCCCTTCTCTTTTTGGTCTATAGATTTGCTTCCAACTTACCATATGAGTAGTATAGTGAGAAGAATGGCCCTGCCAATAAAAGTTACACAGGACTCTGTAGATCTCTTTAAGAATCGCTGAGGGGAGAAGGAAGGAGACAGACCAGTAGATGGAATATGATGAAAGAACATATTTTATTAGTTCCAATCTACCGGCCCTTGATAGAAGGTTGGTCCGCCTGGATTCAATCCGCTTCTTGATCTTATCAATAATTGGTTGACAATTACTCTTCTTGAGGGAAGTACTCACAAGAGGCAGCCCCAAATAGGTAGTAGGTAGTTGACCAATAGGAATATTGAGAATACCTTTTATAGCAGATCTGTGCTTGACCTTACCACCCATATAGAGCCTGCTCCTAGTAGTATTAAGTTGAAGCCCAGAATAATTGTAGAATTCATGAAGAAGATTCTTGATGACCATGGCTGAATGAACATCATCTTTGAAGAAAATGATAAGGTCATCAGCGAAAACAAAGTGGGAGATGGGTAGATTGCCAGCGGTTGGAACTTTGACAGCTTTTCTCTGGACAGCAGAATCAATGAGACAAGAGAAACCTTCCATGACAATAGTAAAGAGATAAGGTGATAGCGGGTCACCTTGCCGAAGACCATTTGAACTTTTAAAGAAACCTTCAGGACGGTAATTCACAAGCACAGAAAATTTAGAAGTTTCCAGACAGCATTTAATCCAGTGGATCCATTTATCCGGAAATTGCATTTTCCTCATCATATAATACACAAAGTCCCAAGAGACGGAGTCAAAGGCCTTACAGAGGTCAGCCTTGAGACATACCCGGGTCCCTTTATGTTTAGAATGCAGGTCTTTAGCTAGGTCATTGGCCAGCAAAATGTTACTTTGGATTCTCCTACCCGGAATGAAAGCTGTTTGATGTTGACTAATGATTGAAGAGAGGACCAGCTTCATACGATCAGCCATCATTTTTTAATCACCTTATAGATGAAATTACAAAGAGAAATCGGGCGAAATTGATCAAGAGAATCAACATTATCTTGTTTGGGAACTAAAGCAATGAAAGTTGAGTTGATCTGATTCTCCCAATGTCCATTATCAAAGAACGTGAGGATAGCTTTGGAGACTAAGTCCCCAGCAATGTCCCAGCAATTGATGTAGAATTCCGCAGTAAAGCCATCAGGACCCGGACTTTTATCTTTCGGGGAATTAAAAACAGTATGGCGAACATCCTCTAAAGTGAAAGGTTCATAAGCAGATCAACATCTTCTGAAAGAAGAGAATTCTTGACGTCAAAGGATGGATAATGCTGCTGGTGCGATTTATTCAAGAGATCAACATAGTAGGATAAAGCATGGGCCCGGATGTCCTCATCAGAAGTCAGGATAGAACCATCTTTGGACTTACATTGCTTGATAGAGTTGTGGATTCTTCGAGCTTTGATGGCAGCATAAAAGAATTTTGTGTTGGAGTCCCCAAGAGAGAGCCATTGCTGTTTAGATTTCTGCTTTGCGAACATCTCCTCCGTTTCCAAAGCATTTAAATAATTTCTTCTACAGTGGTTCTCATGCTCCTGAATATCTTCATTACAAGGATTATCCGCATGATGCTGCTGGGCTTTAATTAAAGCTTCCTGGGTAGAAGAAGTGATGGAAGAAACGTCCCCAAAGGCCTTACGATTCCAATCTCTCAAAGCAGATTTTACGAAGCGAAGCTTTTTACAAACTTGGAGAAGCAAGGGTCCAGACACATTAGCATTCCAGGCAGTGCTAACAATGGTCTTAAAATCATTGTGAGATGTCCACATATTAAAAAATTTAAAAGCTCTCGGCCTATCAGTTCACTGAAACGAGGAGCGTGGAGTGATCAGAAACTAGCATAGTTTCATAGTTGACAATAGCTTCCTCATGTAAGTTAGTCCAATAAGTATTAACAAGAACACGATCTAAGCGAGCAGAAATTCTTTGGTGTCCTGTTTTCATATTACACCAAGAGTAGTAGTTGCCCACATGGGGCATATCCAGAAGCCCAGCAGCATCCAAGAAGTCATTAAAATCAGCCAGATGAGAGGCCAAAACAGTTCTACCTCCCTTCTTCTCATCCGGGTGTCTAATGGTATTAAAATCACCCATAATAATCCAAGGATCAGAGATATTATGAGAGAGATAATGTAAGTCCTTCCAAAGTTGGCGCCTTTCATGAACAAGGTTGGAACCATAAACTGCAGTAAGAATAATTGAACCGCCTGTTGTGTTATCAGTACACTTAACATGGATATACTGTGAGCTATCTGAAATAAGAGAGATAGAGAAGAGAGAAGGGTTCCAAAGAATCCAAATGCGCCCTCTCCAAGAGCTATAATAGTTATGGATAACATCAGAATTAGGCCAGATAAGATTTTTGGCATTATCAGATTTGCTTTGCCTTATCTTGGTTTCACAAATAACAGCAATACTACACTTGGAATTACGCAACTCCTTTCTAAAAGCCAGCATTTTGGATTTACTATTCATACCCCTCACATTCCAGGAAACGAAGTTCATAATTGCTTTTGCACATAGTCCGCAGACCCCATCCAACCTTATGCAGACTTTAGGTAGACCTTCCCCCAAGCTTCTCTTGATCAGCTTTCTCATGCCATCTAGGCTGTAGTGGCCCAATCTTCTGTGCCACGGCTCAGTTGACTGCTCTTTGCTTGCGGCCAGACAGATATCCTGATCTTTTAGTTTCTCTAGATAGAGCACGTAAAGGTTCTTTTCTCTGTTCGCTTCAAAGATGATTGCACCATCCTTCATAATGCTGCACTTTGACTCTTGAAATCTGATTTGATGTCCTTTGTCGCACAGCTGGCTGATACTGATGAGGTTGTGCTTCAGTCCCTTGATGCATAGAACTTCTTCAATGACTGTCTTGCCTTTGCTGCCTACTGAACCACTGGCTATTATAGTCCCTTTTCCATTATCTCCATAGGTGACTGTACCTTCTTCAGCTTCTAAATGGGAAAATAGCTTCATGTCCCCTGACATGTGCCTTGAGCAACCGCTGTCTAAATACCATTTGGATGCTCGAAGGTTTCCCTGCATTAAAAATATTAAGCTTTAGGTACCCAAGTTCTTTTGGGTCTTGGATGGTTAGTGTCATAATTTTTCTTTTTTATTACCCATATTTTATGTTTAGTAGGACATGATACTTTAATATGACCTAGCTTATTGCAATGACTACAGCAAGACATCTTAGTTACTTTTTCAGTTGGTATGTATTTAAGATTTGCCTTATATGTTGTGTCTTGTTTAGGTACAAATTTAGGTGTAGGATATATTTTAGGATAAACTTTAGTTTCTTCATTATCGGGAGGTGCATAACCTAATCCATGTTTCTTTTTACCTGACCGTCTAGCACCTTTCAATATTAATCTAGTTTTACCATTTGTAAATTTTTCTAGAGTGCTTGATAATTTTTCATTTCCTGTGGTTAACGTGTTGACTTCTTGTTTTAAATTATATACTATTTCTTGATTTTCCAAATTTGCTAATTGTTCATTTTTATTTTTCAAGTCGTCACACAGTAATTCATTTCTCCTTTTTAGTTCATTAATTTGTTTTTCCATTCGCTCATTTTCGGATTTTAAATCTGAATTAGTATTTTCTAGGCATGCAATGTTTTTCTTGCTTGCTTTTAGTAATTTAGATACTTCTCTATATTTACAATATAGTTCATTGAAGGCTTCTTCTAAGTTATCTGAATCAGAATCATTACAAGAAGAAAAGGATGAGTCTGAAGTTACCTTGTCTTCTATGTTGGCCATGAAAGCCAAGTTGACTTCTTCATTTTCTTCATTGTTTGAGCTCGACTCACTGTCTGAGTCACTACTGTTGTCCCAAGCCACTGCCATAGCTTTCTTCTTGATTCTTCTTGGTTTTCTTGAACTTTCCTTCTTTCTGTATTCAGATTTTTTGAGCTTTGGACACTCTGCCTTGATATGTCCGAGCTTCTTACATTCATAGCAAATTGGCTCACCTTTCTTGATGTCCTTTGCTTCAGTTTTCTTGAAATCTTTGCCTTTGTTAAACTCACGTCTTTCAGATTGATATTTTTTTTTCTTGGCTAAGATGCGTTGTAGTCTTCTTGATAACAAAGCTTCTTCATCTTCACTGTTTTCACTACTGTCTTCGTTCTCAGATTCTTCCTCAGAGCTATCTTCTGCTGCTTTGAGGGCATTCGTGTGCTTCTTTCTACTTGATGATTCTCCCAATCTTTCCATGTTATCTCATGGGCCATGAGGGACCCAATGAGCTTTCCAATGACATCCTTTTCAAGTCATTGGCTTCTTCTATAGCTATTACCTTGAGAGTCCAAGAAGATGGTAGAGATCTAAGGATTTTCCTTACCATGTCTCCCATCTCAGAGCTTTTTCCTAATCCTGCTAACCCGTTGGTGATGTCTGTTAATCTGTTGAACATCTGTGTAATGGTTTCTCCTGACTGCATCTAGAACCTCTCGTACTGTGTCACTAGAATGTCTATTCTGGTTTCCTTTACTTTGTCAGTACCTTCATATGTGATTCTTAGCTTCTCTCACATCTCCATCGCTGATTTGCAGGCTAAAACTCAGTTAAATTCTTTCTTGCTAAGTGCATAGCATAATATGCTCTTAGCTTTACAGTTGAGAGAAATCTTCTTTCTATCATATTCTGTCCATTTGTCCTTCTCGTTAGTGACTAGAGGGTCTCCTTCTCCTACAATTGACCAGATTTGAAAGTCGAAACCTTGTAGAAAGTACTCCATTCTTATTTTCCAATATGTGTAATCTTCTCCATCAAACAACGGTGGCCTATTGACTGACTGACCTTCAGAGTGACCTTGGGCTGCCATTTGATCTTTCCTCTTCAGATCATTGGATCTTCTTCGTTGTCGAAGAGACTAGTTCTGATACCACTTGTTGCCCAGCTAGCAAGCCCAGAGGGGGGGTGAATGGGATTCTTAAAATTATTGAGAACCTAAAATCTGTTCATAAAATAGTCACACAAAACACACTTCGATAGTTGTTATTGTTAGTAAAGATAAACAACAAACACACAAAGGCAATCACACTACACAAGGATTTATCCTGGTTCGGATCCCCTCTCCTTAGGAGTCCTACGTCCAGTCCCTAAGCAATATCTCAGGATTTCACTACCCAAGGGTACAGTCCCCCTTATGGACCCTTACATACCCAGCCGCAGCTGGTCTTCTCTTCACAACCTAAAGAGGAATTACAACACCCTGGATGCCACCAGGTCTTCCTTCTACGTGAAGGGAACACACACCCTGGAACCCCCAGGTCTTCCTTCAACACGAAGGGAAAGATCACAGGAATGAGGAAATGAAAACAAGCCCCTAGATCAAGCTTATACAATGTTAGATCTAAAGCTAAGACTGAGAAAGAAAGGATCTGCAGAATTGATCTCTCTCAGTACAAGAGGCTCTCTCAAGGATCTTCACTAATCTCAAAGAGCAAGATCTAGAACAGATGTGAGTGAAAAACTTGGCTCTTCAGTTTTCTCACAGAAGACTTAGAAAAATCGTTGTAAGCGTTGTCTGTCAATACAAGGTATCTTCTTCTGGAGCTTCAGTCTTCTATATATATCTTCTATTTGAAATTTGAACGTTGAAGTGCCTGTTGTCTCTAAGCTTTTGTTTACGTTAGACTGCATGCCAATGTAGAACAGTCTTTAGCTTTCCATGCATGCAATAGGAGAAATGATCTTCTCTGATATCCGTTATCTTCTATATTGTCCAACGTTGTATTGAGGTGCGCTGTCAGAGACCTGCACGCATTAAATGCTAAAACAATAGACAGCTAGGCTGTCTCTTGTTGTCAGTCAACGTTAGAATGATTTTATACAAAAATAGAAGTTCCATTCTGTTCTTCTAAAAAGATGTTTACAGAATAACCACAAAAATAGAAGATATCATTTTCATGTACTGCAGTGATACATTTAGTCGCAATAAATGCATGCTTGTTAGAAAGATATACATGAAGATTATGACTTTTCAACGTATTAAAAAATGAGTTCAAATATCAAATCGCTATATTCTATGAAATCGTTAAATGCATGACTTATGAAATCGTTATGCAAATGAGTTGATATCAATGTAAATCGTTGTACACTTATAAGCAAACTGATGCACATACAAATCGTTATATTGACAAATCGTTATGACTCTATAAGCAAATCGTTATGAGCACGTTGTCGAAGACAAACCGATGTGGGCAAATCGTTGTTTGCTGTATCGAATCATTATGGCAACTAAGTCATTATGTAACTAAATGAATCGTTACAATGACAGAGTCATTGTGTAACTTATCGAATCATTACAAGGATCAAGTCGTTATAAGACTTAACGAATCGTTGTGAAACTGAAATTGTTGTGAGCTCAAATCGTTGTGTTCACTTATCACATTGATGCGAAGACCAAATCGTTGTGAGAGTAAATCGTTGTTCTCTCTTGAGAAATCGATGTGAGAGCAAATCGTTGTTCTCACTTAAGAAATCGATGTGAGAGCAAATCGTTGTTCTCACTTAAGAAATCAATGAGAGAGCAAATCGTTATGAACCAAGTAGTTATGCTTTCTTAGCGAATCGTTGTGAGATCGATGCGATCACTTAGCGAATCGTTATGGAAGCAAATCATTATGCTTTCTTAGCAAATCGTTGTGAGATCGATGCGATCACTTAGCAAATCGTTATGGAAGCAAATCGTTATGCTTTCTCGAAATCAACCAGACACTTATGGAATCGTTATGATACCCAAAACGATAGAACATATAGTGAATCCTTATGTGTATGAAATCGTTATGATAGTAAGGAAATCATTATGAATCTATTGAAGTCGATATGATAGAGAAGGAAGTCGTTACAGTATGCAGAAAATCGATGTGTACTTAGAGAAATTTCATGCTTTGAACTTACATTGCTATAGAGTAAATAATACTTATCCATTTAGCTTGATATTTCTTGTTTCATTTCCTGTACTCAAATCTCATAGAAAATATGTTAGATTAAACTTTATTATAGGTTTGTTATTCACCAAAATAAATATGTAATTAATTTAAATTACATGGGGATAAACTGATCATCAAATTATATATTTAAATTGCCCTATTTTAAATGAACTTGTCTACAATTCTTGCGATGTTTTGGGAGTACCGTTATCGACGCTCCACTGTTCTAGAATTCCTCTAGAATGTCGAGCACTTGTTTCCATATATACACTTTCTCTTGACTTGGATGAACTCTCCGTCAGATACTCCTTCTGTTGGACTAGTGAATCCTTGTTCAAGACCTCCGTAAGACTCCTCTGTCCATGGGTTCCCACATAGTCAACATGATCCAAACAGCTATTAGATTGTTCGCTCATATCTTGAATCATGCCGGACCTCTGGACCTGTGCATAACAAGGCCAGCGGAATGGTTGTGTATTCCACCTGACTACCAACACCAAACGCGCATGTTGTGCAACTATTATTATCGCTTGTTTAACGTTGTCTTACGAATATGTCCTTGTCTCGTCTACTGTCTCTGTACTCTCGTCTATTCATATTCACTCTACTATCTCGTCTATCTCATCTATTCATCTAGTACTCTCTTGGTACCCTTTGAGCTGTGTGGCTCCTACTGTTTTGTACTATTCATGACTGTCTAGCGCTAAAATGGGTCTTGTGACTCTACTGACTTGAATGCATACTGCTGAGGGCACGGAGAGTGTCTGAGGGGCTCGAATCTAGTCCTGGGGGCGGAGAGCCACTCGAAAATACCTGCAGGGGCTAATGACGGTGTCTGCATTTGCACCGGTTTTGACTGACTGTTCTGATTTAGCTAGACATCTGACTGTTACTGTTAGTCTGTTAGTTCAGACGTACTGCACTGTTATTGTACTACCACTGACTATTACTGAACTGCTGCTGTCCTGTTATTGAGCGACTACATTCGTACTCTCTCCTTGCTCTACTTGATACTTGCTATCTTGAGTTATTGCGTGCTATCCCGACTTAGTCACATTCAAAGTGCTATATTCTCTCTCATCTATCTACGGATAACGAAAGTGCCATTACTATTTTGATTGACGAAAGTTAATCAAAAGTGCTAACTATTTCGATTGATGAAAATCAATCTAAGTGCAATTTACTATTTACATTGCCAACTACTATCTCTCTCCTTACTATACATGTTTCTTTCTATTGCTTGACGTTGACGTTACTTGCTATTGATGTTATCGTTTCTATCGTGACTTAACTTTAATCATCGTGCTATACTTGATTCATCTGCTATTCGAACCATGTTACTTGTGCTATTACTTTTTCAACTTTACATGACTCTTTCTATCATTAGTTACTCTGCCATTTAAACATATTAATTATTTAAAGCATGTTTGACTATTGAGATTTAAGTCCTACTGGGCATTATTGCTCACCCTTCGTTATTTGTTATTGTGTCTCAGGTAAGTTAGACAATGACGTTACACACACCAATGGGATAGAACCAGAGTGATGAGCGACCTGGAGTCAGTTGATGAAATTGCCCTAGTACTAAAGAGTCCAATAGTTATTGCTTTAGATTTCTTTTCAATGTAATGATGTCATTGAGCCCTATGTATTGGCTCCAAATTAGTGGTTGTAATAGTCTTAGTGGAATTCCAATGAAATGAAGAGTTTATTCTAATTATTGTTCATTAGAAGCTCTGATTTACTCAACTGATTGTACATTTTTCTCTAGTATGTACTTGGTTCATGTTTCCTACGATTTATTCCGCTGCTAAATTAGAGGGGCGTGACAGTTGGTATCAGAGCCTAGGATGTCCTTATTAAGATATTTTAAGTCTCGGATGTTCTAGTGAACTGCCATGACACATGTCTAAGTCAACCACCATACCTATGTGAGGATTACTTTAGCACCCAAAGTCTAAAAAGAAATAAATTAAATGTTATTGCTCGCAGGAGATTAGTGGAAATGGCTGGCGAGGGTGCACAAATGCTGGACTTGCAAAGGACCGTACAGGGGTTAACTCAAGCCCTTAACAATGTGATTCAAGCAGGAGCAAGAAATGGGGCAGTAGAAACTTCGCCATTACCAGTGGATCTGGGGGTCCCCGGGTGCTAACAAGTTCAAACTTTGTACTTGGCAAGCTACTTTGGAGAAACTTCCAACATAAGATCTTATGCAAGGAAGAGGCTATCATTTAGCTAACCAATGTGTTTTATGCAGATTTCAAGGTGAAAGCAACAAGCATCTTTTCTTTACTTGTCCTTATACTTAATGGATTTGGAAAGAAATTCTGAAGAGATTTCAGATCACAAGACTTCCTGCGTATGGATTGAATAATGAGTTGAGTAAGCTCCACAATAATTTCCCTATACACAATGCGATCCAATGTCTTGCTCACCTAGCTTTGAAGACATCGATTTGGTGGATATGGAGGGAACGTTGTTGCAGAACTTTTGATGCTATAAGCCAAAGCAAAATGCAGGTGCTCATCTCCATCCTTCAAGATATCAAGATCTGTATGGAAGACTACCAATGTGAATTAAAAGCAGAAAGGGAGAAGGACATCTTTAGGAGATTCAACATAGCTATTTAGCTGGGTTCCTCTTGTAGTGTTTCACAATATCTAGTTTTCTTCATTCATAGTCCACAGCTGTTGGGTTTTCCATATATCATGTTTTTGATGATCACATTAACATCCTTGAACATTGATTTAATGCAAAATTGATGTGCTAACTAACATGAAAAACACCATGAAAGTGATTGAGTTAAACATTGCTAAATCATACAATGTACATCACTAACAATGTATTTGCATGTAGGTGCACAAGCATGAAAGATGGAGCATTGAAGAGGCATTGAAGAGATGAGCAAAAAGCACAAATATCTGTCAAAGAGGTGTATCTGTCGACAGATGCAATGTACCTGTCGACAGATTCATACAGTCATTCCAAGACAGAACTCAGGTTTGCATCTCTGAGTGTATCTGTCGACAGATGTAATTTACCTGTCGACAGATTCACACAGTTAACCCAGGACAGAGCTCAGGTTTTCTATTCCTGAGTGCATCTGTCGACAGATGCAAACTGCCTGTCGACAGATACACTCAGAAACTCAATTTCCTGAAACCCAGTTCTCAGCCTGAGTGCGCCTGTCGACAGATGCAAGTGCACCTATCGACAGACGACGGAAACATGAGATTTTGAGTTTCCAAATCCGGCCCCCACTTGGGTGTTTCCTTTCTCCACGACCCCCACCTTTACCTAACACTATATAAGCATCCTTTTGGAGCCAAATTCGCAGAGAGCAGCCTCCCATCCAAGAGCCTCCAAGGGATCAAGAGGAAAAGCCCCAAATTGCTGCTCTGCTTCAACTTTCCACCCAGATCGTCATGGAATCACCATCTATGCGGAGCTGAAGCCGGATCGTCGTCAATTCAACCTTCTACATCGATCAATCTACATCCAATCGAAGTTTGAAGAGCGTTTGGACGATCCACGAGAAGAATTCCAACCGGATTTGTTCCCTAATTCCTAATTCTTCTCCATTTCATAATTTTCATTCCATCGTGTGTGTGTGTGGTTGTGTTTCGAGCATCCTTTGTGCTTGATTCACGTATTTGTGGTTGTTCTGATCGTGTTTCATCAGACAACGTGTGTGTGGTTGAGTTGTTGTGTTGAACTCGCTCATAAGCGGTCGTTTCTGCGTGTGTGTGTGGACGGTGGATGTAGGATACACGAGTTGTGTACTCCGAACCACCTTAAATCATCGTGTTCTGTGGTTTGTTCACGTTTTGCGATAGATGATTGGTAGGCACGGTGTTCATACACACGTTTGATTCCCTGTTCTCATTTAGATCAACTCAAGCGGTCTCATACTTAATCGAATTCTAATTAAATTTCATTAAGATCGCTGTAGCATCGAAAAGAAGCCATCAATAGTTTAAAATTGCCGTAATCTATTCAACCCCCCCCTTCTAGATTACCGTATTGTGTATTTCCGCATAACCCTTCAATTGGTATCAGAGCGGGTTTCTCCGATTTACTGTTTTTCGTCATTTGATCTAGCGATCAGGAGATTTTCGATCTTATGGATTCTAGCAAAGGGTATATGGCCGAGGGACATTCAGTAACCAGGCCACCCTATTTTGATGGCACTGACTATCCTTATTGGAAAAACCGTATGCAGGTATTTTTGAGAGCTCAAAATTACGAGCTGTGGAAGATAGTTAGCAAGGGACCATATGTGTTGCCCGAGGACGAAGACACCTGGACGAAAGACCAAATAGCTAAAGGAACACTCAACTGGAGCGCACTAAACATGATGCAATGTGTTGTGCATCCAAAGGAATTTTCAAGAGTCTCCACATGCTCAACAGCAAAAGAGATGTGGGACAAACTTGAACTCATTTACGAAGGTACGTCCGAGGTAAGGGAAACTAAAGTTAGCATGTTAGTGTCTGAATATGAAATGTTCAAGATGAAAACTGATGAAACCATATCAGACATGTTTGCAAGATTCATGATAATAGTTAACGGGCTAAAAGGTCTTAAGAAGGAATACTCTGAAAGTGACTTAGTAAGAAAGATCCTTCGATCTCTTACTTCATCTTGGAATACTAAGGCCACTGTCATTAAGGATTCCAAAGACCTTTCCAAAATGAAATTGGATGAACTAATTGGATCCTTAATGACATATGAAATCAACATCAAAAGAAAAGAATTAGAAGAAAATCCTAGGAAGTCAATTGCTCTAAAAGCATCCAACAAAACATCAACAAGCTCCAAGAAATCCATTCAACAAGATAGTGATGAGCAAGAAACATCTAGTGAGAGTGATGATGGTGAAATGGCAATGCTCACTAGACAATTCAAGAAATTTCTGAAGTTCAAAAGGAGAGACACAGGTAACTCTAAACCCTTTCAAAAGAAAATTTTTCACAGAAATATGAGTCCAACAAAAAATCTGACATTGTTTGTTATGAATGCAAGAAACAAGGGCACATGAGGAGAATGCCCGGAACTCAAGAAGAAGCTGAAGAAGGAAAAACTCACCTCCAAAAAGGCCAAAGCAATGTTGGCCACCTGGAGTGATGAAGATGAAGATGAAGATGCACAAGAAACATCCGATGATGAAGAAGTGAAATGCTTGATGGCTAGGAGTGATGACTCCAGCGAGATAAATTTCTCATTTGATGATTTCACTGCAAGTGAATGGGAGGAAGCATACACTACTTTATTTGAAAAATTTTGTGAATATAGATCTGAAAATAGAGCATTAAAAAAGAAATGCAACTCCCTTGTGCATGATAAGAACAACGATGAACGAATTGCATTCCTGACAAAAGAATTAGAAATGATGAAAGTTGATGAAAAGACTCATAATGAAGAAATGGATTGCTTGAAAATGAAATTGCAAGAAACACAAAAAGAAAAAGACTGTTTAAGCCATTCTATTGAATTCCTTCAAGAAGAACAATTAGAAACAAAGAAAAAGTTGGAACAAACTGAAAAGGAATTGAAAGAAAAATCTGAGGACTTAATGAAATTTGTAAAAGGGAAGCAAAATCTAGATGCAGTTTTGGGCGCCAAAATACATGTAACCAAGCATGGGTTAGGATATCAACCTGTCAAACAAAAGAAAATAGGAGAGTCATTGATCACTTCATTTGTTGATCCTAGCCCAAGCACAAGCAAGCATGTTCCCACAAAGCATAACTCAAGACAGTCTCAGACCAAGGCAATGCAACTTAAACAAAATGTTCCCAACAAACAAAAGAAAAAGCCACCTGTCGACAGATGCAATGGTGCCTGTCGACAGACAAGAACAGTTTCAACTAATAAACAGTCTAACAAGCAACAAAAAATTGAAAAGAAAATTCCTTCATGCAATGTATGCAAAAAGATTGGTCATGATGAAAAACAATGCTGGAATAATCCAAAGAAACAAAAATTCAAACAAGTTTGGATTCCTAAACATCTACTTTGTTGCATGAATGAAATTTTGGGACCCAAAGTAATTTGGGTACCAAAACCTCTTGTCTGATCCACATTTGCAGGAATGCCTAGCAGCCCAACATCAAAACAAATGGTACTTGGATAGCGGCTGTTCGAGGCACATGACGGGCGACAAAGGTAAATTCTGTTTCCTAGTGGAGAAAGACGGAGGACAAGTCATTTTTGGAGGTAACAACAAAGGCCAAATCATTGGCACAGGTAATGTTGGTAAGTGTACCTCCAATTCAATTGAAAATGTACTGTTGGTTGATGGCCTTAATCACAACTTGCTTAGCATAAGTCAATTGTGTGATAGAGGTCACAACGTCATGTTTGAATCTAATTCATGTCAAATTGTTGATAAAGAAACAGGAAGTGTAAAATTTTCTGGAAAAAGAGTGAATAACATTTACTTAGTTGACTTAGATGATCCAGAAAATGACAACTTGTGTCTTGTTGCAAATAGACAGGATGAATTGACCCTGGCATCGTAGGCTTGGCCATGCGAGCTACAACGTGTGCACAAGATCATGAAGCTCAAATTGGTAAGTGGACTTCCTGACATTTCTTTTAATAACAATGAAAGTTTTTGTGATGCATGTGCACAGGGAAAACAGACCCGGAAGTCTTTCAAATCTAAAGCACCGGTAAGCACATCTAAACCATATGAACTGTTGCACATGGACCTTTTTGGACCAACTAGAACTCTAAGTCTCAATGGCAAACGTTTTGGTTTTGTCATTGTAGATGATTTTTCTAGGTTCACATGGGTCAAATTCTTGGCACACAAAAGTGAAACACTTACAATCTTCCAAGAATTCTTTAACAAGATTGAGCATGGCAATGTGAATAAAATATGCTCAATCCGCACCGATCACGGGGGAGAATTTGATAACAATGCATTTTCTGATTTTTGCAGGCACCAAGGGATTGAACATCTGTTCTCTTCCCCAAGGACTCCAGAACAAAATGGAGTAGTGGAGAGGAAAAACAGAACATTGGTGGAAATGGCTCGCACTCTTCTAGTTGAAGGCCAACTCTCCAAAAGCTTTTGGGCAGAAGCGGTGAACACTTCGTGCTACATTCTAAACAGAGCCATGGTAAGACCTGTGATAAAGAAAACCCCCTACCAGTTGTTGAAAGGTAAGAAACCCAACCTTGGGTACTTCCGAGTTTTTGGCTCAAAGGTATTTATTCATAACAATGATAAATCTGATTTAGATAAATTTGAAGCCAAAAGTGATCAAGGTGTTTTTCTAGGCTACTCAGAACACTCTAGGGCATATAGGGTGTTTAACAATAAAACACGCACTGTGGAAGAAACTCCACATGTTATTTTTGATGAGACTTATGCCAAATCTAACAGCTTGAATGTTAACAGGACTGGAAAAGAGGATGAAGGGACATCGCTCAAGGATCTACAAGTCAAAGCAAAAGACAAATCTGAAGAAGATTCCAAGACCAAAGGTGGATATCTTCACAGGGACTACGATGAAGATGATGAAATTGCATTCAGAAAACAAGATGAAACACTTGAAGAGAATCCACCAGAAAGTGAACCTCCTGAAGAACGACACTCACAAGATCAAATTCCTCAAGGACAAGATACTCCCGGCCCTTCAACAATCACAAATGTGAGGTATTCCAAAGATCACCCACTTGATGATGTGATAGGTAGTTTAAATGATTCTGTTCAAACGAGGTCTCAAGTAAGAAAAATAATTGAACATGATCTTTTTGCTTTTGTTTCTCAAGTGGAACCCAAAAATGTTGAAGAAGCCTTAAAAGATAACTCATGGATTGATGCTATGCATGAGGAACTTGGTCAATTTCAAAGAAATAATGTATGGAGTTTAGTTCCTAGAACCCCTGAAATTTCTATCATAGGAACTAGATGGGTGTTTAGGAATAAACTTAATGAAGAAGGAAAAGTGGTCAGAAATAAAGCAAGACTCGTAGCAAAAGGATATAGTCAAGAGTTTGGTGTAGACTTTGAAGAGTCCTTTGCTCCTGTAGCCAGGTTAGAAGCAGTCAGAATTTTATTGGCATATGCATGCTCCCATAAGTTCAAACTTTATCAAATGGATGTTAAAACTGCTTTCTTAAATGGCTATATCAAAGAAGAAGTCTATGTCTCTCAACCACCAGGTTTTGAAAATTCTGAAATGCCTAACCATGTGTATAAATTGCACAAAGCTCTTTATGGTTTGAAACAGGCACCTCGAGCTTGGTATGATAGACTAAGCAATTTTCTGGTAAGCAAGAACTACTCAAGAGGTAAAGTAGACCAAACACTCTTCACTAAGAAAGTTCGCAATCACATAATTGTTGTTCAAGTTTATGTGGACGATATCATATTTGGTTCTACTAACCCTTCACTGTGTGAAGAATTTTCTAAACACATGCACAGTGAATTTGAGATGAGTCTAATGGGGGAGCTTCAATTCTTTCTTGGTTTGCAGGTGAAACAACATAAAGACGGATTCTTCATAAATCAAGAAAAATATGTCAAAGAGCTTCTCAAACGATTTCAATTTGAGCAAGCTAAACCGGCCTCCACCCCAATGAGCACAAGCATCAAATTGGAAAATGATGAGAAAGGTAAACCGGTAGATGCAAAGCACTTCCGAGGTATGATTGGCTCACTCCTTTATCTTACTGCAAGTAGACCGGATATTCAATATAGTGTTTGCCTTTGTGCTAGATACCAATCTAGTCCAAAGGAAAGCCATTTAATTGCAGTCAAGAGAATTTTCCGATATCTCTCTGGCACATGCAATTTGGGTTTTTGGTACCCAGCAGGCAGTAGTTTTGATTTGATCTCATATTCTGATGCTGATTATGCTGGATGTAAACTTGATAGAAAAAGCACTAGTGGATATTGCCAATTCCTTGGCGGTTGCATGGTTTCGTGGGCATCCAAGAAACAACACTCGGTTGCACTCTCCACTGCAGAGGCAGAATATGTCGCTGCAGGAAGTTGTGCAGCTCAAGTGTTGTGGATCAAAAGTCAGTTAGCTGACTATAATGTTCAAATTGGATGCACACCTATCCTATGTGACAACACAAGTGCTATCAACCTTTCAAAAAACCCTGTCCAACACTCACGGACTAAACACATTGAAATCCGTCATCATTTCTTGAGAGATGAAGTTGCCAATAAAACCTTGGAACTTATTTTCATTCCCACAGAAAAACAATTGGCTGATATTTTCACCAAACCCTTGTCTGAAGATAGATTCACATCCTTAAGAAGAGAATTGGGTTTGTGTAAAATGCAATGAAACTAACTATCCATATTGGAGTACATGCTCTTTATGTGTGAATGACTATGTGGTATATCAAATGGTGAACTGTGGAAGAACAAGTTCGGCTTGTTTGGAAACTATCATCATGCGTGAGAAATATTCTCCGCCAAGTATCAATAGTCCCATTTCATATAAAGGCCCTGTACTTCACATAGGATTTTTAGTTTCCTTACATTTTATCATGTTAACTCCATGAAACAATGCTTTTTCTGTGACCATGTGCTTGTGTATGACTTTCCTTTCATGAACATGTTTGTCTTGTATCAAATGCTTGTGTGAATCCTTGCTTGGATGTTGTGTCAACACGTGCACACACTATGGGGGAGTGAGTTAAGGATAGATGAGTATTTTTTTGAGGAAACTCTTCCTACATCTTCTTGTTGAATTCTCACTTCCTTGAACTCAATGTGCAATCAATCTAAAACCAGAAAAATCCAATCTGTTCATATCTGTCGACAGACTCATTCCATCTGTCGACAGGTACACTCAGTCTTGTTCTGACAGAAACTTCAATTCATCAGTCTGTGTGCATCTGTCGACAGACAGATTCCTTCTGTCGACAGATACACACATTCTTCCTTATTTTTCAATTCCTTCTTCATACTTTTCAAGAAAGTGTTCCTTACTTGATTTAAAGGTAAACCTTGGTTTGTTTGTGTGCAATATAACCTTTCATATCCACTTCATGTCAAAGTCATGAACCAAGTCTAAATGTTGTTTGATGCAACACTTGATTGAGGTCTTTTTAGATCATTTTGAACACAATGAGCAAACCAAATGATTTTAAACATCTCCTTTGAATAACTCCCTTGTCGTTAAACATGAATCTAAAATGATTTGAAAAATCAAAAGCTCTTGAATTTAATGTTCTACATTACATCTTGCCTAAAGAAATCTCATGTACTTGACAAAAAGCAAAAATAATAATAAAAAAAGGGGAGAAAAGCTACCTATTTCTTCGGTTCAATCAACAAATTTATCTTTCATTTGTGGGATGGAGGTAGAACAATGATGAAAATCACTAAGTAACCGGGGACATGGGCATCACCAATGTCGGTCTTCGCGTCAAAAGGTTGTTTCATTATCTCTATACAATGGCTTGACGGACACTCACATTGAGTAACTGGGGGTATTGGCATCACAAATGTCTACCTTCACATGAAAAAGTGAAAGTGCTCCTCATTGCCACTCTTTTCCATCTTCGTTGTTTAAAGATTCTAAAATCATACCAGAAATAGAGTGAAGCCTCCGAAAACTTTTTATGTCAAGTCCAATGTGCTTCTTCGGTAAGACGTTCTTGTGGCCATCTAATTCAATTGTCATCTGACTATCATCTCTATTAAGATGCATGTTTTTCTTCAACGGCCTTAATCAAAAGAGTTATTTAATTTTCACTGGCTATTGTGAAATGTGTTCTTCATGATCTAATTAAAGAACTTATCGGTTTTAATTCAAAATCATTTTAGATTTGTGTCATGTCTTCATCATAATGGATATGAATTTTTATCTTGCACATACACCCATTTTGCCTTAAAACAACAAATGAACACTTGTCCCTTTGAAAAACATTGTCAAAAATCAATTTTTAACCAAAAAGGAGTTATCTGTCGACAGATAGACTGTCATCTGTCGACAGACGACGGCGCAGACCCGTTTTTGAACCAAACCCTCGCGCCGGTTCACCTCCTTTTCGTGGGGCCTCTCTTTTAAAACTCTCTAAACCCTTTCTAAGGCCTCCCACGACCCATTCTCACCCCTCCTCTCTCGTTCCCTCCTCCTCCTCTCCAAACCCCCTCTCTTTCCCCCCTTCAGGGCTCCGTCTCCGACGATCCTGCTGCTCCTCGTCTGGGATCCCTCCACTCTCCCTTCACTCACCATTCTCATCCTTCTTCCTGCGATGGCACCCAAATCGAAGCTTCTCGCTCGCCGTCGTCGCGCTCCGACGGACGCCGGAGAAAGCTCCAGGGCTCCTTCCGAACGTCGCAGCAAGCATCGTGAGGATCGGTTGCCGGAACTCATCGTTCCTCAAGGTCTCCATCTAATCCGACCCATCGGCACCTTCAAGAAGATTGTCCAATCCCGGTATGTGGACTTCGAGTCCTTAGCACCGATGTTCCCCTCACTCCTACCCTATTTTGACACACAAGGGTGGACATCCTTCTTGTACTCCCACTTGCAGTACTCTCCAACTGCCGTCTCCGAGTTCTACAATAACCTAGGGCTTTCCGATCAGGGAGATCTCTACTCTTCGGTGAAAGGCACTCGTTTTCGCCTCACCGCCAATCTTCTCTCCACAGCCCTCGAAATTCCAAACTCAGGAGTTGAACTCTTCAACTACACTCCCTCTGCTTCTGAGTACTATGAGCTTCTCATGTTGGAACCTTATGATTCTACCAAGGAGATTGCTCGTCTCAACGCCAACTCCTTTCCTCCTCTAATCCGGATGATCCATCACATCTTCACTACCTTGATCGTCCCGAAGGATGGAAGTCGAGAGTTAGTCACCGAGGTCCATAAATCCTTGTTCATATTTTTCCTCAAGTGTCAAGAAATCAATCTGCCTGAACTCATGATAAGCCTCATCTGTCGATGTTTCTCTAACACCAAAAGATCAATGCCATATGCTTGCCCAAGAAGCATATATTTTCCTTGGCATTCATATCCCTCCAAGTGAGCTCATCTCATTAAAGTCCCGAAGTGCTTTTGATCTCACTGCTGCCAACCGCATGGGCTACAAGATTGTAGACGGAGTAGTCACAAGGACTCTCAAGGGAAAGGAACCACAAGGAGCTGAAGAGTCAACTGATGAAGAAGACAATGAAGCCGATGAAGCAAATGAAGGCAGTGATGAAGAACCTCAGGATGAGCAAATGCCTGACCAAGCTCAAGAATTTGATGATGTACCTGTGCCTCAAGAACAATCCATTCGTGATTACTTGGCACAAATCCATCAAGAAATGATCTCAGGATTTGCTCACATGACTTCAAGATTTGATCAAGTGGATGCTCGCCTCAACACTCTTGATAACCGGCTTGACCACCTCTACTCCGAGAGAGATGCATCCCGTCACCCTCCTTCTGCTGAACATGACAATGAATAGAGGGTCTCAGGGTCATTAGAGGTCACTAAGAGTCTTAGCTGGGAATTAGTCTCACTTGTCTAGTCAAATTTTGCTTGTTCATGTTATTTCCCTTTCTTTTGATTTCTATTGAGTCATGTAACGATTATCACATGTACTGTGAAATTTCAATGATCAATCAATGAAAACTCAGTTCATGTTTATTTGTCTCCATGTGTGCATGACTTGACCTTTTGTATGTTGTCAAAAAGGGGGAGAACATCAATATATGCATCAATTGATTGTTTTTGTCATCATCAAAAAGGTGGAGATTGTTGGGTTTTCCATATATCATGTTTTTGATTATCACATTAACATCCTTGAACATTGATTTAATGCAAAATTGATGTGCTAACTAACATGAAAAACACCATGAAAGTGATTGAGTTAAACATTGCTAAATCATACAATGTACATCACTAACAATGTATTTGCATGTAGGTGCACAAGCATGAAAGATGGAGCATTGAAGAGGCATTGAAGAGATGAGCAAAAAGCATAAATATCTGTCAAAGAGGTGTATCTGTCGACAGATGCAATGTACCTGTCGACAGATTCATACAGTCATTCCACGACAGAACTCAGGTTTGCATCTCTGAGTGTATCTGTCGACAGATGTAATTTACCTGTCGACAGATTCACACAGTCAACCCAGGACAGAGCTCAGGTTTTCTATTCCTGAGTGCATCTGTCGACAGATACACTCAGAAACTCAATTTCCTGAAACCCAGTTCTCAGCCTGAGTGCGCCTGTCGACAGATGCAAGTGCACCTGTCGACAGACGACGAAACATGAGATTTTGAGTTTCCAAATCCGGCCCCCACTTGGGTGTTTCCTTCCTCCACGACCCCCACCTTTACCTAACACTATATAAGCATCCTTTTGGAGCCAAATCGCAGAGAGCAGCCTCCCATCCAAGAGCCTCCAAGGGATCAAGAGGAAAAGCCCCAAATTGCTGCTCTGCTTCAACTTTCCGCCCAGATCGTCGTGGAATCACCATCTATGCGGAGCTGAAGCGGATCGTCGTCAATTCAACCTTCTACATCGATCAATCTACATCCAATCGAAGTTTGAAGAGCGTTTGGACGATCCACGAGAAGAATTCCAACCGGATTTGTTCCCTAATTCCTAATTCTTCTCCATTTCATAATTTCCATTCCATCGTGTGTGTGTGTGGTTGTGTTTCGAGCATCCTTTGTGCTTGATTCACGTATTTGTGGTTGTTCTGATCATGTTTCATCAGACAATGTGTGTGTGGTTGAGTTGTTGTGTTGAACTCGCTCATAAGCAGTCGTTTCTGCATGTGTGTGTGGACGGTGGATGTAGGATACACGAGTTGTGTACTCCGAACCACCTTAAATCATCGTGTTCTGTGGTTTGTTCGCGTTTTGCGATAGATGATTGGTAGGCACGGTGTTCATACGCACGTTTGATTCCCTGTTCTCATTTAGATCAACTCAAGCGGTCTCATACTTAATCGAATTCTAATCAAATTTCATTAAGATCGCTGTAGCATCGAAAAGAAGCCATCAATAGTTTAAAATTGCCGTAATCTATTCAACCCCCCCCCCCCTTCTAGATTATCGTATTATGTATTTCCGCATAACCCTTCAACAGCTTGTGTGCTCATGAATTGATTTCATTTGTGATCCTAAAGATGTGTACGGTGGAGTGAGAATATTCTACCTCTCTGAGGTAGGGTACACTCTCCTGTCCTTCATTAGGAGTTCACTTCCTGTGTACCACTCTTAGGGTCATGGGGTTCTGTATATTATCCGCATTTCATTAATGAATTTATTACTTACCAAAAAAAAAGAAATGGGGCAGGAGACTTATATGGGAACTTTCAACGAATAAACCCCCCTAGGTTTAATGGAACTCTGGATCTCGACGAAGCTGAAAATTGGGTGAAGGCGATGGAACGAATCTTTAGAGTTATGCAATGTTCAGAGCAGGAGAAAGTCCTTCTGGCAACCTTCCAGTTGAGCCTGGTGGGAAGCTGCCATTCGACAATTACCCAACATCAACATAGAGTGGGATAAAATTTTAGAACTCTTCAACACCAAATATTTTTCTGTGAGGATTCGTGAGAAGAAGGCAAATGAATTCTCCAATTTAAAACAACAAATGATGTCTATAGCAGAATATGAAGCGCAATTTGAAAGACTAGCACAATATGCACCACATTTGGTGAGTACGGAAAAGATGAAGGCAATGAGATTTTTAGAAGGGTTGAGACCTGTGTACTAGGAAAAGTTAGCTCCACTAGACATTGAAGTATATTCAGTCATGGTGCTGAGAGCTCAATTAGTAGAGGACACCATGGAACTTCTTGAAAAGAACCATAAGAAGAAGGTGTTAAAAAGGGAACGTGATACTCATTCCAATGATAATAAAGGAAGAAATACAGTAGATAGCAAGAGAATGAAAGAGGAAGTGAAGCGGAAGGATGTCTGTGAATTTTGTGAAAAGCCAGGGCATCATGTTGATAACTGTTGGAAGAGATTGGGCAGATGCTTGCGATGTGAAAGTCAACAACATCGAGTCATCGATTGTCCAACAAAGAAGAACCAAACTCCACGCCAAGGACGATTACAAGCCCTTGGGGATAAAAATCCTGCCAATGAGGGTGGACAAGGTATCATCACTGAACCCTTAGTTAAGTTCATATTATTTTCACGATAGCAAAGCCCTAAGTGGGGGAGATGATGGATTGAAATATTTAGAATAAATTGGTAGTTGTATCACATCATACGAATTTGGGGACCAAATTTTTTTAAGTGGGGGAGGATGTAGTACCCCGAAAAATTCATTAATATGAAAATATAGATAAATTGAAATTTTATCAATTTATAAATTTAAAACTAGTTAAAAGGGCACGCATCGCTATTGCATGCGTATAAACCCATATAAAAATTTCATAAAAATACTAGTTATACTTTAAACGATATTCTCTAATGACCCATTAAGGAATTTGGCCATAGGAAAATCATTTGGACCAAGTTTTAGAATTTATATGACTTATTATGGTAATTAAGGAATAAGTCAAAAAACCATTATTTTATGAACCAAAGTGAATTAAATATTGGAATAAAAATTATGGGTAGACTCCAACAATACGAGTCCATCACAAGAATTTGGACCAATGGACCTCTCATAGCCCATGAATAAATTCAAGTAAGAAATGCAATAAAAATCCGTAACTCTATTATTCCCTAATTAAAAAGGGAAATCTCATAAGATAAATTTCAATAAATAATGGGCTTTGTTAAATGGACCATATAAAATTTATTGGGCCAAAATAGGGATTTTTAAAAGGGGAATAATAGGAAAATACTCTAAATTTGTAACTTAAATATTGCTTAAATAGAAAAGAGGTATTTAAGCATTAAAATAGCTAATTTAATATGGAATTGGATTCCTAAACCTACCCTAATAGGTTGGCCACGAATTTGGATCCCAACCTAACCCAAATTGAACATTGCAAGCTTGGAAGGTGGAATTAAATAGGAAATCTCAGAATTAAATAGGAGTTAGAGTCCTATTAGGAAATAGAAACATAGGAAGCATAAATACTCTCCTAAATCCCCCATGGCCGGCCCTAGCTCATTGCCAAGGGTTGCTGGACCAGGAGGAGAGGCCAAGGAGGAGGAGATCTCGTGGGGGAAAAGAACCTCTGAAGCTCTCTCTCTCTCGTTCTTCAAGTTCTAGCCCAAGAAGAGGAAAATGACTAAAAGTAGTCATTCTCACAAGCAAAGCCAAATTAATTTTGTTTATAGATTGTTCCAGGCATCAGGAACAAAACCCCTCTTGTTTCATAATTTTCCATCGAGCCTATCTTTTCTTCTTGACTTTTCATGTTCTGCAACTAGCATGAACCCGAACCCTCTTCTAAATTCTTGATCTTCATGTTTACTCGACCCCATGCTCTCAAATTTTAACTAAAGGTACTGATGCTAGTTAGACATTGTTTGCCCCTGAAAGCCCTAATTTTCATCCACCCTATCTTGCGAATTAATTCTTGCATCCCAACTATACACAGTCTTCTATTCTACATGTTTGACTTGATTAGAGCCTATCGAAACCATGACTGTTTTCAAATTCTGATTTACTGGACGTACTCTTACATGTCTAGATTGCTTAAGAACTGGTTTCGCAATTTTTCATACATTGTACAATTTGTTCTAAAATTTTGAAGCACCCTATGTCAAAACAAGGCAATCTGGCTCGCAATCCAATGCTTTGTCCTTCTCTCTGTCGGACTCAGGCGTAGTACCTGAGAACGCGACAGCTCCATAAGCCATGTTCTCAAGGCTTGTCGCGACAGCACCGCCTGTCATGTTCTGAACGTGACAGGGACTGTCGTTATGTTCTGCCTGCCTGACCTGACCGACCTGTCGCGATCCTCAAACAACCTTGTCGCGTTCTGGCAACCGGCACTGTCCGACCTGTTGCGATCTATACAAGACCCTGTTGCGTTCTTTGCTAGCCCCGTCGCGACCCTTACAAGGGTACGTCACGACCTGGGACTTTTGCATAAAAACCCATAAATCATGATGCTAAAACTTTATACAGTGATTATACCCTTCGTTAACAGTTCCACACGCAGTAATACACACTTGTTATACTAAACATATATTGTGTAATTTAAAATACATACACATGATCTCCTTCTATCTACAATTTCTCTTATACTTGCACTCACTTTGAACCATCCATAATGGCTTAACTTGGCATGAAATTATCTCATAATACATCTGGTAATTTGTAGCAATCTGAATTTTTCAGAAAGATAAAAATTTAAATAATAAATTAAAAACTCAGCTAAAGGGATATTCAATGAAAAGAGCATTAAGTAAAACCCATTAAATGGAAAAGAGTAATAGGCTTTGCTTAATGGATCGTCTAGAACTTATTGGGTCAAAATATGAATTTACAAATAGTAAATAAAAAGAAAATACTCTAAATTCGGAGTCTTAATATCTCCTAAATAGAAAAGGACACTTTAATCATTAAAAGAGGCAATAAGAGTTGGAATTGGATTCCTAAGCCTACCCCTTATGATTTAGCACGAATTTAGATCCCATCATAACCTAAATAGAGGTTGGAAAGCAAGAAAGGAAGGTTGGAGTTAGGAAATCTCGTAATTAAAGAGCAATTAAAATAGAAGTAGGAATAGGAACCCATACATGCATAAATACATCTCTTAAACCCTCTTGGCCGACCCTAGCTCGTTGCCAAGGGTTGTTGGACGTGGAGAAGAGGCCAAGGAGGAGAGGATCTCGTGGGGAGAAGGAGTTCTTGGAGCTTCTTCCTCATTCTTGGAGATTTTAACTTTAGAAGACAAATCGAGTCAAAGGTAGGCATTCTCTTTTTTTTGGTCGGTCAACCAAGAGATTAAATTAATAAGAAAATGAAATATACAAAGTGAGGGTATCAGGTGAGACCACCTGATATTCTAGAAGGGGACAAACCAAGGAGATGACACCACAGCTTGGTGACTATCTCCAAAACAAAAACTGTTAAGAACTACTTAATCTAATATGAAATCTCTTAAAAATTGCATTAGACCGACCCGAAGGAACCCGAGTGGAAGGATTCGCTTCAACACAAGAACGAGCATCTTCAATGATAGCTAAAGTGACTTGAAAAGGAGAAAGCCTTGAATCTTCAAAAGTTCTTCTGAACCTTTCATTCCAGATCCACCAAATAGCAGCACGAAATAGAATACGAGCCAAGGACGTACCAAACCCATCCGTTTTAAAGCTAGCCCTCAGGGAAGACATTTCCTCAAGAATATTCTGGCGAGGCCTTCTTCTTATGTTCAGACGGTGAAGAATTTCTTTCCAAATCTCAATAGAGTAAGAGCATTGAAAGAATATATGATCCTCACATTCTTCCGCATGGCAGCAAAGAATGCATCTGCTAGGAATAATCATGCCATGTTTTCTAAGATTGTTATGAGTAGGAAGCTTGTGCATAACCGCCTGCCAGCAAGTAAGGGAAAACCGTTGAACAGTTGGAGCTTTCCAGACCCAATCGCCCCAACCAACTTTTTGATGTTGTTCTCGAAGTCTGCTCCAAATCTCCTTCGTGCTAAAACTACCATGCTTCCATGTAATAGCATCAGCCTGGGTAAGAGGCGTCGTCATGATCTTTGGCCAGATATCAAACATCTCAATAGCTGTGGGAGGAGGGAGGTGCCACTGACCATTATGAATAAAGGAAGCACAAGTGATGTTGCAAGGAATTCCAAGATGATGTCTAATTCTGTCTCCTACCATCATATAAATACTTTTACCTTCGATCCAAGGATCATAAAAGAAGCTGGTATGTCTCCCATCACCAACATTGTAACTAATGTGCTGAAGAATCTAATCCCTTTGCTTCAGAATTCCCTTCCAAGCCATGGAGTGATAAGGTCTGTGATAAAAAGACCAGATAGACTCCTTCTGAAGATATTTATTTTGAACCCAGTTGACCCAAAGGGAATCGGTTTTTTGAAGAATATCCCACAGGTTGCTAGGCCAAAATCTGTTGCTTCGAGTTCTTCTATTGTCTTGGCTAATCAGTTTGATGCTATCCGTGATGAAGACTGAGTGTTAACTATTGTGAATCAGACGTTGGATGAAGCAGCTATTAGAGCTTCTTCTGCTTCAGTTATTACGTTGGCAAACAAATTTGATGTTCTTCAAGAACAGGCTACTTTGAATGAATCTTCCTCAATGGCTATTAAGATCTCCTCTGCTGACAGCTCGGTGGCTAAGAACAATATCTCTTCAAATCCTGTTCTAAGCGTAAATCCGGTTATGATAGTAGGAAGCACTACTACCAATATTCCTCAAGTAGGGCAAGAAGCAAATTTAAGTAACATGTTTACTGGTTCCACGGTGACAGATTGCAATTCTCCTCTTCATGGTGTAAATCCGGGACCTGCCTATGCTGTTCATACTATTAAGGAGCTGTATTCGGGGGCCACGGTGTCTGATAGTTCTATACTTGTCAGTATAAACCCGGATCCCCCTTCTTACTTGCAAGGAAATAATTCTGGATCTGGTACTATTGATCGCGAATCCTTGGTGGCTGTGGGAAACAATGCTAATTTGATATCTTCTGGAGATCCTTCTTTCCCTAGCAGCGTAGGAATAGTTTCCTCCGGTGGTTGCATGGTTACCTCTTTTGAGAAGAAGGTAAGCTCATCGCTTCCATGCGATCCTCCGCCCGCTCAGGAATTCTCCAAGCATTTCGTTGCTGATTCTTTCTCCAGCGTAAACCCAGATTCTTAGGTGGATTTTATGGATGGTATTTCCACGGTGGTTGATGGTGATGGTGTTAACCAAATCACTTCCATTGCTGGCCAAAAATCTTCTTCAAGAAGGGCAGGTATTGTTAGTTTGAAAGATCCCCCCATGGAAGTCTCCAGTGACAAGTTTGAGTCCTCTTTGAGAGGGAAGGGGAAGGAAGCTACTGTGAATTCTGCTCAAGCTATTCCCCAACTGAACCTTCCATCAAACCACTTCGATACTTCAAAATTAAAGGATATTGATCGTATTCTGAAGTTAGATCATACCAAGGGTCGATCGAAGTATCATGCTTCTAAACATTAATCATGCAAATCATTTTTTGGAATGTCCGGGGTATGGCAGTTAAAAAAGAGTTGTCACTTGCTAAATGTGATATTGCGATCCTTTGTGAGACGAAAATTCAGCAAGGAAAGTTTGATCAAAGTAAGAACTTTATTTGGTCTTTCTCTGATGTGCTCCACAACTATAATAGTTCCTGGCGTGGCCAAATTTGGATAATGTGGAATCCTGAAAGGTTCACCTTAACTCCTCTTTTGGAAAGTCCTCAATTTATTCATGCTTCTTGTCTTAACAAGGGTACGGGAGATACTTTCTTCCTCACTGCTATCTATGGGTCCAATATTGTCCATGAGAGACGCACCTTATGGAAGGATCTTTGTCATCTATCAGATACAATTTCTGAACCTTGGATTTTTCTAGGGGATTTCAATACTATCCGCCATCCGGATGAAAAGATTGGTGGGCGGTTAGTTTCTACTGCTCTCTTGACTGAATTCAATAATTTTATTGATTATGCTGCCCTTCTAGATCTGCCTCACACTGGTAATCTCTTCTCTTGGAGTAATCGTAAAGCTGGTTCTCAGAGGATTTTGGCTAGATTGGACCGTGTTCTGGTTAATTCTCACTGGATCAATAAATTTGAGGAGTGTGTATTAACATATGGAAATCATGTGGTATCTGATCATGCTCTAATGTCAGTCAGTTTGAATAGTTGCAAGCCATCGACTCCTAGGCCTTTCAAATTCTTTAACATGTGGATTTCCCACTCTGATTTTAAATCAGTTGTCAAAGAAGCCTGGTCATCTCAAGCTAATGGTTCTCATCTCTTTCAAGTCTATTATAAGTTGAAAATGGTTAAATTGGCTCTTCGGAAATGGAATAAGGAGGTTTTTGGTAATGTGATTACTAGCACTTCCAAAGCTAGGGACGAGCTTTTGAAAGTGCAAGCTCAGCTAGCGGACGACCCAAGTAATGAAGATATTCATAAAAAAGAAAGCAATTGTCGGTCCTCTTATTTCATGGCTTTGGCGAATGAGGAAATGTATGCAAAGCAAAAATCTAAGCAGAATTGGTTATCCCTTGGTGATTCAAATACGAAATTCTTTGATGTTGCTATTAAAGCCCGCAGAGTTCATAATTCTATCAAGAAGTGCAAAAGTATTGATGGTGAGGTTCTTACTTCTGAATCTGATATTCGTAATCATACTGTCTCCTTTTACCATTCTCTTCTTAACAAGCAGCATGATGCCTGGCCTGCAAATCTTAATGTCCGCGCTGTTCTTTCTTCTGAAGATGCTGAGCGCCTTATGAGGCCGTTCACTGTTGATGATGTTAGGCAGGTGGTCTTTAACTCTGCTAAGGACAAGAGTCCTGGTCCAGATGGTTTTCCAGCCGAATTCTTCATTTCTTGTTGGGACATTGTTGGGGATCTGGTCTCCACTGCCATTCTATCTTTCTTTAATGGTGGGTACTGGGAAAAGCAAATTAACTCAACTTTCATTGCTCTTGTTCCCAAGAAGGATAATGTTGATTCCCTTGATCACTTCAGGCCGATCTCACTTCGTAATTTTATTTATAAGATTATCACAAAGATGATGGCTAACCGTATGTAGCATGTTCTTCCAATGCTTATTAGTCCCCACCAGTCTGCTATCATCCGGGGTCATCGTATTCAGAATAACATCCTTCTCACGAATGACTTAGCGAAGGATTTGCATTCCAAGCACAGGGGTACTCGTATATGTCTTAAAGCTGATTTATGCAAGGCCTTTGATTCTGTTTCCTGGGATTTTATTTACTTCATGCTTGAGAAAATGAATTTTCCTTCCTGTTGGATTAGTTGGATCAGATGTTGTCTTGAAACAGCCAAATTCTCGGTTCTTGTCAATGGCGGCCCTGTGGGTTTCTTCAATAGCTCCAATGGCATTAAACAGGGTGACCCTCTTTCACCTTACCTTTTTACTATTGTCATGGAAGGCTTTACTTGTCTCATGGAAGATGTTGTGCGCCATAAAGAAATCAAAGTCCTCGGGCTGGTGCTATGTCCATCTCGCACTTTATTTTTGCTGATGATCTCATAATTTTCTTCAAAGATGATGTCTCTTCTGCTCGTAAAATCAAGTGTCTTCTCCAAGACTTCTATCACTATTCTGGTTTGCAGCTAAATTCTACTAACAGTAGACTGTATATTGGGGGAAAGTGAGGAATAAGAAGGCCATTCAAGAAGCTCTTCAGGTGCCCATTGGTAAACTTCCTATACCCTACTTAGGACTGCCGCTATTTAGTACTTCTCTCAAAAAGAAGCTCTGTCAACCGATTATTGATAAGATCAAACAAAGAATTGAGAGTTGGAAGACTAAGCTGCTTTCCAGAGCGGGAAGACTTGAGCTAATCAAGTCTATCCTTTCTTCATTTTCCATCTACTGGACTATTTCTTTTCTTCTTCCTGCGGCGGTTATCAAGGAAATTGAGAGAATTCTTAGCAGTTTCTATTGGCAAGGCCAATCTGTTACTCATCCCATTCACATGGTCAGTTGGAAGAACATTTGTAGACCTAAGAGTGAAGGTGGTTTAGGCATTCGTCGGCTCAAGCAAAACTAAATCAAATCCATCTATAGGTAGTTTCAATCACCAAGAACAAAAACCCTCTTGTTTCATAATTTTTCATCGAGCCAATCTTTTGTTCTTGATTTTAGAAGTTCTGCAAACATGATAACTCCGAGTCATCATGTTTGAATCATATCTCCACGTACACTTGATCCCATGCTACGAAATTTTTACTGTAGACACTTCATGTTGTTAGGGATCTTTTACCCCTGAAAGTCCTAATTTTTGTTGAGCATGTTGCTCGAATTAAATCAATCTTGCTCTCTGTATCATGTTCCATGTTACTCATTATTGTTCATGCTCAAACCATGTTCAAACCATGCTCTCTCTCTAATTCCTATTTACTGGAAGTACTCTCGCATGTCTAGTTTCATTTGCCACTATTGTCATGATTTTCCATCGTGTATACAATTAGTTATGATTTTCTAAACGACCCTGTATCAAAATCTGATATTTCTGGACTATAATCCAAGATATAGCATAACTCTGTCAGACTCAGGCCATGGACCTGAGAACGCGACGGCCCGATAGGTCGCGTTCTCAAGCCTGTCGCGATGCTTTCCTTGTCGCGTTCTAAATGCGACAGTACCCTATGTCGCGTTCTGGCATTCTGTCCTGGCAGCCCTGTCGCGACCCTTTTCAGGCCCTGTCACGATCTGCCCTGACCCTGTCGTGACCCTTACTGGCCTACGTCGCGTTCACAGGATTTTTGATGAAAACCCATAAAATTTATTGCTCTCACTTTCTACAAAATTCTTACGCCTTTTTAACAGTCATACACACAGTAAAAACACCTGTTTTAAAATGGAGCTATATTGAATGCTTTAAAATACATATTCTCGACTTCTTTTCTATCTATGATTTCTCTTACACATGCACACACATGAACCATCCATATATGGCTGAAATCTGGCATAAAATATCTCATAATGTATCTGGTAATTTATTGCAATAAAGTATATTAATTGCCCTATTTTAAAGGACTTGTATTCGTTTCTTGCATTGTTTATATACCGATATCGACGCTCCACTGTTCTATAATTCCTCTAGAATGCCGAGCACTTGTTTTTATATACACACTTTACTTGGCTTGTGGTGAACTCTCTGTCGGATATTCCTTTCGCCGGACTAGTGAACCCTTGCACAAGGCCTCCGTAAGTCTCCTCTGATCAGGGATTCCCACATGGTCGATGAGCCGGTTGTACCCTAACACCCATTACACCTTTAGGGATCGATATGATCCAAACGACCATTAGAAGTTTGCTCTTACCTTGAATCACGTCGGACCTCTAGACTTGTGCATAACATGGCCAGCGGGAAGATCGTGAATTCGACCTGACTGCCAATACGACGTGCGTGTGTTGTGCAACTGTTACTATTGCCTGTTTACTCATTGTTTTACATGATGTACCCTTAGCTCTCATCTATACTCTACTCGCTCGTCTATTCACGTTCTCTCTACTATCTTGTCTATTCATCTAGTGCTCTTAACTATTCTTGGTACTCTATATTGGCCATTGACTAATTGTCTAAAGATACAATATAACCAATGCCTGGCAATATATAAAGGGCCCGATCTGGTCTTGGGATGTGCGCCTGAAAGTGCTAGTGCCCATGGGAGTTAAATGATCAGAGTGTTTGGCATTACACTAAAGTGCTATCTATCTCGACTATCTATATGAAAATCAAAACACAAAACGTGTTATACTCTCTCGATGTCTAGAATGACAAAAAAGTTCTATTATTATACTTGTGCTAGTTGTGCTATGGCCATGCTGCTATTCATGCTATACTCGATACTTGTGCTATTTTTGGAAACTATACTCGATCTCGTGCTATTGTGCTATCATGTTACCTGTTGTGCTATCTCTTGCTATATTTTGACTCTCTTGTACCTGCTATCTTTAGATACTTTGCCATTAAATGTGTTAATTACTTAAAACCTGCTTGAGCCTGAGATTTAAGTCCTACTGGGCGTCATTGCTCACCCTACATTATTTGATGTTGTGTTCTCAGGTGAGACCGAGGATGGCACATACACTCACGAGGAAGGGAATGACCAAGAGTGAAGCCAGGAGTACCCTCGAGTCATTATGTTATCTTACAGTTGTAGTTAGTTATTTCCTTTTATTGCAATGTAATTGGGCCCTATAGAATGGCTCTGATATTAGTGGTTGTAACTAGACATTTGAAAAGTTATTAATGAGAAAGATTTGCTTTAGTATTATTCAATGTGCAATGGTTTGATGTCTAGTATTCGCTCTATACTTTTTTCTTGCAACTGCCTTCGTGCTCCGATATTCCGCGTCGAGACGTGACATAATTTATGTCAATTATATATTTAAATTGCCCTATTTTAAATGAACTTGTCTATGATTCTCGCGATGTTTTTGGAGTACCATTATCGACACTCCACTGTTCTAGAATTCCTCTAGAACATCGAGCACTTGTTTCTATATATACACTTTCTCTTGACTTGGACGAACTCTCCATCGGATACTCCTTCTACCAGACTAGTGAATCCTTGTTCAAGGCCTCCGTAAGACTCCTCTGTCCATGGGTTCCTAAACGCGGCATTGTTGACTGTGCACTTTCGTTGTCTAGAGTCCTTTGCACACGTCAAAATGCTCACCTTCTCTAAACTGTCTCACAAATTGAAAATAGCAATCATGAACTAGCAAAGTGGTGAGAACAAGTCATTTCCACAGGGAGACTGAGTAAAGTTTGACTTAAACTACTTTGACTTGAAATTAGAAAGATTCAACAGTAAAATTTGATTTAAATCCACTCAGTTCATGAAAACTCCAATGCAATTAGAACTCTACAATATCACATTCAATATGAACACTAACAAGACTTAAATTCTCAATGCATTAAAACTAAACTGCTCTTAATAAAAGATCAAATCAAGTATTCTTCCACGAAACAAACATTCCTACTTCTAATCTCAAGACTGTTATTATTCTAGAGTTGTTCACACCTTCATAACTGGAAGGGAAGCAACATAAGATAAAGAAAATAGTAGATGAATGCTTCAATTATGCAAAAAAAAAAAGTAACTAGAACATGAGATATATCACCATTCTATTGCAACTCAAAGATCAGACTGAGACATTGAAGAAATCAAAGAAATCAATCAGAGATTTACACTAAGAACAATATGAACTATAAGATGAAGAACAAAAGGGAAACATGATGTAATGAGCTCCAGAATAGCAAGGAAAAACACAGCAAATCTCGTCTGTCTGATGAATCATCAAGAAACTATAAAAGAAATATTAAACTGTAACGTCAAACTCCTGTCAAACTCCTGATCTGTCCAGAAGAGAGAATAAGCACACCAATGCAATAGAAATCTCAAAGAAAAAATACAGGAAGAGGAGCCAAGCTCCCTGATCTCTCAAATCTCTCTAGACCTCTAGAAGCTCCACAACGCACCGACCACTAATAGTCCTCCTCCCAGACGCCGACCAGAAGAAAGGAAGAAGCATAGCGCAACGATCTCCCAGCAGTTCCTGGATCGATCTCCTCAGTACAGAAGAAAGGAAGAAATGCCTATCAATCTCCCAGCCTAACCCCTGGAATCCCAGACTCAAATCCCCACAGAGCAGAAAAAAAAAAAGCAGAAAAAAAGAACTAAAATCCCTCACAGAATAGAGGGAGGAACCCCTAGATCTCTCAGCAGCACAAAGAAGAAAAGAAGAAAAATAAAAGAAAACTATCGACCCTCTCCCCCCAAATCTCACAACCGAACCCCCGGAAGAGAGGAAGAAATAAGAAAGAAAAAATACAGTAGCCCATCAGAAGAACAGAAGAAATCGCCTGGATCGTCCTCCTCTAAACAAACGAAATGGAAATTACAGCAATCACCTCTCTAAACAGAAGAAATGGATAATAGCAATCGTCTTTCTAAATAGAAGAAATGGAAAATAGCAATTGTCTTCCTCTCCCCGCTCAACAATCGAACCCTTCTCCCAGATGGTGAAAGGAAAAAAAACACAGAAGAAAAATGGAAGAAAAATCCCAGAAGAAAGGAAAAACCCCAACCTTTATAGAAAAAAGAAAAACCTTGAATTTCCTGCCTCTGAGGACCTTGGGATCCTTATGTAGGCACAATCGAACCTTCCAGGCGTAGGGTTTCCACACGCGCTGTCAGCTTCCTCATGTACGAGCTCTGCATGCCCAGCCTCCATCGCACACGCACACCCCAGCCTCAGCTGCCCCATCCACATCAGCCCCACACGCGCTGTTTCCAGCTCGCACCTTCCAGCTCCAGCCGCGCACGTGCCAGATCTGGCCGCCAGCTACTTCTCACAGCCAGCCCCGCAGCGCACCGGATCTGCCTCTGCGCAGCTCCTCCTCACGCACCTCTGCTCCGGCCGCCATCGCCAGCCGTACAGCTGAGCATCCGCCCCAGCCCATCTGCTCACACCTAGCAGCCGCCGCGCACCCACCTCCATCACGCCCCAGCTTCACACGCCTCCCCCTGCTTCCAGCTACTTCCAGTTGCTTCTCGACCTGGTGGGGAAGAAACGAAAAGGTAAGGGTAAAGAACGGTTTTAATGGTATGCGTGGCAAAAAAAATATTTATTTATTTAATGGGATTAGGTGGGGTAAAAAATCTTATTTATTTACAAATTAATAACTATCTACTATTAAAAGATATTTACAAAATATTATTACGATAAGAATTATTTATATACAATATTTATTTATAAAAGATCTTTTATTTCCCAAAGTGTACCTGTGAAAAGAAAATGCACCTGATTAGTCAATCTTAAAAAACAATGACTTATTAAATTGAAATCTAACATGTGTATTCTAAATATCAACTAATATAAGAATCTCATTTATTTACAAATTAATATTTACAAGAATTATTTATGAAAATATAAGACCAAGAATTATTTATGTACAATGTACTTGAAAAAAGAGAAAACACTTTTATTAGTCAAACTATTCAAAAGACATTGACTTTATTAAATGAGAATCTAACTTTGTGTTCTACCCAAAAATTTAACTGATATACTAAAAATCTGTTGATGGATGAAATGAAAATTAAAATCAAAATGCACATTAATTATAAACAAAAGATGTCCAAAATTAACTATATGTATGAAATTTAACACGAAAAATTTTGCAATTATCAGTTCCCACATGGTCGACGAGCTGGTTGTACCTTAACACCTATGATACCCTTTAGGGATCAACATGATCCAAATGGCTATTAGATTGTTCGCTTTTATCTTGAATCACACCGGACCTCTGGACCTGTGCATAACAAGGTCAGCGGAAGGGCTGTGTATTGCACCTGACTGCCAACACCAAACGCGCATGTTGTGCAACTGTTATTATCGCTTGTTTAACGTTGTCTTACGAATATGTCCTCGTCTCGTCTACTGTCTCTATACTCTCGTCTATTCATGTTCACTCTACTATCTCGTCTATCTCGTCTATTCATCTAGCACTCTCTTGGTACCCTTTAAGCATGTGGCTCCAACTGTTCAAGACTGTCTAGCATTAAAATGGGTCTTATGACTCTACTGACTTGAATGCATACTGCTGAGGGCACGGAGAGTGTCCGAGGGGCTCCAATCTAGTCCTGGGGGCGGAGAGCCACCCAAAAATACCTGCAGGGGCTAATGACGGTGTTTGTATTTGCACCAGTTCTGACTAACTATTCTGACTTAGCTAGACATTTGACTGTTATACTGTTACTATTAGTCTGTTAGTTCAGACGTACTACACTGTTACTTTACTACCACTGACTGTTACTGAACTGCTAATGTCTTGTTATTGAGCGACTACTGTCGTACTTTCTCCTTGCTCTACTTGATACTTACTACCTTGAGTTATTGTGTTCTATCCTGACTTAGTCGCATTCAAAGTGTTATATTCTCTCTCGGCTATCTACAGATAACCAAAGTGCCATTACTATTTCGATTGACAAAAGTTAATCAAAAGCGCTATACTATTTCGATTGATGAAAATCAATCAAAGTGAAATTTACTATTTACATGGCCAACTACTATCTCTCTCCTTACTATACATGTTTCTTGCTATTTTTTTTTTGATAGGTAAAAAGGATTATATTGCAAAAAGAGAGAATGTACAAAGAGCCATATCTACACAGCCTGTAGATTATGGCCAACAGAACCAAGGGGGATCTAGGAGAGTGCACCCTTCCTCAAAGAGGAAGAGTGTTCTCACTCCACTAGAATCCGCTCTACAATAAAAGCAATCAAAAGATAGGGATTCATGACTACACATTTCGTAGCCTATGAATCGAATAAGGAGAACTTTACAATGCCCGATGGGAATAAGAAGAAGATGCTTCGGACTCTCAGTCACAACAATAATCCAGCAACACACCAGCGCAACCTGCAATAGAAAAATAGAAGAGTAGATCCAAGCTTGGAGATAACCATTAGTGTAGAAACACAAGTTAGATAGGAAAACGCATGTCATGGTACTTTCGGAAGGAAGGAAAACCAGAAATCTGCTAACTTAAGGTGAAGTTAAATCTTCTGAAGACCCCTTTCTCACGTTGAGTTAAACAGCCCATCTTCAAATGGTAATCCACAATACTTCTAGAATGAAAGAGAATATCAATGAGAATGCTCATCTTGTCTCTATTTTGACCCTCAAAAATACGTAAACAACGCTCTCTCCAAATCCACCAAATAGTGCATCTAAAAAGAACCTTGGCTAGACTAGTGAGCTTAGTTTTAGCAGGGAAAGCTTGCATAAGGGCATGTATTTTTTTTGGTAAATAATACCGAAATTGTATTGATTAGAGGCGAACCAATACAAAGAAGATTTCATACTATCACAAACCGATAGCTATGAAAGGAAACAAGGAGATGAAACTCCAAAATAGATGCAACAAAGAAATAGCATGAGAGCACATCTAAAGACTACAAACAAATCAGAAAATAAAGTACCTTAGAATTCTCTTAGATCTGGTTGTATGAGTGATCTCCTGAATATGAGATTCAGTAATATGCCAAACATCAGATAGAATGGAGAGAAGCACATGAGTGTTGGTTCTAGATGAAGATTCAAAAATTCTTGAACATCGCTCTTTCCATATCCACCACAAAGCTGCCCGGAAACTAGCAAAAGCTACCATAGTGCCTACCCCTTTACCGTGAAAGCTACTGATCAAACTCTCACATTCAGCAAGAATATTTGCTTTAGGAGGACGATGAATGTCCAGCCTAAGGAGCAACTGCGCCCAAATCCAATAACTGAAATTGCACTGGAAGTATAAATGTTGGATATCTTCCTCTTGCTGCCTACATAGAATGCACATGCTCGGACCATGGATTCCACGCTTCTTAAGGACATCAAATAAAGGGATCCTCCCCAGTAAACATTGCCAAGCATGAGTTGACTGCTTTTGATTAGTAGGCCTCTTCCAAACAATCTGGAACCAAGGGACTTTGGGGAAAACTGTTCTTCTCATGTCATAGATCTGCGCATTGCTGATCTTACCATTATTGTGTCTCCAAACAATGGAGTCCTCACAATCATCATAGATGGGGATACGCTGGATTTGAGGCCAAAGATCCATCATATCAGAGGAAGTTGGAGGAGGAAGCCGCCACCTTCCATTATGAATGAGAGCACTGATAGTTGCATTAGCAGGAAGGCCGAGCAAGAATCTGACATAGTTACCGCCCATAGAGTTCATAGAATGACCATTAATCCATGGGTCATCCCAAAGATTAAAGGTGAGTCCATTACCAACCTTGAGCATGATATGACCTTGCAGCCAATCTCTAACTTGAAGAAGTCCCTTCCAAGCCTGAGAGTGATAAGAATGCATACGCGCCATCCAGATAGAACGCTTAGAAAGATAGCGACCCTTCACCCATTGGCTCCATAAGGTGTCCTTGTTAGAGATGATACTCCAAAGTTGCATAGTAATAGCTGAGTAGTTCCACACTTGAAGCCTCCTAATCCTCAGACCTCCCTCTTCTTTCGGCCTGCACACCCACTCCCACTTGATGAGATGGAATGGTTTGTATTCGCCAGAAGCATGCCAGAAAAATTCCTAAGTAATCTCTCCACTTCCCCAATCAGATTCTTAGGCAAGATAAAGGCGACAGCCCAATAGATAGCATAAGAGTTTAAGACTGAACGGATCAGTTCAATGCGACCTGCTTTGGAGAGTAAGTTAGTTTTCCAAGAAGCAATCCGTGCCTTGATTTTCTGAATGATAGGAGCACAATGTGAACTAACAATTCTTGAGGAGAATAAAGGAAGGCCAAGGTAGGTAGCAGGCAAAGTTCCTTCCTGAACACCCAAAGCATGAAGCAACGGCCCTTTATGATGAATTCTAGCACCAATCTTACTTTTTGCATTATTAAGATGAAGCCCAGAACATCCAAGAAAATCATCAAGAATACTAGAAATGCAGCGAGCTGAGGCAATGGAAGGTTTCAAAAATAGAAGCAAATCATCAGCAAATAGTAGATGAGACACTTTCACATTGCCAAAGGTAGGAACTTGTAAACAGCCCTCTCTCATTTTCTGCTCAATCAAGATAGATAACCCCTCCATAGCAACACAGAACAGATAAGGGGATAAGGGATCCCCCTGCCGAATTCCATTAATTGAGTGAAAGAAACCATTAGGACTCCCATTGAGAAGAACAGAAAAGCTTGCTGAGTTAATTAGAACAGCAATCCAATCCACCCATTGAACCGGGAAACCCATCTTCCTGAGTAAGTAAAGAATGAATCCTCTATTCACCGTGTCAAAGGCTTTTCGAAGATCCACCTTCATACAAAGAAGATTTCCACGATGCTTGGAGTGTAACTCAAGATGAAGAGTATTGTGCGGATTTCTGCTGAAATCAAATCTCCTCAAAATTTCCTTCCAAATCCAGCTCGAATAAGGGCAATCAAAATATAGATGATCAATAGTTTCATTGGCAGGATCACTTATTCAAAATGGTTAGCCGAATGAAGGAAGAATATTCTCTCTCTCTAGGTTTCTATAGAGAGAAGCTCTGGGTAGCGGTTGGTCCTGGGTGCTCCTTCTTTCTCTCTCCCCCCGCTGTCCTGGTGGTGGGGGGGGGGGGGGGGGGAGCACCCTGCTCGTCTGCGACGGTCGCCATGGAGGCTTGCGAGGGAGGAGTTTCTGGGAGCCAACTTCTTCTTGGTTTTGGAAGAGGGTCGGCCTCCACAAGTGCTCCGGTGAATACCGCGAGTGACCCTATCCTTGGGAGGGGGTCCTCACAAGGTGTTCCATCGCATCGTCTCCGTAGCCGATCTCGTGGCCGTTCCAGAGGCCGGGCCAGTTCAACTGCTCCTCCGGCTAGTGTTTCATCTACAAAGAAGGCATGGAATGAACTTTTCACAGGCAGCTCCCTGGCCTCGTCTACGAGCTCTGCTCTCCGCCTATCCTTCTTTGCGCCTTCAGCGATAGATGACCGCCCTGTTGCTGCCATCAATGCTACTGACTCGGTTGAGTTGGAGCAATCTTGGTGTTTCACAGTGGTAGGTTATGTTGTTGGGTTGGTACCGGTGTATACCCCTCTCAAAACTTTCATAGATAAACAATGGAAGCCGAAAGGCTCTTATGAATTACACATGCACCATGGAGGTTTTTTTGTCTGCAGCTTTTCTCTTGAGGAAGACATGCAAACTGCTCTTGAGGGTTACTGGCATATTCGTGGCCACCCATTCATCGTGCAATGGTGGACCCGTGATTCAAAACCGGAAAAGGCCATGCTATCTTCTATCCCATTGTGGATCATATTTCCAAATCTTCCTCTTCACTTATGGTCTCACACCTCTCTGAGTAAACTCTCTAGTGTCCTTGGTACTCCTCTGTTCATGGATAAACTCACAGCATCCAGGAAGCACTTAACCTATGCTAGATTTTGTATTCTTATATTTTTAGAATTCTCGTTCCCTTCATCAGTTACTGCTTTACATGAAAATGGTGATACTGAGATTATCAATGTTCAGTATGAATGGAGGCCCAACCCTTGTTCCATATGTTCTTCTTTCGGTCATAAGGAAGGTACTTGCATTCCTCAAGTGTCCCCTGTTGATAAGCTCACAAACCCACAACAGATATGGCGTCCAAAAAAATCTGTTGAAGCTGGTAGTTCAATATCTCAAAACTCACGAGTTCATACCTCACGAGTTGACCCAGGAAATTCTATCGTTCATCATGCACAGGAAACTTCAAAGGTTACTAATCATCCTCACGTTAATCTGGCATATGTGCACAGCCATGCCATGCACACTGCGACGATGGAGGATACTCACAAGATTACTTCCGGAGTTTCTGCGGCTACAGGGAATAGATTCGATATTCTTTCCACATTAGACCCATTGCTTACTGAAGATTCCAACGTAAATCCGGCAACTGTGCAAATGCATGCCATGCACGTCGCGACGGTGGTCCCTAACTCTCCTTCGGCCATGTCTGTTAATGTGCAAAGACTTACTTCTCATGGAGAAGATATGCAGGCCGCTCTGGGCCCTTCAGAATCTACTAGTCTCTGTCATGATGTTTCGAGTCCTCTTACTCAAGCTGATGGCCTCTCTTCTTGTGCAACCCCAGCATCTCCCTATAACTCTATGAGTGTAAATCCGGCCTTGCCCACGGTGACTCATCAAAGATTCCAGACTGGTATGGAAGCTCCTGTATCAAATCCAGCTATTACTGCTATCTCTGAAGCTGCTAAGGATCCTCTTCTTTCTAAAGAAGACAAGACGGCTGTCGTTCAACTTAATACGGATGGGACTAGCAAGGAATCAACTTCTCATATTAGCATAAATCCGATCCTTCCCACGGTGGCTAATAGTAACACGCATAATATCAATATGAGATCTCCCACAGCTCTTGAAGATATGAGTGCAAACCAGGATTTATCAGCGGATACTTCTTCTATGAGTGTAAAACCGACCTGGTCCACGGTGGCTCATTCTAAATCTGCCACTTCTATTCCTGATGACACGCATGGCTGGTAACCCTGCAGGTTTCCATGATCTTCCTCCTGCCAAAACTGGTCATACCAATTCTAAACAAAAGGAAGCTGGTATTCCTCCAAGAAACCCTGCCTCAGAAGCTAAATTTGATATTTCTAAGCTTAAGGATGTGGATCGCATGCATATCATAGACCGAGGTAAGAATCGGTCGAAATCCTTGCCTATCAAACATTAGTTATGCTGCTGCTTTCTTGGAATGTCAGAGGTATGAATAGAAAGCCTAAACTTCTGGCTGTGAAGAAGGAGATTCTTAATTCTAAATGTAGCATTGCGGTGCTTTGTGAGACTAAAATTAGAGATCCTAATCACAATCATGTCAAGGACTGCATCTGGCCGACCTCTAATGTCCTCATCAATTATAATAGTTCCTGGAGGGGCAGAATTTGGATTCTATGGAATCCTAATGAGTACATTATCTCGCTCATATCTGAGAGTGCTCAGTTTATTCATGTTAAGTGCACAAATTTGAAGAATGATGAAACTAGTTACCTGACTGCTATCTATGGATCCAACATTGTTTATGAAAGAAGAGAGCTTTGGAAGGACCTTCAATATCTATCTCAAAATATTGTTGATCCTTGGATTATTTTGGGTGATTTCAATACTGTCAGACATCCTATGGAGAAAAAGGGCGGCAGATCCGTTCCACCCTCTCCAGTGGCGGATTTTAATAACTTTATTAATGCCGCTGCTCTTCTAGATTTGCCTCATGTTGGCAACCCCCTATCCTGGAATAACATGAAGACCGGCCCTCAAAGAATATCGGCTCGCCTTGATCGAGTCCTTGTTAATTCTTCTTGGGTGAATACTTATGAAAATTCGGTGGTTAAGTATGACACCATGCTCGTTTCTGACCACTCTCTTCTGCTTGTCATATACCACTCTGGTCCTCAGGTTCGTCACATCAGACCGAGACCTTTTAAATTTTTCAACATGTGGACTCTTCATCCTAATTTCAAAGGCATTGTGCAAAGTGCTTGGAACACTCATGTTCATGGCTCTCTTCTGTTCCAAGTCTGCAAAAAGTTACGCAATGTTAAAACGGCTTTGAGAGAATGGAATAAAAAGGATTTTGGGGAAGTCCAGAATGTTACCTCTACTACTCGGGCTGCTCTTGTTGATGTTCAACATCTTCTTGCTGATAATCCTTCTGACAAACTTCTTCAGGATCAGGAAAATTCTTACAGAGGTGAGTATCTTAAAGCTTTGGAAACTGAAGAGATGTTTGCTAAACAAAAGTCTAAGCAGCAGTGGCTGTCTCTCGGTGACTCCAACACTAAGTTCTTCTACGCTGCCATCAAAGCCAGAAGGATTCACAATTCCATTAAGCAATGCAAGGCCACTGATGGGACCATTCTCACTACTGATGCCGATATTAGGGCACATGCTGTAGCCTTTTATGAGAATATTCTAAACAAGAAACTTGATAGAACTGATCCTTATGTTGAAATGGGAACTACTCTTAATGCTGGGGATATTGCTATGTTGATGAAACCTTTTACTATGGAGGATGTTCGTAAAGTGATTCATAGTTCTCCTAAAGATAAAAGTCCTGGAACGGATGGGTTTACTGCTGAATTCTTTACTACCTGCTGGGACATTGTTGGTGACCTTGTTTCCAAAGCGGTGCTGTCTTTCTTTGAGGATGGGCATTGGGAGAATCAGATCAACTCCACCTTCATTGCTCTTGTGCCTAAGACAAATAATGTTGTCTCCCTAGATCAATTCAGGCCTATTTCTCTTCGTAACTTTATTTACAAAGTTATTACTAAACTGATGGCTGATCGCATTAAGCTTGTCCTTCCTTCCATTATCAGTCAACACCAATCCGCTTTCATCCCTGGCCGGAAAATTTAAAGTAACATCATGTTGGCAAATGACTTGGCTAGAGACTTGCATTCTAAGCATAAAGGTAATCGTATTTGTCTTAAGGCTGATCTCTGTAAGGCTTTTGACTCGGTCTCCTGGGACTTTCTTTACTACATGATGGGCCAAATGCGATTCCCTTCTGTTTGGATCAGCTGGATCCAGCGCTGCTTACAATCTTGTAAATTTTCGGTTCTTGTGAATGGCAGTCCTGAGGGTTTCTTCAAAAGTTCTAATGGGCTTCGTCAAGGCGATCCTCTTTCTCCTTATCTTTTTACCATTGTTATGGAAGGATTCACTTGTCTTATCGAAGCAGCCACTCAGCAAAAGAAGATTAAAGTCCCTACTGCAGGAAATCTTCCGATCTCTCATTTTGTGTTTGCTGATGACCTTATTATCTTCTTCAAGGATGATGTTAATTCTGCTATTGCTATTAAAGATCTTCTTCACAAATTTTACCGCTATTCTGGTCTTCAGCTTAACGCTGCTAAGAGCAGACTCTACATGGGTGGTAATGTGAAACACAAAAATGCCATCTCTGACATCCTCAACATTCCTATTGGCCAGCTTCCCACTGCTTATTTGGGGTTGCCTCTGCTTAGTACTTCTCTTAAGAAAAGTCATTGCCAACCAATTCTGGACAAGATCAAACAGAAAATTGAGTCTTGGAAAACCAACTTTCTCTCTAGGGCGGGCAGATTGGAGCTCATCAAATCTGTCCTGTCATCCTACTCAATCTACTGGTCAGTTTCATTTTTACTCCCTTCTACTGTGTTCAAAGATATTGAGCGTCCTCCTTTGTGACTTCTACTGGCAAGGCAATAGTTCTAAAAAAACCATTCATATGGTTAAATGGAAAGACATTTGTAGGCCGAAGAATGAAGGTGGCCTTGGCATCCGGTGTATGACTGATTGGAATTTAGCTTGTGCTACCAAAAACCTATAGGATATCCTGCAAAACAAAGAATCCCTGTGGATCAGATGGGTTCATGAAAAATACCTCAAGAAACATTCTATATGGACCATCAAAGTTAAATCCTATTTTTCTTCGGCCTGGAAGACTATTCTTAAGCAGCGAGACTGGATCCTTCAACATATCACTTTCCAGGTGGGTGTGTGACAGCCAGCATAGCTTTCTTAATGACCCTTGGATCCATGGTAAAAGCATAAATATGTTGATGGGGGATCGGCTTAGACATGATTTGGGTCTTAGTAGGGATACTGTTGTTTCTCATTTTATTCATAATAATCAGTGGCAGCTTCCACCTCCTACTTCTACTGAGATGTTTGATCTCTTCCCTTTGATTCGCACTATTACTTTACATCAGAAGGATTCCATCATTTGGAACCATGGTCAGCTCAGTATTTCTGAAATTTGGAATCATGTTAGGCAGCATAATCAGAAGGTTGGTTGGGCTGACTGGATTTGGAAAAGTCCCACTGTTCAGCGGTTTTCTTTAACTTCTTGGCAGGCTATTATGCACAAACTTCCGACTCACAATAATATGAGGAAAAGGGGTTTCCAGATACCCAGTCGCTGTATCCTTTGCTGCAGCTCGGAAGAGAGTGAAGACCATCTATACTTTCAGTGCCATTTTTCTATCACAGTTTGGAGCGAGATCTTAAACAGGTTAAATATTCACAGAGCACCTCGTCCAAACATTCTGCAGGAGATCCACTCATTGCGTGGCAGTTTCTCTGTAGATGGGTTCGCCACTACCTTAGCAGATCCTTGTTTCGAGCTACTATATGGTGGATATGGAGAGAAAGATGTAAAAGAACTTTTGACGATGTTTGCACTTCTGCCATCCATATCTCTCTTTCCATTATTCAAGATGTTCAGAGCACCATGGAAGCTTATCCTTATACTCGCCCTTTATCGGGTCGGTCCAAATTACTGTGTAAAAGATTCAATATCAGTCTAAATAAACCAGTGTAGTTATCGATCTGTGATGTCACATTAGGCCTTCTTTGGGACCCTCTGGTCCCTTCTTTTACTTTTCTAGGTTTGGGTTTTTCTTTTTGAAAAAACTCTACCTTCTATTGTACTTGAATCTTTTTCATTAATTTATTCATTCCTTTGGTTGACTGACCAAAAAAAAAAAAAAATAGTTTCATTGGAAGAAAAGCACAAACAACATCTATTAGCAATAGAGTAACCTTTCCTTTGAAGGTTATCCATTGTAGGGAGCCTCATGTGAAAAGCCTGCCAAGTACATAAGGAATGTTTGTGGTTGAGAGGGCGATCCCAAGTCCAACCAAAAGGAATCCAATGTTGATTTTTTCTTCTAATTTGATTCCAAGCTGAAGTAGCACTGAATTTTCCCTTGTCATGAATCCAAATAATCTCATCCGCATCCCTATTATAAATAGTAATACTTTGGATTTGAGGCCACAGAGTAAACATATCGGCTGAAATGGGGATGGGAAGCTTCCAAGCACCATTCTCAATGAATTCAGAAACAGTGATGTCAGAAGGAGCCCCTAAGTCATGTCTTATCCTGTCCCCAAACAATTGGGAAATGCTCTCACCATTCAGCCAAGGATCATACCACATACTTGTAGACTTGCCATCAGCAACTTTGTACATAATGTGGTTCTGAATAATTGTTCTGGCTTTGAGAATGCTTTTCCAAGCAGCAGAGTGGTAAGGTTTTGGAGTGGCCTGCCAAATATTTGTTTTAGAGAGATATTTGTGCTTGATCCAAAGAATCCAAAGAGTGTCATAGTGTTGCAAAACCTCCCAAAGATGTTTGACCATGCAAGCATCATTCCAATCTTTAATCTTTCTCAGATTCAAGCCGCCCTCCTCTTTGGGATTGCAGATATTCTCCCATTTTATCATATGGATGGATCTGCTTTCCCCACTCCCATTCCAAAAGAAGTTACAAAGAAGTTTGTCAATATGAAGGAGCATCCCAGTAGGGATAATATAAGCATTAGACCAGTAGATAGCATAAGACTGAAGGACAGAACGAATAAGCTCAAGTCTACCTGCTTTAGACAAGAGTTTTGTTTTCCAAGACTGCAAACGATTTTCAATTTTCTCAATAATAGGTTGACAGTGGGCTTTGTTGATACTAGTGGAGACCAAAGGAAGACCAAGGTAAGGGCAAGGAAGGGATCCTTCTGCAACACCAAGGCAATCAACAATTCTTTGCTTATTCTGAATACCAGCACCAACATAAACCTTACTCTTGGAATGGTTCAGTTTGAGACCAGAAATGTCACCAAATTCTTTAAGAATGATAGCAAGCTGCTTCACAGAATCAATATCATTTTGGAGAAAGATAATAAGATCATCAGCAAAGGTGATATGAGAAACAAAAATGGGGCCAACCGAAGGAACCCGGAGTCGCCCATGAGTAACATCCCTCTCAAGCATGCAAGTCAAGCATTCCATAGCAATGGTAAACAGATATGGAGAAATAGGATCCCCTTGTCTAATACCATTACTACTAGAGAAAAAACCAACCGGCGAGCCATTAAGGACAATGGAGAACTTGAGAGTTTCAATACAGTTCTTGATCCACTGAATCCAATGGGTTGGGAAGTGCATAACCTCCATCATATGATAAATTAGAGACCTGTTAACCGAATCAAAAGCCTTTCTAAGATCAGCCTTGATGCAAATTTTGTTGCCCCTAACTTTCAAGTGCATGTCTTTCACCAAATCATTAGCAAGGAGGACATTATGGTGGATACTTCTGCCTTTATAAAAGCTGCTTGATTGAGACTAATGATATTTGCCATGACATGCTGCATCCTGTCAGCCATCATTTTAGAGATGATCTTATAGGTGAAGTTGCTAAGAGAAATGGGCCTATAGTGCTCCAAACTATCCGCCCCCGCAGATTTAGGAATAAGAGCAATGAAGGTGCAACTCATTTGTCTGTGGATCTGGCCCGACAAGAAGAAGTGATGGCAAGCCTTGATAACATCATCCCCGATAATAGGCCAAGCAACCTGGTAGAAATCAGTAGGAAACCCGTCAGGACCAGGACTTTTGTTCTTGGGGGAGTTGAAGACCACCTTTCTAATATCCTCATCCGTAAAAGGAGCATTAAGCTTTGCAATATCCTCCTGAGAAAGAATCTTCCGAGGATCAATATGAGTGTTTGTAGTCTGGTGCTGTTGGTTAAGGAGAGATTTGTAGAAATTAATCGTATGGGCCTCAACCTAATTCATATCCTCAATAAGGTTCCCATCAGCATCCTTGCACTTTTTTATAGTATTGATTGCTCTTCTAGCAGCAATGGAAGCATAGAAGAATTTAGTGTTTGAATCGCCCAAAGTCAACCAATTCTCTCTGGATTTCTGCTTAATGAAATTCTCCTCTCTGTTCATAGCAAGCAGATAATGCTCCCTAGCTTCCTTCTCTTTACGGATAATATGATTATCAAGCGGGTTGAGTTGCAGATGATTTTGAAGCTTAGAGAGAGCGGTCTTACAGCTGGTTACACTGTCATCCACATTACCAAAGGTACTTTTGTTCCAGACCTTCAGAGCATCTTTACAGCCTTTCAACTTTCTGCAGAGAATATACTGAGCGTTGCCAACCACAGGAACATCCCAAGCAGCCCGAACAACATCGAGAAACTGAGGATGAGTGCTCCACATGTTAAAGTACTTGAAAGGTTTCTTAACACGCATAACAGCCTTTTCAGAATTCAAGTGCATAATGGAATGATCAGAGGAGAGCTGAGCACCATACTCCAGGACAGAGTCCGCATAGACAGAAAGCCTTGGGAAGAGAGATTTGCTGAGTGGTGCTGCCGCCCCCATTTTGGATATGATTTCGCTGGCTTCCTTCCTTTACGTGGCTTCCTTCCATTGTATTGGGTTGCATGGGATCGGTATTAGCGCTTTGCTTAGATTTAGTAGGTGCCTTCTTATAGCTATCCGATTTTCCATCTTTTGTGCAGATCCGAGGTTGGACCGGAGCACAAGAATATTGCATGGGATCGCTGCCATTATGAGTGGATTTCTCTTTGCCATGCAGACCCTTCATGCGAACGTTTGAAACAAGCTCCCCCTTTTCGAGAATGGACTCCGAGCTTTGCATCAACACGTTCTGCATCAAGTCGCTGGATTCTTCTTGAGCACGCTGGACTATGGGGCACCATTCTTTCTTTAAGGATTTATATCCAGTTTTGCACTCACCACCGCCATGGCCAAAGGAGTTGAACTCCTTGCAAAGAATCGGTTTCCACTCATACTCCACAGCCACTACATCGAACGAACCATCTTCATTCATTATGGATACCTCGGATGGGAATTCTGCCTCCACGTCCACTAGAACACAAACACGAGCAAAGTGAAGGCACTTTCGCTTTGCAGTCAAAGAGTCCATGTGAAGAGGGCGACCAAGCAGGCTTGAAAGTTTGCTCAAGCCACGAGCAGTTCACCACCAAAGTGGGAGACCTGGGAAGCGCACCCAGACAGGAAGGTTGCTGAGAGATTCCTTTTCCATTTGAAGCTCTGGAGTCCATCTTCGGAGGACAAGAGGATGCCCACGGATGCACCAGAACCCATCAAGGACGGCCTTCAAGTCTTCTTCCTGATTAAAGACAATGAGGAAAAACCCACCTTCGCGCATAAGAAGATCAGTGTCGCCTTTAGGTCTCCAGAAGTTGCGAATGAAAGAGAGGAGAGCCGAGTAGATTAGCTTCATTCCAATGCAATACCCCATGATAGCATATCTCCATGATTCTTGGAGTTCCTTAACATCCTCGCCTTCGAACACTGCATATTTCTTCTCTTCTATACATACCGGTTCGATGAACTCCAGTGCCTCCTCTTGCGCTGATGTACCTCCATGCCCTCCAAACAGAGAATCCCAAGGGTGACGAACCAGGGAAACTGTAGAACGAGATCTCCCAACATGCTTATCTCCACGCACAGGATGGCGGCCTCTGAGCGTAGGAGGATCACGTTGTGGGGGAACCCTCACCGAAGAGGTTCCACCCGCGGTGATCGCGGAGCCATTCGAGGCACTTGGAGGGAGAACCTCCATGCGCCCCTTAGGGGCTAACCCCACGAGACCACCCAGGGAGAGACCAAAACCGCAGAGCTTCTCTCTCTAGAATCGCCTAGAGACCTGAGCATGATGAAGAGAGTCCCTATGCTTCTGGATAGAGTTATGCACATTACCAAAGACCTCCAAATTCCATTTCCTCAAAGCAAGCTTCATGTTTCTTGCTATTGCTTAACGTTGACGTTACTTGCTATTGATGTTATCGTTTCTATCGTGACTTGACTTTAATCATCGTGCTATACTGGATTCATCTGCTATTCGAACCATGTTACTTGTGTTATTACTTTCTCGACTTTATATGACTCTTTCTATCATTAGTTACTCTACCATTTAAAAATATTAATTATTTAAAGCCTGCTTGACTATTGAGATTTAATTCCTACTGGACATTATCGCTCCATTAGTGCTTGGAAAGGTGTTCTTAAGGAGAGGGATTGGATCCAGCAGCATATCACTTACAAAATAGCAGATGGTTCTCAATTCAATATGTGGTATGACCCTTGGATAGAAGGGCAAAGTATATTTCAGAAATATGGGGAAAGCATTAGACAAGATCTGGGAGCTGACAGGATCTGGCATATTGACAAATTCATTCATAATACTCATTGGGATCTGCCTTGTCCTACTTCTCATGATATGATCTTTCTTTGGCCAACTATCAAAAATATTCATATTCATGCAGGTTCACAAGACTCCATCACTTGGAATCACAACGGAGGCAAATTCACCATTGCTTCTGCCTGGAATGAGGTTCGAAGTCACCAAACTGAAAGCCAATTCTACAGTTGGATCTGGGGCAACCAGCAGCTCAGAAGTTCAATATCTGCCTTTGGCAAGCTTTGTTGTCTAAGCTTCCCACGCAGGATCTCTTGAAATCTAAGGGGATACAAATGGCAAACCAATGTACCCTTTGTAACATCAAAGAAGAGTCTCATGACCACCTATTTTTTCAATGTGAATTCAGCAGGTGGATTTGGCAACAAATGTTATGCAGGTTCGGCTATAGAAGGCAACTGAAACACACTTTGGAGAATGAAATACATAAGCTCAAACAGGGTCTATCTCACAAAAGCACGTTTTGGAAGATTTGTCAGCTTTCCTTGAAGTCTGCGGTTTGGTGGATATGGAGAGAGAGATGTCTCAGGACTTTTGAAGACAAAAAAAGTACAAAAATGCAAGTGCTGATTAGGTTGCTTCTGGACATAAGGCTTTGCATGGAGAATACTCACATGAAAAATTGTTCTAGAAACGAAAGGAGATTCTCACTCGGTTCAACATTTCCTACTCTTAGACATTGGGTCATTTTTTAGACTTTCTTACTCATAGTCCACAGCTTGTGTGGTCATAGGGTGATAATCTGGCCATCCTATTGTAGTGAGTGGTGGAGTGGGACCATTCTACCTCTTTGAGGTAGGGTGCACTCTCCTACTCCTCAAATAGGAGCCATTGCCTATGTCTTCTTGACTATAGGCGTGTACATTATTACTTCCTTTTAATGCATTATTAATTACAAAAAAAAGACATTATCGCTCACCCTTCGTTATTTGTTATTGTGTCTCAGGTAAGTCAGACAATGACGTTACACACACCAATGGGACGGGACCAGAGTGATGAGCAACCTGGAGTCAGTTGATGAAGTTACCCTAATACTATGGAGTCTAATAGTTATTGCTTTAGATTTCTTTTCAATGTAATGATGTCATTGAGCCCTATGTATTGGCTCTGAATAAGTGGTTGTAATAATCTTAGTGGAATTCCAATGAAATGAAGAGTTTAATCTAATTATTGTTCATTAGATGCTCTGATTTTCTCAACTGATTGTACATTTTTCTCTACTATGTACTTGGTTCATGTTTCCCCTAACTTATTCCGCTGCTAAATTGAAGATAAGTAAAACAACGATTTCGGTCTTACAACGACTTCATAGTTAGAACATCGATTTCATTGCTACATCGACTTCGTTTCACCGAAACATTGATTTGGTTGCTACAATGATTTTGCTTCACTTAAACATCGATTTGGTGGCTACATCGACTTCATTTTACTTAAACATCGATTTCGTTGCTACATCGACTTCATTTCACTTTAACATCAATTTCGGTAGAACAACGACTTCATATGAAACAACGACTTCATGTCTACAATGATTTCACTTAAACATCGATTTCAGTAGAACATCGACTTCATATGAAACAACGACTTCATGTCTACAACAATTTCACTTAAACATTGATTTTAGTAGAACATCGACTTCATATGAAACAATGACTTCATGTCTACAATGATTTCACTTAAACATCGATTTCAGTAAAACATCGACTTCATATGAAACAACGATTTCATTTCTACATCGATTTTGGCAGAACATCGACTTCATGTGAAACAATGATTTCTTCTCTACAATGAGTTTACTTAAACAACGATTTCAGTAGAACAACGACTTCATGTGAAACAACGACTTTACCTGAACAATGACTTCGTTTCAAACAACGATTTCATCTGCACATCGATTTTAGTACAACGACTTCTGTTAAATAATGACTTTATACAGAACATCGATTTCATTACATTCAAACATGGATTATGTTCACATTGACTTGGTTTCAACATGGATTACATTCTCACATAATTTATGATTATATCATCGATTTGATATCAACAACGACTCTCTCTGTACATAGACTGTCTCTAAACATCAACTCTTTTAGGAACGATTATATTTTAGAAAGCTGTTGAATATTCTTATTTAAATTCTTTTCAAACCCTCTTGAGAATCATTCCACATGATATTCAAATATATTTCAAATATCTGTGGATTTCAAGTCTTCTCGCGAAAGCATGTTGTATCCTTTGCTCTCTAACATTTATTGTGATGGTACAAATCTCTGCACTATATATCTTTGCTTATCTCACTTATGTCACATAAAGTCATGCTTTATATGATGACAGAATGGCATTTCCCTTTTAGTGTATTTTCATGCAACACGACTACTAATGTTGACTGATAGTTTAGACAAAGATAAGTTGTCTATGTGTCAGCATTTATTGTGTGCAGGGGGTTTCCGGTAGAAACGCACATTGCAAAGATGGACCTGTCAACTTGACAAAATCTAGAAGATTCAAACAATCTTCCTTTGTGTGTGAATATGTCTTCCCCAGCATTAATGGCTCTAGGTTTTATTGCTCCACACTTTGGACCATTCACTCCAACGTGCATGAAGATCTGAGATAATGGATACTTCAACAGTCAAAATAATTCAAAGAAGATAAATAGAAGACTAGTGACTCCATGCAAGACAATCCTTTTCAGGAGAACTTTTCAAGCTTGCATTCTAAAGATCTTGGAAGAAAAGAAGAGCTCGCTCATCCATTCAAACCCTTTGTAGCTCTTAGCTCTCTACAGTAAATTGCTTAGCCTTTGAGAGCCTAAGTAGATCTGATAGAGAGTTCCTTGTTGATATTCATTGTCTCTCAGACATTGCATCAGATCAAGTAGTTTGTATTAGCTTGGTCTAGGGCCATCCACTTCTTACTCATTTTCTTTGAGTGTTCCTCTTCGGGTGTGAAGAGAAGACCTGCTTGAGTGGGTGGTTGTTCCCTTCGGCAAGAAGGAAGACCTGTTGCATCAGGTGCTTTAGTTCCTCTTCGGGTTGAGAAGAGAAGGTCAGCTGTTGCTGGATGTGTAAGTGTCCTTAAGGGGGACTATACCCTTGGTTAGTGAAATCCCAAGGTGTTGCTTGGGGACTGGATGTAGGACTTCTTGTGACAAGAGATCCGAACCAAGATAAATTTTCCTATTGTATGTGTGATTGTTCTCTTTGTCTTTATTTAACACTAACTCTAACTGTCAAACTTAGTGTTTTCTGTCAAGCGTTTTATTTACAGGAATTATTCTAAAATAAATTTTAGCAATCCATTGACCCCCCCCCCTCCCTCTGTGCTTGCTATCTGGGCAACATAGTCTTGCTGCCATATCAAGTGGGCCAACAATATACACTTTGATGTAAAGAGAGAGTAGCTTTGGGTACATACTCTCAATAGTTGCTATGCACACAAGTTCTATTCTACCCTATTCATGGCATGAAAATAAAACACTCATTTGGATGTTAAATTTCACCTTCAAGCCAAGAACACAAAGTTTGTTGTTGTTTTAATTTCTTAGTGAGAATACTTCATTATCCTTCGTGCATAAAGCCCCTTTGGTGATCTACTTATACATTCTGGATGTAGAAATATCCTCCCCACCAATTAAAATAACAACAAACAAACCATAATGCTCATCATTGATACTATCAAAAACTTAATTGAGTGCACACTAATATCGTGGAACTTCATGGTACAACCTGCTTGTCGGCCATGAGGAAATCCATGGTCAGAGGAGACTTACGGAGGCCTTGAACAAGGAGTCACTAGTCTGGCAGAAGGAATATCTGACAGAGAGTTCATCCAAGCCAAGAAAAAGGATACCTATTTGTGCAAGTGTGAAGATAGTGCAAGGCGAGAGCTTACAATTTATCATTCTTTATGATTAGTGCCACTTTGGTGATGTAGCAACCCGGAAAGTTCAGTATTAAAAAAAATCGAAATAATAATTTCTTTAAATCGAAATAATAGAAACATACGTACCATTATCATATGTGCAAGAACCTATCTAAAAATTCTTTAAAAACTATAAATCAACCCCAGACATTATTCCTAAGTGTTCTACTAAGAAATTCAAGCAACGAAAAATCCGATTGGCCAAGCGTATGTCACAACGTGACTAATTATCCAAACTAAGGAACTAAGTCGGAAAACCGTTAACACGGAAAGATAACGCACCCATAAATTAAACGAACATGTCGGAGAGATTTCCAACATCATGAAATGATTACCCATTATTAGAATTAGACCAATGGACCTCTCATGGCCCATGAATAAATTCAAGTAAAGAAATGAAATAAAAATCCGTAACTCTATTATTCCCTAATTAAAATGGGAAATCTCATAAGATAAATTGCAATAAATAATGGGTTTTGATAAATGGACCCTCTAGAATTTATTGGGCCAAAATAAGGATCTTTAAAAGAAGAATAATAGAAAAATACTCTAAATTCACAACTTAATTATTACCTAAATAGATAAGGGTTATTAAATAAGTACAAATAGCTAGTTGAGTTTGAATTGGATTCCTAAACCTACCCTAATAGGTTGGCCACGAATTTAGCTCCCATCCTAACCCAAATAGGAAGTGGAAAGCTTGGAAGGAGGTTAGGAAAGAGGAAATTCGGAATTTAATAGGACTCTGACTTAGAGTCCTATTAGGAAATAACAACCCAACAAGCATAAATACTCTCCAATCTCTCCATGGCCGACCCTAACATGTTGCTGGGGCTTGCTAGACCTGGAGGAGAGGCCAAGGAAGGGGAGAATTCGTGGGGAGAAGGCTTCATCAAGCTTCATCCCGAGTTCTTCAAGTTCTAGTCCTAGAAGAGGAAATCAAGTCAAGGTAGGCATTCTCACGAGTAAAACTAAAGAAATTTCGACTGTAGATTGTTCCATGTAGTAGGAACAAAACCCTCAAGTTTCATAATTTTCCATCGAGCCAATATTTTCTTCTGGAATTTTGAAGTTCTACAAACATCTTGACCCCGAACCTTCATGTCTAATTTATATCTTCTTGAATACTCTATCCCATGCCTTGAAATTTTTAATGGAGACACTGATGATCTTTAGAGAACTTTTGCCCCTAAAAGCCCTAATTTTTATCCACCCTACTTCGTGAATTAATTTTCTCATCTCAACTGCTCATTGTGTCATGTACTCCATGTTTGACTTAAATAAAGCATTTGAAACTCTACCTATTTTCAAATTCCTATTTACTATAAGTACTCATGTATGTCTAGATCAATATGCAACTTGTTTCATGATTTTTCATCGACTATACAATTAGTTATTAATTTTCGAATCACCCTGTGTCAAAATATGTTAAGTAGGCACACAATCCCATGCTAGTCCTTTTTCCGCTCGAATTCAGGTGAAGTACCTGAGAACGCGATGGCCCGATAGGCCGTGTTCTCAGGGCCATCGCGACACAGGAACCTGTCGCGATCTGATCACGACAGGGTGCCCTGTCACGTTCTGGCCGCCCGTCTTGACCTACCTGTCGCGACCCTCAAGCGACCCCGTCGCGATCTGCCTGCCTGAACTGACAAGCCCATCGCGATCCTTACAAGGCCCTCTCGCGTTCTCAGTTGACCCCGTCGCGACCCTTACTAGGGTACGTCGCGATTTGGGCTTTTTACATGAAAACCCACATCTTTGCAAGTCTTGTTGTGCTACAGTTACCCCCATGTTTTGCTAGCTGTCTGAAACACAGAAAACGAAGCTGTAATTATTGAAGGTATTCTAATTAATTAAATTTAATCACATGACCATTCATATCTATGATTTCATGGCACATGCACACACTTGAACCATCCAATCGAACTTAACTTGGCATGAAATTACTTCATAATACATTTGGAAAATTATTGCAATTATGTAATTCAATTGCCCTATTTTTAAATGAACTTGTCTACGTTTCATGCGATGTCTTTGGGAATACCGTTATCGATGCTCCACTGTTCTAGAATTCCTCTAGAACGTCGAGCACTTGTTTCTATATACACACTCTCTTGACTTGGACGAACTCTCCGTCGGACACTCCTTCTGCCGGACTAGTAAGTCTTTGTTCAAGGCCTCTGTAAGTCTCCTCTGTCCATGAATTCCCAAATGGTCGACGAGCTGGTTGTACCCTAACACCTATGATACCCATTAGGGATCAACATGATCCAAGCGGCTATTAGAATATCACTCTTATCTTGAATCATGTCGGACCTCTGGACCTGTGTATAACAAGGCCAGCGGAAGGGTTGTGAGTTCCACCTGACTACCAGCACCATACGCGTGTGTTGTGCAACTGTTACTAATGCTCGTTACTCGTTGTTTCATGTATAATGACCATAAGATCTCATCTATATTCTACTCACTCATCTATTCACGTTCACTCTACTACCCCGTCTCTCTCATCCAGCACTTTCTTGGTACCGTTTGAGCTATGTGGCTTCTACTGTTTTGTACTGTTCATGACTATCTAGTGCTAAAATGGGTCTTGTGACTCTACTGATTTAAATGCATACTGTTGAGGGCACGGAGAGTGTCTGAGGGGATCCAATCTAGTCCTGGGGGCAGAGAGCCACCCGAAAATACCTGCAGGGGCTATTGACGGTGTCTGCATTTGCACCGGTCCTAACTGACTATTCTGAATTAGCTAGACATCTGACTGTTACACTGTTACTGTTAGTCTATAGTTCAGACGTACTGCACTGTTACTGTAATGACCCGAGAACCCGACCCTCGGCCCACGCCGAGGACCCAATTTTCATGGTTTGCCACCCACGGATCCGAAGACCCGGAAGGCTATAATATGCATCTAACAAGATATGTAACGGAAGTAAACGTCAACTGCTAAACTAGAAGCGTACAGGCGGAAACAGAAAAGAGAGCGAGACCGTTATGTACCGCTCTAAGTACAGTCCCAACGCACACACGCTAGTACAAGTAAAAGGCAGGGGAAGAACAAGTCCCTTAGGGGCATACCCCGAGGGTGACGTACACTGAAATAGAGGAGCCACTGCTAGCTACGGAGACCACGCCTACCGCCCCGTCTCCTCCACCCGGTGCGCGCCCTGCCGCTGTTGAGAAGTCTCACCTGGGAAAAGGAGGGATGAGCTTCACAACAGAAGCTCAGTAGGGACTACCAATCTCCTACTGACATGCAGAAGAATATATATATATATATAATAAATGACAGCAGTTTATATCTTCTACCTACCAACGGAAGTGCGGAAGCGAAACTACAACTAGCACGGTACGGAAAGTACACACGGTCGAAAACTCCGTACGACTGCTCGTCGTGACCACCACACAGCTAGTAAACATAGACGGAGGGAACTCCGCCTCGACAAGGAACACTAGCTACGGAAACACTACCACTAGTCAAGGTCAGGTGCGTCCACTGATGTCTTATCCTCGACTCGGGTCCTGACCCTCACCTCTCGTCAGAGCGAGGTAGGACACAAAGTAACACAACAGTAACCGTTGTAGTCTGGCCGGACTACGGTCCCACGCCTGGCCTCTCTAAGCGGTTCCAGGGCCGCTAAGAGCAAGGCAGTGAGAAAAGGACTAGCTGGACTGTGCCGGGAAGAACTCCGAAAACTGACCTCGGGCTCCCAGTCCAACCACGAGAGCTCTGCAAGTGACTCACACGCCACTGTCCTAACCACCGTTTTCCTCTAAGCTCCAGAGTCCACCTGGTGGCTGCCAACTCGAGCACACTCGTAGCCCGGAGTACTCCCTCGACAGGCTCCCGAGGATGGGGGTCCCAGGCAACGGTAACAACCTCTCACGCGGGACAAGCCCTCAAGTGCCGAGCACCGGGTGAAAGACTAGTGTAGACCGCACTAGGGAACTAGCACAGGTGCCACAGGTATAGTAAAAGAAGCGGAAATGGCAAGATCGGAATCTATCTCACGGCTGAGGTCGCGATGCATCGGGCCGTCGCGACCTGGTCGCGACGCGCTACCCTGTCGCGATCCTGTCGCGACGGCCCGAGCCGTCGCGACCAGGTTGCGGCACCCAAGAGCACCGCGATCTTGTCATGGTCGATCGGGCCACCGCGACAAGATCGCGGCCTCTAAAGGGGTCGCGTTCTCAGCAGGGGGGAGCTCCGGAAGCCTTCTTTCAGAAATCGTCCCAAAACACGAAATGGGCAAACCACAGGGGGAGGGGAGCATGCTCAACATGCAAGAAAGCCATTAAAGCGCCCAAACCACCCTTAAAGCCCCACAAACATGGATTTATACGAATCTACACTCAAGGAAAACCTCACTCAACCACGAGTATGAAGTTCTCACACTCCCAAGCCCCAAACCACAGAGGAAACACGATGTAGAGGGGGGAAGGGAGCATGCTTAGGGCCTTCTCATGAAGAACGAACCCGTTAGGGCCTTCTCATAGGAATGAACGCCTCCTCCTCACTCTAAACGGCACGAACACATCCCCTGCACGAGCGGGACGACACCACCTCAGCACGGACGCCTCAAGCACCATGATCCGCCAAGAAACTGCAAGAGAAACTCGAGAGGGAAAGGAGAGGGGGAAAAGAGAGCTGAGAGGGCGAGAGGGAGAGAATGGGCGCGCCTTTGGTTTTTAAGCCGACGGCCCCCAGAACGCGACGGGCCGACCCGGTGCGACAACTAGCGTGTCGCGACGCTCCTCGGCGTCGCGACCATGTCGCGACGGTCACCCCCGGCGCGACCCCAAAAAGGCGGTCAAACCTCGGAGATCGAAAAAGCAGTCGCGATGCCCAGACATGCCACATCAACGCTGCACGCGTCTGACACCTGACAAAGCCGTTCTGACAGAAAGGACACCGGTCACGTCTGTCAGAAAAGTAGTCGCGACCCTGTCAGACGCCGCAACAAGGACGCGACGGCAACCACCCCCGTCGCGACAAGAACGCAGTGGCCGGGTGCGGCACGACCCAACGCTGTCGCGGCAGACCGCTCTGGCGCGACCACAACGCGGCCAGGGCGCCTGGCGCGACCCTGAGGACGGGGCCAAAGGGCCCAAAGGGGCTGGGTCTTACAGTTACTGTACTGCCACTGACTGTTACTGAAATGGTACTATCCTGTTATTCAGAGACTACTGTCATACTCTCTTCGTGCTCTACCTGATACTTGCTATCTTGAGTTATTGCGTTCTATCCTGACTTAGTCCCATTCAAAGTGCTATATTCTCTCGTTGTCTATTGACAAACAAAGTGTTATACTCTCTCTCTCTCGGCTATCTACAGATAACCAAGGTGCCATTACTATTTCGATTGACGAAAGTTAATCAAAAGTGCTATACTATCTCGATTGATGAAAATCAATCAAAGTGCAATTTACTCTCAATATGGCCAACTACTTTCTCTCTCATTGCTATACATGTTGCTTGCTATTGCTTGACGTTGACGTTACTTGCTATTGTTGTTATCGTTTCTATCGTGACTTGACTTTAATCATCGTGCTATACTTGATTCATCTGCTATTTAAACCATGTTACTTGTGCTATTACTTTCTTGACTTTACATAACTCTATCTATCGTTCGTTACTCTTGCCGTTTACATTAACCATTTAAAGCCTGCTTGACTATTGAGATTTAAGTCCTACTAGGCGTTATCAGCCCTTCGTTATTTGTTATTATGTCTCAGGTAAGTCGGACAATGACGTTACACACATCCATGGGACGGGACCAGAGTGATGAGCGACCTGGAGTCAGAGTCTAATAGTTATTGCTTTAGATTTCTTTTCAATGTAATGATGTAATTGAGCCCTATGTATTGGCTCCGAATTAGTGGTTGTAATGGTCTTAGTGATTTTGTAATGAAATCAAGAGTTTATTTCAATTATTGTTCATTAGAAGCTCTGATGTTTGCGTCTGTATACACAATTTACGTTACCATACTCATTGCTCATGTTTCCCTTCGATTTATTCCGCTGCTAAATTGGAGGGGCGTGACAGTTGGTATCAAAGCCTAGGTTATTCTTAAGTATAGGATGATCTAGGTTAACCTGCCTCGACTAGAGTCAATTATCCTACCTATGTCAGTTGGTATCAGAGCCTAGGATGTCCTAATTAGGATATTTTAAGTCTAGGGATGTTCTAGGTGAACTGCCATGACCGTGTCTAAGTCAACCACCATACCTATGTGAGAGATTGGGTAAAGCTTAGGGTTATTCTAGGAGCTTAACTATATGTATAAGCACCCTAAGTTTAAAAAGAAATTAATAAGTATTATTGCTCACAGGAACTAGAGGAGATGGCTGGCGAGCATGCACAAATGCACGAATTACAACAGACTGTACAAGGGATAACTCAAGCCCCTAACAACGTGATTCAAGTAGGAGCAAGAAATGGGGCAGGAGACTTATATGAGAACTTTCAACGAATAAATCCCCCTAGGTTTAATGGAACTCCGGATCCCAATGAAGCTGAAAATTGAGTGAAGGCGATGGAACGAATGTTTAGAGTTATGCAATGCTCAGAGTAGGAGAAAGTCCTTCTGGCAACCTTCCAATTGGACCGCAATGCTAGAGCTTGGTGGGAAGCTACCAGTCGACAACTACCCAACATCAACATAGAGTGGGATAAATTTTTAGAACTCTTCAACACCAAGTATTTTTCCGAGAGAATTTGTGAGAAGAAGGCAAATGAATTCTCCAATTTCAAACAACGAATGATGTATATAGCAGAATATGAAGTGCAATTTGAAAGACTAGCACAGTATGCACCACATTTGGTGAGTATGGAAAAGATGAAGGCAAAGGAATTTTTAGAAGGGTTGAGACCTGTGTTCTGGGAAAAGTTGGCTCCACTAGACATTGAAGTATATTCAGTGATGGTATTGAGAGCTCAATTAGTAGAGGACACCATGGAACTTCTTGAAAAGATCCATAAGAAGAAAGTGTTGAAAAGGGAACGCGCTACTCATTCAAATGATAATAAAGGAAGAAATATAGTAGATAGCAAGAGAATGAAAGGGGAAGTGAAGCAGAAGGAAGCCTGTAAATTTTGTGAAAAGCCAGGGCATCAGGTTGACAACTGTTGGAAGAGATTGGGCAGGTGCTTGCGATGTGGAATTCAACAACATCGAGTCATCAATTGTCCAACAAAGAAGAACCAAATCCCACGTCAAGGACGATTACAAGCCCTTGTGGATATAAATCGTGCCAAGGAGAGTGGATAAGGTACCATCACTAAACCCTTAGTTTGATTTCATATTATTTTCACGATAGCAAAGCCCTAAGTGGGGGAGATGATGGATTGAAATATATATAATAAATTGGTAGTCGTACCTGTGGTGGTATGATCCTGTTTGGGCCTAAGCCAAACGGGCCTCCACTAGAAAGAATAGGGAAGACGATCGCTGGTGAGGACGAAGACCTGCAAAACCAGAAGAGTATCAGTGGGGCCCGGTGAAGACCGGGGAAACCCTCCGATGCCTAAGTCAGTGGAGAACTTGCGAGGCAGGGGGTTTCGGAGTATGAGAGCGTGTTCGCGTGAGGAAGAGAACGTACCGCTGCATGGTACTATACCTGTGCTTTTATAGACGTCGGTGTCAAGGCCAACGTGCGTAACATTGATGGATCGTGCCTGAGAAGGCACCTTGATGGGTGCGCATAACGGGGGGGTTATGCGCTCAGGTGACCGTTGGGGATTTCAGGCAGATCGTGCCTCTTGATGATGGAGCGCGTGACCTGGGGCGGTTATAACCGCAGCGTAAGCCGGGGAGTCAGCTCGGTGGCCCCTGGTGACACCTTCCGAGCAGATGACCCACGCGAGGGGTCGAACGAGCTATTCGGCGACGTCCAGGGGTATTCCGGGCAGCGAGGTTGAGGTCCGTGCTCGGAAGCTGCCTGCTGACGAGCTCGGCAGTCCTTTCGGAAGGATGACCACCGCATGGGTCTCCTTTCACCTGCTCCGTACGAAGGCGTGGGCTCGCACGAGGAGGCCACTACCGGATGGGACGGAGTTAATGGGCCTTGACATGATGGGCCTAGGTGGCGGAAAATAGCCACCACACTTGCCCCCCACGCCCTCAAGTGGCTCAGAAGCCGGAGCGCTTGTGGGTGGTGCCCTGCTCGGATGTCACCTCAGCCATAAATGCGGGATCGTCCTCGGAGATCCGAACAGACCTATAGTGACGCTTTTGCAGAAGGGTTCGCCTCGAAGATGAGGCTTTCATGATGACCACGTGGGTCATGTCATACCCAGAATGTCACGCAGCAGGCCCGAACGGTCACCCGCGGGTCATTCGAGAGGAGACTTGGAGTGGAGGGAAACGCCGTTTCCAGCCCCGCTTCGAATTTCGCGCCTCACCTTCCTTATAAGGAAGGGGAGGGGACGAAAATGGGATCTTTACCTCCGAAAAGTTTTCCAGAGTCTGCTGTTTCCCAGATCGTTCACCTCCTTCTCCCTTGAGCTCTTTCCTCCGCTACTGTTCTCCTTCTTCTTGTGTTGTGTCGTCTGCTCCCTGATAATGGCTCAGAAGGGAAAGGAGGTCGTTGAAGCCAGCGGGATGCCGCCGGTGGCAGCGAAAGCGGCGAAGTACCGGATGAGTGCTTCCGGATAGGCGAGGAGTACGACATCGTCCTGATGCGTGAGGACGAGTCGTATCTAACCCTGAAACCGGGGTGCTTCGTGCTCTCATTAGATCTGCTAGAGGCTGGTCTCCGGCTGCCGATGCCGGAGATTGCGAAGGAGCTACTCTGGAGTTGGAAAGTGGCGCCGATTCAGCTGACGCCCAACTCGTGGAGGACCATCTTCGTCTTCTGCATTATATGCAGAAAGAAGAAGATCGAAGCGACAGCAGAGATCTTCCGCAACCACTTCAGTCTGGCGTGCTCTCCGCAGTCCGGGATGGGGATTGTGTACGTGAAACATCGTACAAACCGGATGCGGGTCAACTTCTCACCCCGGCTGTCCAACAACAAGGGGTGGACAGGGTGCCTCTTCTCCGTGGGGCGACGAAAAGGAGCGAACATCCCTGAGTGGGATTTCCCCGTGAGGGTGATGGAGCCTTTGAGGAGGGCGGACATCCCGCCTTTTTTGATCAGGGAGGCGGCCGCGGCCTCCCAGCAGCTGAATACGGTCGGGGTGAACCACGCCGAGGGGTACCTGACCGAGTACAAGCTTGTGAAATACAAGCTTAGCCGCGCCTGGGGTGAGTCTTCTGCTGCTCTGCTCGTTCTCTTTTCCTTCATTCATGTTTTAACTCTTCTTTTGCTTCTTCTAGACGATGAAGAAAAAGCTGCTGGTCGGGACCGGAAAGAGATGGCCGATTATGCCAAGCTAATCCCTGTTAGCCTATGCTCAATAAGGCTGGAAGAGGGAGGCTCTGCGAAGGGGTCCGCGCAGCAGGCGAAGGCCGTGGCGAAAGGAGGTGCCACGAAGAAGGCACTTGAGACGGTGGCAGCCGCAGGAGCGACTTCTCTCCCTCAGATGAAGAGGAAGGAGAAGCGCAAGGCGACCGTAGTGGAGTCGCAGGCTGGGGGCCGCTCTCCCGAAGAAGGGGTGTCCGACGAGCCCCGAGCTCGCAAGAAAAAGAAGATGACGAAGCCGATGCCGCGCGCTGCAGAAGGGGCTGCGGTAGTGGAGGAAGAAGCAGAGGAGGATCTTGAGCCTTTGTTGGCTTGAAGATCTCGCTCGCGAACGGGGACGTCCGAGGAGAGGACGCCCGCAACTCCCGCCGTGGACCGCTCGGAGGCGGTCATGAAGATGTCTGCCGAGCTGGGCCTGATAATGGTCAGCGATGAATCAGACCGCTCCGGAGGGCGGGAGCAGTCGCCAGTGCGTGAAGCCCAAGAGGTTCTGCCCAGTGAAGGGAACTCCGAGCAGGGTGGTGCGCTTGACAAGGGTGCACAGCTCGGTTCTGAGGACGGGGTGGTCGCCCCAGACCTGATTCTTACGCCAGCGGCCGTTTGTGGTACTGGCGAGGCAGTTCTTCCGAGGGGGGATATCTCGTAAAGGAGTGAAGATATCCTACCCCCCATGCCCCCCACCTCGGTGATCACCGAAGGTCGTGTAGTCGGCGAGGATGCAGCCGAGGTGATTGCTGAGGGTTTTGTAGTCGGCGAGAGTGTAGCCGCTCTCGGGGAAAAAAGCGCTCAAGCTGCTGGCAATGCCGAGGAGGGCCGTGACGCAGCCTTTGCAGCCTCCGTTGCCGAGGACGGTGGGGAGGTGCCGCCGGAACGAGTCAAACTTTGGCTTCCGGGGACGTTGCTGCGACGACTTCCGAGTTGGGCCGTCCGAAAGGACTTGTAACTGGTGACATTCCGATCTCGTCTGCAGCTGCTACAGCTGGGGAAGAGAGTTCCAGAGATGACACCAGGCCTCTAACTGAGGTGCTACACCGGAGAATCCCCGAAGTGCCCTCGGTTGCCGCGCTGGAGGCATCGCTTCGCCGTGTCGGGGTATCACCAAGGAAGCTGCCCGCAAGCCCCACTGTTTCCCGTCTCGAACAGCTAGCTAGGTGCTTGGACCTCCCTTTCGAGCTGACTCCGGAGAGGTCCGTTGAAGGTTACCAACCGGAGGGGCTAGAGGATGATGGAACAAGCGATGTTGACCTGGAGGCGCTCATGGATGGCCTGGCCAAATCACTGGGCACCCTGAAGGCTCTAGCTGTTCGGGGTCAGAAGCAGAAGTATGTCAATGAGGCGCAGGTGGCTTTCTGTGAGGACCTCGCCGCGAGGCATAAGGCTCGCGAGACGGCGCTGGAGGAGGAGGTGAAGAACCTCAAAGCTGCCCTCCAGGCTTCGGAGCTCGAGACCACCTTGGCGCGGGCCGAGAAGGAAGCCTTAACCAAGGTGATGATGGACGCGGGGGTTCGCGCCGTTGCCGATTACAAGGCCGGGCCAGAGTACAAGGAAGACTTGGAGCAATACGGGGCCCGGTGCTACCAAGTGGGCCTTAACGCTGGGAAGGATCTTGGAGAGCGGCTTTCTTGGGTTGAACGCGCCCGAGAAGCCTTCGAGGCTGCTGTTCGGGAGTGCCGACGTCGTACTCAGGACGCTCGTCTGGATGGTGTGCGGTTCGCACAATTCCAGTCTGGACGGATGCCTCCTTCGGATGACGACGCCGGTCCTTCACAGCAGGCCCCTTGAACTTTATGCTCCTTGTACTCACCTTTTTGTAACCGCGGCCGAAAAGAGCTTTCTTGTAAAAAAAAAAAAACTTTTTGTGAATGAAGTATTCTGTTCATAGGATTGCTTTGTAGCTTCACTTTCTCTATCTTCTTCCCTTTATGATTGTTCTTGTTCGGATCGGAATCCGCAAAGCTTCATAAGCATTGCATGTAAAACGCAGATCGTTGGGAACCGAAAAGGAGATTTCGATCAGGTGTGTATGCTAAATGCTTGTGTAGCAACAGGAGTTGGGAGAAGAGAGGTAGGATGCTGGAAAGAGAAGGCTTTTATAAATAATAAGCTTTAAGGTTAGAAACATGCCAAGTCCTGGGTATGGCTTCGCCACTAGGAGTAGTTAGCTTATATGAGCCTTTTCCGAGGACGTGGGTGACCTGATAAGGTCCTTCCCACTTGATGGCTAGTTTGCCTACTGCTCTTTGGGGGTCCGAAGCCGAACAGCAACGCAGAACCAAATCTCCCACATTGAACCGCCTTTCCCGAACTCGCGCATTATAGTATCGTGCGAGTCGTTGCTGATAGGCAACGAGACGAATGCTGGCGTCCCTTTGTCGTTCGCTCAGCATGTCCAAGTTCTCTCGAAGAGCACGGTTATTGGCGGCTTCGTCAAAGTGGGTTGTTCAGATGGTTGGAAGGGCTACTTCCAAAGGCACAACTGCTTCCGACCCGTAGGCCAAGTGGAAAGGTGTTTCCCCTGTGGCTACCCGAGCAGTTGTTCGGTGACACCAAAGAACATTTGGGAGCTCATCGATCCATGATCCACCTGCGGCCTCAACCCTCGTGCGGATCCCATGCAGTAGTGTTCGGTTGGCATTTTCGACCAAACCGTTAGCCTGGGGATGAGCCACGGAGGTGAAGTGGTTGTAGATCCCGAGCTCGGCACACTTCTGCTTGAAGAAGGTGTTGTCGAACTGCTTCCCGTTGTCAGACGTAATCACCCTTGGGACACCAAACCTGCAGAGAAGGTTCTTCCATACGAACTTCCATGCGGCTTGTTCGGTGATTGTGGCAACAGGTTCGGCCTCGATCCACTTGGTGAAGTAATCGATGGCTACGAACAGGAACTTCTTCCGCCCTTGGGCCTCTGGAAAGGGACCCAAGATATCAATGCCCCACCTGGCGAAAGGGCGCGGCTCGAACAGGCTGTGAAGCTGTTCGGCAGGCTGTTTGATAAGTTCTCCGAACTTTTGGCATTTTGGACATTTCCTGACAAAGGACATGCAGTCCTTCTGAAGAGAAGGCCACCAGAACCCTGCTCGGACGATGTTGCGCGCTAGCGTTCTGCCCCCCAGGTGGCTTCCGCACAGCCCCTCATGAACTTCTTCTGTGGCTGCGAGGGCCTCCTCAGGGTTGAGGCAACGCAGAAGAGGTCTAGCAAGGGACCGTCGGTACAGTTTGCCCTCTACGAGGGTGAAGTGCTGAGCGCGCATTCTGACTTTACGAGCTTCGCCCTGTTCGGGCGGAAGCTCTCCTCGGAGAAGATACGCCAAGAGAGGGTCAACCCAACTTGGGGCTGGTGGGCCTGTTTCTATGGTGGCTATATCGACCTCCGTGCTCGGCGAGGCGAGCTCTTCGATGAAAACAGAGCGAGAAGGGGTGATGTCACCTGAAGATGCCAATTTGGCCAGTGCATCAGCTCGCGCGTTCTGCTCCCGTGGAACATGTATGACTTCAAAGTAGACGAGGCCCTCCGTCTGGCTTTTGACCTGCTGGAGGTATTGAGCCATACGAGGTTCCCGTGCTTCAAAGTGTCCGCTCACCTGGCTGGCGACCAGCTGGGAGTCACTAAAGACTCTAAGCCGAACGGCCCCGAGGTGCCTAGCCATACGGATACCGGACAGCAAAGCTTCATATTCGGCGACATTGTTGGAGGCTGGAAAGCGAAAGCAGAGGGCGTATTGGAACTCTAACCCCTCCGGGGAGGTGAGGACCAAACCCGCCTCACTTCCGGTAACACAAGAGGATCCGTCAACATAAAGCTCCCATGGGGGCTCATCTGCCAACGGCAGATCCTGCTCGGCCGGAAGGGTAGATTCCGCCACGAAGTCTGCCAGCGCTTGTGCTTTGATCGCCGTCCTCGGTCGGAAGCTGATGTCGAACTCACCAAGCTCTATTGCCCACTTAACCAACCTGCCGGAAGCCTCTGGCCGCTAGAGGATGGATCTCAGCGGCTGATCGGTTAGAATTGTAACGGAATGGGCCTGAGCTTCCGTGCAGCCGTGACGAGGGCAAGGGCGAGTTTTTCTGCTCTGGGGTACCTCCTTTCAGCTTCTTGGAGGACCCTGCTGATGTAGTATACAGGGTGCTGCGCCGCTCCAACTTCTCTGATTAAGACTGCACTGACGGAGTGTTCGGTAACCGAAAGGTACACGAACAAGGGCTCACCAAGCACAGGCTTTGAGAGAACAGGAGGAGCTGCCAAATACGCCTTCAATTCGGTGAAGGCAGCCTCGCACTCATCAGTCCACCGTACTTGCCCCCCTTGCTTCGAGGAGCTTTTAGGGCCTCGGAGCAACTTGAAGAAGTTAAAACTTCTTTCTGCTGCTCGGGACATGAACCGGTTCAGTGCCGCCAGACGCCCCCCGTCAGGCGCTGGACATCGCGCACTGTTTTCGGACTGCTCATCTCAAGCACGGCTTGGATTTTTTCCGGGTTCGCCTCTATTCCTCTGTTTGATACGAGGAACCCAAGGAACTTACCCGACCGAACACCAAACGCGCACTTGGCAGGATTGAGCTTCATATTATACTTTCGCAGAGTTGCGAAAATTTCCTGGAGGTCGGAAAGATGGTCAGTACTCGGAAGTGTCTTGACCAGCATGTCATCAACGTAGACCTCCATATTGCGCCCGATCTGCTGCTCGAACATCTTGTTGACCAGCCGCTGGTAAGTCGCGCCCGCATTCTTCAGACCAAAAGGCATTCTGGTGAAACAGTATAAACCTAGGTCTGTGACGAATGTTGTGGCGTCTTGATCCGGAGGGTGCATACTGATCTGGTGGTAACCAGAGTAGGCATCCAAAAAGCTGAGAAGCTCGTGCCCGGAAGTAGCGTCCACCAGCTGATCAATGCACGGCAGAGGGAAGTTGGCGAGCTCCTGATCGGAGTTGGCGGGGCCCCCTCGTCTGGAATTGCGGGAGTTGCCGCCCAAGACCGACCGTGGCGGACGGGGGGAGGCAACAGAGTGACGGGGCGAACGCCCGTGGCGCTCCGGTGCCCGCTCTTCCGTCGGAGCCTAGAGGGACCGGCGCTGCGAATCTGCCTGCTGTTCTTGAGGCACAGGGAGGACGCGGGAGCGGCGATGCGACGATTCTGCCTGCCGCTCGCGCGGCAGGGAAATCGCCGGGGCCGCTGCTCCCGCCAACTGGGCCTGTAGGGCGAGGCAGACGCCCGTCAGCTGCTGCATTTGCCCCCGAAGCTCTGCTACTTCGAGGGCAGTTGCAGGTGAGGCAGCCGTTGGTGCTGGGACGTCGTGGTTTGCGCCGGCAGTGGCGACGGCGACGTCACCAGGGGGGATCGGCGACGGGAATCCCCTCGCGACTGGCGAGACCTCGTCGCCCTGCTTCCTACGTTCTGGTATGAGGATCGTCCTCGAGCCATGGCAGCGTCGTTTCCCACAGACGGCGCCAAATGTGGTGGTATGATCCTGTTTGGGCCTGAGCCAAATGGGCCTCCACTAGAAAGAATAGGGAAGACGATCGCTGGTGAGGACGAAGACCTGCAAAACCAGAAGAGGATCAGTGGGGCCCGGTGAAGACCGGGGAAACCCTCCGATGCCTAAGTCAGTGGAGAACTTGCGAGGCAGGGGGTTTCGGAGTATGAGAGCGTGTTCGCGTGAGGAAGAGAACGTACCGCTGCATGGTACTATACCTGTGCTTTTATAGACGTCGGTGTCTAGGCCAACGTGCGTAACGTTGATGGATCGTGCCTGAGAAGGCGCCTTGATGGGCGCGTATAACGGGGGGGTTATGCGCTCAGGTGATCGTTGGGGATTTCAGGCAGATCGTGCCTCTTGATGATGGAGCGTGTGACTTGGGGCGGTTATAACCGCAGCGTAAGCCAGGGAGTCAGCTCGGTGGCCCCTGGTGACTCCTTTCGAGCAGATGACCCACGCGAGGGGTCGAACGAGCTATTCGGCGACCTCCAGGGGTATTCCGGGCAGCAAGGTTGAGGTCCGTGCTCGGAAGCTGCCTGCTGACGAGCTCGGCAGTCCTTTCGGAAGGATGACGAGCGCATGGGTCTCCTTTCACCTGCTCCGTACGAAGGCGTGGGCTCGCACGAGGAGGCCACTACCGGATGGGACGGAGTTAATGGGCCTTGACATGATGGGCCTAGGTGGCGGAAAATAGCCACCACAGTACCATATCATATGAATTTGGGTATCAAATTCTTTTTAAGTGGGGGAGGATGTAGCAACCCGTAAAATTCAGTATTAAAAAAAATTGAAATAATAATTTCTTTAAATCGAAATAATAGAAACATACGTACCATTATCGTATGTGCAAGAACCTATCTAAAATTCTTTAAAAATTATAAATCAACCTCAGACATTATTCCTAAGTGTTCTACTAAGAAATTCAAGCAACGAAAAAATCCAATTGGCCAAGCGTATATCACAACGTGACTAATTATTCAAATTAGGGAACTAAGTCGGAAAACCGTTAACACGGAAAGATAACGGGCCCATAAATTAAACGAACATGTCGGAGAGACTTCCAACATCATGAAATGGTTACCCATTATTGGAATTGGACCAATGGACCTCTCATGGCCCATGAATAAATTCAAGTAAAGAAATGAAATAAAAATCCGTTACTCTATTATTCCCTAATTAAAAAGGGAAATCTCATAAGATAAATTTCAATAAATAATGGGTTTTGATAAATGGACCCTCTAGAATTTATTAGGCCAAAATAGGGATCTTTAAAAGAAGAATAATAGTAAAATACTCTAAATTCGCAACTTAATTATTACCTAGTTGAGTTGGAATTGAATTCCTAAACCTACCCTAATAGGTTGGCCACGAATTTAGCTCTCATCCTAACCCAAATAGGAAGTGGAAAGTTTGGAAGGAGGTTAGAAAAGAGGAAATTCAGAATTTAAAAGGAGTTAGAGTCCTATTAGGAAATAACAACCCAACATACATAAATACTCTCCAATCTCTCCATGGCCGACCCTAACATGTTGCTGGGGCTTGCTGGACCTGGAGGAGAGGCCAAGGAAGGGGAGAATTTGTGGGAAGAAGGCTTCATCAAGCTTCATCCCGAGTTCTTCAAGTTCTAGCCCTAGAAGAGGAAAACAAGTCAAGGTAGGCATTCTCACGAGCAAAACTAAAGAAATTTCGACTGTAGATCATTCCATGTACTAGGAACAAAACCCTCAAGTTTCATAATTTTCCATCGAGCCAATATTTTCTTCTGGAATTTTGAAGTTCTGCAAACACCTTGACCCCGAACCTTCATGTATAATTTATATCTTCTTGAATACTCTATCCCATACCTTGAAATTTTTAATGGAGACACTGATGATCGTTAGGGAACTTTTGCCCCTAAAAACCCTAATTTTTATCCACCCTACTTCGTGAATTAATTCTCTAATCTCAACTGCTAACTGTGTCATGTACTCCATGTTTGACTTGAATAAAGCATGTCGAAACTCTACCTATTTTCAAATTCCTATTTACTGTAAGTACTCACGTATGTCTAGATTAATATGCAGCTTGTTTCATGATTTTTCATTGACTATACAATTAGTTATGAATTTTCGAATCACCCTATGTCAAAATATATTAAGTTGGCACGCAATCCCATGCTAGTCCTTTTCTCGCTCGAATTTAGGTGAAATACCTGAGAACGCGATGGCCCGATAGTCCGCATTCTCAGGGCCGTCATGACACAGGAACCTGTCGTGATCTGATCGCGACAGGGCACCCCGTCGCGTTCTGGTCGCCCGTCTTGACCTACCTGTCGCGACCCTCAAGCGACCCCGTCGCGATCTGCCTGCCTGAACTGCCAAGCCCGTCGCGATCCTTACAAGGCCCTATCACGTTCTCAATTGACCCCGTCGCGACCCTTATTGGGGTGCATCGCGATCTGGGCTTTTTGCATGAAAACCCACATCTTTGCAAGTCTTGTTGTGCTACAGTTACCCCAATGTTTTGCTAACTATCTGAAACACAGAAAACGAAGCTGTAATTATTGAAGGTATTCTAATTAATTAAATTCAATCACATGACCTTTCATATCTATGATTTCATGACACATGCACACACTTGAACCATCCAATCGAACTTAACTTGGCATGAAATTACTTCATAATACATTTGGAAAATTATTGCAATTATGTAATTCAATTGCCCTATTTTTAAATGAACTTGTCTACATTTCATGCGATGTCTTTGGGAATACCGTTATTGACGCTCCACTGTTCTAGAATTCCTCTAGAACGTCGAGCACTTGTTTCTATATACACACTCTCTAGACTTAGACGAACTCTCCGTCAGACACTCCTTCTGCCGGACTATTGAGTCTTTGTTCAAGGCCTCCGTAAGTCTCCTATGTCCATGGATTCCCACATGGTCGACGAGCTGATTGTACCCTAACACCTATGATACCCATCAGGGATCAACATGATCCAAACGGCTGTTAGAATATCACTCTTATCTTGTATCACGCCGGACCTCTGGACCTGTGCATAACAAGGCTAGCGGATGGGTTGTGAGTTCCACCTGACTGCCAACACCGTACTATCCTTGTTACTCGACGTTTCATGTGCAATGACCATAAGATCATCTATATTCTACTCGCTCATCTATTCATGTTCACTCTACTATCTCGTCTCTCTCATCCAGTACTCTCTTGGTACCCTTTGAGCTGTGTGGCCTCTACTGTTTTGTACTGTTCATGACTGTCTAGCGCTAAAATGGGTCTTGTGACTCTACTGACTTGAATGCATACTGTTGAGGGCAAGGAGAGTGTCTGAGGGGCTCCAATCTAGTCTTGAGGGCAGAGAGCCACCCAAAAATACCTACAGGGGCTATTGACGGTGTCTGCATTTGCACCAGTCCTGACTGACTGTTCTGAATTAGCTAGATATTTGACTGTTACACTGTTACTGTTAGTCTATGGTTCAGACGTATTGCATTGTTACTATACTGCCACTGACTATTACTGAACTGCTACTATCCTGTTATTGAGCGACTACTGTCGTACTCTCTTCGTGCTCTACTTGATACTTGCTATCTTGAGTTATTACATTCTATCTTGACTTAGTCGCATTCAAAGTACTATATTCTCTCGTTGTCTATTGACAAACAAAGTGCTATACTCTCTCTCAGCTATCTACTGATAACCAAAGTGTCATTACTTTTTCGATTGACGAAAGTTAATCAAAAGTGTTATACTATCTCGATTGATGAAAATCAATCAAAGTGCAATTTACTCTCTATATGGCCAACTACTTTCTCTCTCCTTGCTATACATGTTGCTTGCTATTGCTTGACGTTGACGTTACTTGCTATTGTTGTTATTGTTTCTATTGTGACTTGACTTTAATCATCGTGCTATACTTGATTCATCTGCTATTTGAACCATGTTACTTGTGCTATTACATTCTCGACATTACGTGACTCTATCTATCGTTCGTTACTCTGCCTTTTAAAGCATTAATAATTTAAAGCTTGCTTGATTATTGAGATTTAAGTCCTACTGGGCGTTGTCGTTCACCCTTCGTTATTTGTTATTATGTCTCAGGTAAGTCGGACAATGATGTTACACACATCCATGGGACGAGACTAGAGTGATGAGCGACCTGGAGTCAGAGTCTAATAGTTATTGCTTTAGATTTCTTTTCAATGTAATGATGTCATTGAGCCCTATGTATTGGCTCCGAATTAGTGGTTGTAATGGTCTTAGTGATTTTGTAATGAAATCAAGAGTTTATTTCAATTATTGTTCATTAGAAGCTTGATGTTTGCGTCTGTATGCGCAATTTACGTTACCATACTCGTTGCTCACGTTTCCCTCCGATTTATTACGCTGCTAAATTGGAGGGGTGTGACAGGTGATCTACCTAACCACTTAGAAATAAAAAATTCTCACCAAACCTCATAATAGCATCAATGTAACCCATAATATGAGAAAAAGGACATATGTACAATAAATATTACAATATGAAATCAGAGATATTCATGTATAAATAAAATTGTAATGAGGTCAAAACTCAAAAGAATGATCTCTAATGAATATTACAACAATTATCAGTCCATAAACAAGTTTTGTTCATGCTAAAACTCAAGAATTAAAGGTATTAAATAAAATTTTAAATATGTTGTTACATAAATATCCCTTTCTATTTGTAGAAAGACCACAGAATTGCAAACATATCCCTAGAATGGCTTCTGTATCCAAATTGTTTACAAAAAGATCTTAAATCCTTTAAAAATCATTAATGGGCCTAAATTTGTCCCAAAAGTGATGGGCCTATGGTCTTATATTTAATGGATCCAAAATACCCATTAATAAATCTTAAAGGATAAAAGAAACCCAATAGATAACTTAAAATAAACAGTTTTAATGCTTAAAGGATACACTAAGCATGATGGATACTAAATGGATATTATGTAAACTTAGATATCAGATTTTTATTGGTATCCAGATATGGATCCTAAATGGGTCTATAATGAACCCAATATCCAAATGCGGTAATAGTTATCTAATATCCAAAACTATATGAGAGACCCAAAATTGGATCCATTAAACTTTATTAGATCCATAAGGGGCAAGACTGTAAATACAATCATCTTCCTCTACAGGTTCTCCCTGTGGAGAACCCTAGACGCCGCCACCATGGTGATGGTGGCAAGGAAGAGGTCAGCGGCCCCTGCCTCCCTTGCCGGCTGAAGATGGCGCCAGTGGCGCCGTTCGGCGAGGGAAGGGGTGGCGCAACCCTACCCCCCTTTTTTTATTTAGTCTCTCTCGGTTGGGCAAATGCCCAACCAGACAGCGACAGTGAGGGTGGGACGACAACCCCCTTAGCGGAGAGAGAGAGGAGTAGCTGTAGTACCCCAGAAAATTCATTAATTAAAAATTATGGATAAATTAAAATTTTATCAATTAATAAATTCAACCAGTTAAAAAGGGTACGTATTATTATCACATGTGTATAAACCCATATAAAAATCCCGTAAAAATAATAGTTATACTTTAAATTATACTCTCTAATGACCCATCATTGAATTGGGGCATAGAAAAATCATTTAGACAGAGTTTAAAAAATTATGCGACTTATTAGCGCAATTAAGGAATAAGTCAGAGAACCCATTATTTTATGAGCCAGAATAGATTATAAATGAAAATAAATATGTGGGTAGACTTTAAATAATATGGGTCGATAGCCCATTATGATATTTGGACCAATGGACAATCTTGGCCCATGAATAAATTTTCTAATAAAATGATAATTAAAAATCCATTAGGTAAAGTAAGTACATGGGTTGTACAATTAAGCTCACGCGAGTTATTGGGCCAAGAGTAAGAGCCAAATGATGAAGGTCAGAAATATGGGCATAAATAATATTAAATTGAATTAAAATAAGAAATTGATTGAATAAGTGCGATAAATAGATTTAAAAAAGAATAATGGGTGAATAAATAAAATTAAATCAATACCCATTAAGTTAAATTAGTAATGGGTTTTACTAATGGTCCTAACATGAATTGTTGGGCCCAAATATGAAGAGTCCATCATGAGATGAGAAGTAATTAGGCTAAATTCGTACCTAAAAATAGTAATAAATAGAAAAGGGTAAGATAAAGACTAAAAAGGGTTATAAATATCCTAAAAAGAGTCCTAACCCTATCCTAATCCATTACCCATGAAATTTGATCTTTTCCCAACCCTAATTAAGAGATAAAGGAGAGAAATTAGGTGATAAATAAGGGAAATTCAGATTTATTAGAAAGAGAGGAGTTTTAGAAATGGTGGACTCTTGTAGCAACCTATACACCTCTCATTCGGCCCTATCAACCCCTTAGAACGAGGTGGGAGCTCTAGGAGATGAAGGAGAAGGCTGTGGACGTGAGGAGCAAGAAGGAGAAGCTTGGAAGGGAGGGGATTTCTCCTTCCACTATGTTATAAACCCTAGTTTTCTTGTCAACACAAAAGGTAGGAAATCTCGCAAGCCAAATTCATGTATAAATTATCCTAGGTAGACTTCATGATCCCATGCAAAAGCCCTCTAGTTTCGCCCTATTTCGATCTCCCATGTGGGAGAATTAATTCCTTGAATCCCTATAATATACATATACCCGAACCCTCATGTTTGCTTTCAAACCTTGTGCATACTTGATCCTAGGCCATGCGAAAATTCTCATAAATACTACATTATGTTAGCTTTGAAACACCCCCAGTTTCTCTAATTTTCATCATGTATCCATTGCTAATTAATTCGTTGAACCTTGACTGCGCATGTTTAGATCACTCAAATGTAACGTAATCAAAGCATGCCTAAACCTTGTCTATTTTCAAATTAATCATACATATTGATAGATCCATACATATTGATAGATCCATGTGTCTACTTTTGTTTAAAACTAGTTTCATGATTTTTGGATCTTCGTACGATTTTATATTGATTTTACAAAAGCACTGTGTCACACTTTGGAGGGAAGGACCTAATTCAGAAAAGGGCTAAATCCCTTTTCTGGGTCAGGCTACCTCTTTGAAGTCGTGACGGCCCGACCCGTCGCGACTACAGAGTGGTCGGGATCGGCCAGACTATCACGATCTGAAAGCGATAGCCTACGCCGTCGCGTTCCTAACCCCCGAACCGGGCCATGCCGGCCGGTTCGCACGTCGCGCCAGGCTGCCCCGTCGTGACAGGAACCCCCGTCGCGATACCTGTTGGACACGACCGAGTACCCTGTCGCGACTTGATCGCGACGGGTACACTCATCGCCGTTTTGAAATCTCTGCCAGAACTTAAAATTATGCTTATGTCCCTACTTTATATGCCATGTAACCCTTGTACAAGTTAAACCATGTACTGTTAAGCTTAATAAATGACATGAATATTTTTATTTGATAATAATTAAATAATTCTTATTAATTAAAAGCCATGAGCACGACTTATCATGTTCTCATAATCACTCTACACTTTCACACACATATCGTTAACGTTTGCCAATTGACCCTATTAAATTTCTTAATAATGTATCTGGTAATTAAGTGAAATTAATTACTAAATTCCTCATTTTGTTAATGACATTTGTTCTCGTTTTATTCGTGTGATTTGTATACCGTTATCCCATCCCTCTGCCTTCGAGCACTCGAGGCACGATGGACACTCATTTTCTACACTTTTTCTTGACATGGACCGCCTCTCCTTCGAGAATACTCTCGACTGGGCCAATGACTCCTTGTCAAGGCCTCTGTAAGTCTTCTTGGCTTTGGCACACGTCCATTGCCAACGAGTTGGTTGTACCCTTAAAACCCGTTACACTCTTAGGGATCAGCCTTAGTGTTTCCATCTTATCTTGTGATCACGCCGGACCATCTATCTAGTGTTCGCAGCACGGCTAGTGGGCGGTGGTGACTTCTTCTACCAGACTGCCGGCACACGACCTGGTGTTGTGCAACTGTTACTATCGTGGTTTAACGTTGTTTTACGATTATACCCCTATCTCATCTACTATCCTTGTACTCTCATCTATTCACGTTCACTCTACTATCTCGTCTATTCATCTAGTAATCTCCTGAGAGTCTTGAGCTGTTGTGGCTCCTATTGCCTGTACTATACTTGACTGTCTAGCGCTATAATATGGGTCTTGTGACTCTACTGACTCAAATGCATACTGTGCAGGGCACAGAGAGTGTCCGAGGGGCTCCAATCTAGTTCTGGGGGAAGAGAGCCACCCGAAAATACCTGCAGGGGCTATTGACGATGTCTGCATTGCACCGGTTCTGACTGACTATTCTAAGTTAGCTAGACATCTGACTATTATGCTATTACTATTAGTCTGAGGAGTTCAGACATACTGTATGATTACTGTGCCATCGCTGACTGTTACTGAACAGCTACTGTCCTAGAAGTGACTACTGTCGTATTCTTCTAGTGCACGCTATCTCGTTACACGCTATCTTGTCAAACGTTATCTCGTTATACGCTATCTTGTCAAACGTTATCTCGTTACACGCCATCTCATTACACGCTATCTCGTTATATGGTCATTTCTCTATCATCCTAGCTTTGCAATATTCTTGTGAAGTGTATTATCATTCACTTGTTATCGCATGCTATCATTTTCTTGATATAGTGTGCCATTAATCTCTCGTTATCTTGTACTATTACTCTCTTGACTATACTTGATCGTTCTCCGTAGTTAACCTGCATTACAAGATATTAATCACTTAAAGCATGCTTGTTTACACAAGATATTAAGTCCTACTGAGCGTTATCGCTCACCCTTTGTTATTGTGTTTTCAGGTAAGTTAGATGAAGACCTTACACACATCAACGGGAATGGTCTGGAGTGATGAGCGCCCTGGAGTCATAGCGATGGATTGTCCCCAGTACCCTAGAGTTAGTTTAGTTAGTTGCTTAGTTATCATTTCCAAATGTAATGATGCTATTGAGCCCTGTGTTTTGGCTCTGAATTAGTGGTTGTAATAGTTTAGATAAGTTATTAATAAAATGGTGAGTTTTATTGCAATTATTGTTCATTAGTTGCTCTGATATTTGCGAATGTATGCGCAATTTACCTTACCATACACGTTGTTCATGCCTCCCCGATTTATTCCGCTGCTAAATTGGTGGGGCATGACAGTTGGTATCAGAGACTAGGATGTCCTTAATAAGAATATTTAAGTTTAGGATGTTCAAGGTGAACTGCCCTGACACGTGTCTAAGTCAACCACCATACCTATGTGAGGATTGGGTAGAACCATGGTTAAGACTTAAATACATTTATATAAATATATATACATGTATCAACTTTGTAATACTTTAGCACCCAAAGTCTAAAAAGAAAAAAATTAAATGTTATTGCTCGCAGGAGATTAGTGGAGATGGCTGGCGAGCGTGCACAAATGCGGGACTTGCAAAAAACCGTACAGAGGTTAAACTCAAGCCCTCAACAACGTGATTCAAGCAGGAGAAAGAAATGGGATAGAAGACTTATACATGAACTTTCAACGAATGAATCCTCCTAGGTTTAATGAAACTCTGGATCCCGATGAAGCTGAAAATTGGGTGAAGATGATGGAACGAATCTTTAGAGTTATGCAATGTTCAGAACAGGAGAAAGTCCTTCTGGCAACCTTCTAATTAGACAGCGATGCTAGAGCTTGGTGGGAAGCTGCTAGTAGACAACTACCCAACATCAACATAGAGTGGGATGAATTTTTAGGACTCTTCAACACCAAATATTTCTCCAAGAGGATTCGTGAGAAGAAGGCAAGGGAATTCGCCAATTTAAAACAACGAATGATGAGCTTCACTTTCAGCTGCATCTAGGGAAGAAGTTTCTCTCTCTAGGTGATTCTAGAGAGAGAAGCTCTGGGGTTTGCGACTGGCTCGGAGTTCCTGTGGGGTTCGCCCTGGGGGGCACATGGAGGCTCTTCCTCCGAGTGTCCCCTCTGGTTCTGTGGTGACCGCGGGTAGGATCCCTCCCTCTGAAGGTGTCCTCCCTCAAGGTAACCCCCTCATCTCTCCTCTCAAAGGTCATCCTCTCCATGCATCTCGGGCGGGGAGGTCCCGTTCTAGAGTCTCCCAGAGCAGACGTCCTTGGTCTGCTCTATTTGGTGCTCATCAAGGAGTTAGAGATGTCGAAGAAGGTGCACTTGAGTTCATTGAACCGGCTTCTCTCTCTGATGGGAAGGTGGCGGTGTTTGAAGGAGAGGACGTGAAGGAGTTGGAGGAGTCATGGCGATTCTCTCTAATGGGATACTGCATAGGTATGAAACCTATCTTTTCTACCCTTAAATCCTTTATCCTCAACTTCTGGAAACCGAAAGGTGAGATTGAGTTGCTGATGCATGAGGGAGGGTTCTTCCTTGTGGTCTTTAATCTTGAAGAAGACCTGGTGAAAGCTCTTGATGGGTTTTGGTGTATTAAGGGTCATCCCCTTATCCTTTGATGATGGTCCGCTGATCTTAAGATGGAGAAGGAGTCTCTTACTTCTATTCCAGTTTGGGTTAAGCTTCCTGGTCTTCCACTAAAATGGTGGACTGCTAAGGGTTTGAGCAAGCTCTTAAGTCTGCTGGGGCGTCCCCTCCATATGGTCTCCTTGACTGCTTCTCGGAAGAGACTTCTCTTTGCACGGGCATGTGTGCTGATGGACGTTAATGTTGTGTTCCCTGCTGAGCTATCTGTCATGGATATCGATGGTACCATAGAAAGCGTTCCGGTGCAATATGAATGGAAGCCGGTTGTTTGCTCTGAATGTAAATCTTTCGGTCATGCTAATGGTGAATGCCGCCAGAAGGAAATTGAATCCAAGCAGGTGAAGGTCTGGAGGAAGAAACAAACAGATGCAGAATCAGTGGCAAACCCGACTCGGACTAGCTCAGTTATTGGAGATGACTCAGTGAATGCGCCAGCCTACTCTTCCCCCTCAGATGAGAGATCTATACCAACTGCTAATCGTTATTCTATTTTAGAAGGGAATTCTGATGTGGTTGCCTTCGATGGTCGGCTATCTATGGAGAATATTTCTATTCATGGTAAAGAGATCTATACCATGCCTCCTTCTCTTTCACAATCTGATCGGGTGATTCAAAGGCAGTACCATGCAGAAGAAGGACAGGTCATGCAAAGGAAGGAGGGAAAGGAGATCAATAAAAATCTTTCAAATCCTAGTAGTGCTTTGCTGCCGAATATGGAGGGAACCAGTTCTTTGGAAGTTGGTGATTCTAATGCTACTTATAGTGGGTCTCGCACCCTTGCTGCCAACCAGGATGCTTTCAAGGGAAGTGCTGCCAAGCAGGTTGAAGATGGTGACCGGGTTATTCCTTTAGGTGGACGTGCCGATAAAGGAGGGAAAAACATGCACATGCAGGGTCAGCTGGATGGACGTAATAATGACAAGCAGACATCCAACATTCATGTGACTAATGTAGGAGGCAGCGATGGTCATGAAGGACCTGCGTATCGTCCTCATGCATCTACTGGCTACTCAGGTCTGTATTTAGATAATACAATGGACAAGCTGCAAGCTAGGATCCGATCTATTTCCCATAGTCAGCAATGAAAATTATTTCATGGAATGTTAGAGGTCTGAATAAAAAGGGTAATAGATTGAGTGTTAAAAGGTCAATTTCTCAATCTGGTGCTGATATCATTATCCTTCTTGAAACTCGGGTTAGGAAAGATAACATGACTCGTAGAAGATTATCCATCGCTCCTCATTTGAATTTGTTGCATAATTATGATAATCACCATGGTGGGAGAATTTGGGTTCTATGGAACGGTATTTCTACTCAAATTCATTGTGTCAAAGTTACTTCACTACTTATTCACATGGACTGCACGAACAGTAAATCTAGTAAGTTGTACCATCTGACGGCTATGTATGGGTCGAATCTTCCTTATGAAAGGCAAACTCTCTGGTGTGATATCATCCATCTTTCAATGTCTATTTCCTTACCTTGGCTGATTGTTGGTGACTACAATTGTGTTCGTTATCCTAATGAAAAAGTTGGTGGTCGGAAGTTGACTTCTACTATGCTCCGAGAGTTCAACAAATGTATTGAAACTTCTTCCTTACTTGACCTCAAAGTGTGGGGAATACCTTATCCTGGTGTAATCAGTCAGTTGGGACAAAAAGAATTCTTTGTAGGCTGGATAGAGCTCTTATTAACCAAAGTTGGTTAGATGAATTTCCTGATAGCTATGTCTCTTATGGTGACCGTCTTCTATCTGATCATTCTCAGCTCAACATTTTCAGTGAGGAAAATGTTGCGAGTGGGCCTAAACCTTTCAAATTCTTCACTATGTGGGCGAAACACAATACCTTTCTCCCTACAGTTGAAAAAGCTTGGAATATGCAGATTAATGGAACTCCTCTATACATTCTTTGTCAGAAGCTTCGTGCGGTCAAGGGTGCCTTAAAGCTGTGGAATCGAACTGACTTCGGCCTCATCTTTAAGAATGTTGCTATTGCTGCTGATGTTCTTCACAAGGCTGAAGAAGACTTGTCCTCGGATCCAATGAATGAGGAAAGCATTAACAATGAGAAGAAGGCCAGAGATGACTATCGTGCTTGTCTTACTATGGAAGGAGTTTATGCTCAACAAAGGGCTAAGCAGCACTGGCACACTCAGACAGATGATAATACTAGCTTCTTCTATGCTAGTATTAAAGGAAGAAGGATGATTAATACCATTAGGAGATGTAAGTTGCCTGATGGAAGTATCACTGAAGATATGCAGCACCTGAAGGATCATGCAATTAATTTCTATAGCTCTCTTCTCAATCAGCAACAAAGCTATGAGGTTCCTGATTTTCAAGCTTCTTCTGTCCTCTCTCAGGAGGATCAAGACTTTATTATGCGGCCTTTTACTGATGAGGAGATTACTGAAGTGATTATGAATGCCCCAAAGAATAAAAGTCCGGGACCTGACGGTTTTCCAGCAGATTTCTATCAACTGTGCTGGCCCATTGTGAGGAACGATTTTCTGGCTGCTGTTCATTCTTTCTACAATGGCGGGAGATGGCTTCGTCAGGTGAATCATACTTTTATTTCTCTTATTCCTAAAAGTGAGAAGGCTGATTCCTTTGATCAATTCCGGCCAATCTCCCTTTGTAATTTTATCTACAAGATTATCACTAAACTTATTGCAAACTGCATGCAAAAGTTTATGCCTAATCTAATCAGCAAGCACCAGTCTGCTTTCATTAAAGGGAGGCGGATCCAGGACAGTGTTCTCTTAGCCAATGACCTTGTAAGAGATATTCACTCATAACAGCGAGGAAATCTGTTATGCATGAAGGTTGATCTCCGGAAGGCTTTTGATACTGTTAGCTGCTCATTCATTCTTCATGTGATGAAAATAATGGGGTTCCCGGACCGTTACCTTAATTGGATTGCTATTCTCCTCAATTCTGCAAGCTTCTCAGTTCTTCTTAATGGGAGCCCGGTTGGCTTCTTCAAATCTAGTAATGGTATCAGACAGGGAGATCCCTTATCTCCTTACTTGTTTTGCATTGCCATGGAAGGTCTATCTATTTTAATTGACAAGAAGATGAGGGAGGGTCAGCTCCAAGTTCCTTCTTTTGGGAATACGAAGATCTCTCACTTGATATTTGCTGATGATTTACTTTTATTCTTCAAGCCCAAGGTCTCCTATGCTAAATGTGTCTCTACTACCCTTGAAGAATTTTTTCGCTACTCTGGTCTGTAGCTTAATGTAGCAAAAAGTAGAGTGTTCATTGGTGCTAAGATTCATAATAAGGGTCCTCTTCTAAATGCCCTTCATGTTCAGGAAGGATCTCTTCCAGCAACTTATTTGGGATTACCTTTATTCTCTACCCGCTTAACTAGAAGCCACTGTGATCCCATTCTTCAGAAAATTAAGAAGCGCATTGCTTCTTGGAAAACCCGTCTTCTGTCTAAAGCTGGTAGGTTGGAGCTGATCAGGTCTGTTCTGAACTCTTATGCTCTTTACTGGGCAATATCTTTTATCTTACCCAAGGGGTTGATTAGAGAGGTGGAAAGATTACTTAGAAACTTCTTCTGGCATGCTTCGAGGGACTACAAGCCGTTTCACCTTGTTAAATGGACAAACTTATGCAGACCCAAAGATGAAGGTGGCCTTGGTCTGCGTTCTCTAGCTGTTTGGAACTCCACTTCCATCACTTTGCATCTTTGGAACATACTCTCTAATCATGATAGTCTCTGGGTAAACTGGGTTACAAGCAAATATCTGAAGAATGCTTCAATCTGGTCTGCCAAGGTGCATTCTTATCACTCTCATGCTTGGAAGGACATTCTACATTCTAGAGATTGGCTTCAGCAACATATTCATTTCAGAATTGGTAATGGTCATCATCTTTATTTCTGGCTGGATCCTTGGTGTGAGGGTACTTCAATTATATCCAATAGAAGTGGGGATCACATGAGGTTTCTGCTTGGCCTTCCTTTAAATACTACTGTGGACTCTTTCATTCATGAAGGTAGGTGGCGTGTCCCTCCTCCAACCACTGGTGAAATGATGGAGCTTTGGCCGAAAATTTACTGCATCCCTATTCATATTGGCTGTGAGGATTCCATTGTGTGGAAGCACAATCAAGGGATTATTAGTATCGCTCACATCTATGATCAAAAACATATCTCTTATCCTCGGGTTTCTTGGGATCACCTGGTTTGGCAGAGACCAGCGAATCAGAAACAATCCTTGCATGCTTGGCAGGTTTTCATGGGTGGAATTCAAACTTTTGATGCTCTTCAGAGACGTGGTATTCATGGACCTAACATATGTGTTTTGTGCAACCAGAATGAAGAATGTATTGACCATTTATTCTTTCAATGCTCTTACAGTTCTTGGGTCTGGATGCAACTATTGCATCGCCTAGATATCCACAGGAGACCAACGCAAACCGTTATTTCTGAAGGGGAGAGTCTAATTGGAAGTTTCCGAATTTCTGGTGTTGGTACAACTGTGGCCTTTGTTACCTTCCATGCTGCCCTCTGGTGGATTTGGAAGGAAAGATGCTCTAGAATTTTCCAGTCTACTGTAAGAAGTCGGATGCAAGTGTTGCTTTCTATCCTTTCGGACATTCGCCACATTACTGAAGCACACATTCAGAAGTATTCGCTCTCCTCTAGATCAGCAAGAATTCTCCGAAATTTCAACATCAACAATTCTTGATTTAGTTGCATTCTTGTAGTTGGTTAATCTGATTTCTTTTTTAGCTACTTTTGAGTGATCTTATCACTGTGTTTCGTCTCATAGCTATCGGTCTATGATAGCATGAGATTCCATTGTACATGATCTCATTATTGTTTATAAAATCGGTATTACTTACCAAAAGAAAAAATTAAAAAAAATAAAACAACGAATGATGTCTATAGCCAAATATGAAGCACAATTTGAAAAACTAGCACAATATGCACCCCATTTGGTGAGTACGGAGAAGATAAAGGAAAAAAGATTCTTAGAAGGGTTGAGACCTGTGTTCTGGGAAAAGTTGGCTCCGCTAGACATAGCGGTGTATTCAAATATGGTATTGAGAGCTCAAATAGTAGAGGACACCATGTGACTTCTTGAAAAGATCCATAAGAAGAAGACATTAAAAAGGGAACGTGCTACCCATTCTAATGATAATAAAGAAAGAAATGCAGTAGATAGCAAGAAAATGAAGGGGGAAGCAAAGCAAAAAGAATTATGTAAATTTTGTAAAAAGCCAGGGCATCAGATGGAAAACTGTTGGAAGAAATTGGGCAGATACTTGCGTTGTGGAAGTCAACAATATTGAGTCATCAACTGTCCAATAAAGAAGAACCAAACTCCATGCCAAAGACGGTTACAAACTCTTGTGGATACAAATCATGCCAATAAAGGTAGACAAGGTACCATTACTAAACCATTAGTTTAATTTCATATTATTTTCTCGATAGCAAAGCCCTAAGTGGGGGAGATGATGGAATGAAATATTTAGAATAAAATAGGTAGTCGTATAATATCATATAAATTTGGGGACCAAATTATTTTTAAGTGGGGGAGGATGTAGTACCCCGAAAAATCTATTAATTAAAATTATGGATAAATTAAAATTTTATCAATTAATAAATTCAACTAGTTAAAAAGAGTATGCATTATTATCACATGCGTATAAACCCATATAAAAATCCCGTAAAAATAATAGTTATACTTTAAATAATACTCTCTAATGACCCATCATTGAATTGGGGCATAGAAAAATCATTTAGATCGAGTTTAAGAAATTATGCGACTTATTAGCGCAATTAGGGAATAAGTCAGAGAACCCATTATTTTATGAGCCAGAATGGATTATAAATGAAAATAAACATGTGGGTAGACTTTAAATAATATGAATCGATAGCCCATTTTGATATTTGGACCAATGGGCAATCTTGGCCGATTAATAAATTTTCTAATAAAAGGATAATTAAAAATCTATTAGGTAAAGTAAGTACATGGGTTGTACAATCAAGCTCACGCGAGTTATTGGGCCAAGTGTAAGAGCCAAATGATGAGTGTGGTGGTTGTTTTCTGCCACCTAAGCCCATCGCGATCCATCAGGGCCCATCAACGCCTTCCCTTTGGACGTGGCCTCCCCGTACGGTTCCACGCCTCCGTCAAAATCATTTAAAAGGGCCCCACGGAGCAATCACCCCTAACGAAGCATCGCCGAGCTCCTTAGTGGCATGCTTCCGGACAGGGGCATTGATTCTGCTGCGCTAGACAACTATGGATATTACCGAACAGCAAGTTCGACCCCACTCATGGGACACTTGCTCGGTGACCTCCTCCAAAGACTTCTGGGCAGCCCTTTACGTCCTCACGGCGGTTCCCAAACCGTCGCGGACCACGCGCCCCACTATTAAGAGGCGTGTTAACTGCCTGGCAGCCCAATGGGCGTCCCAGCGCGTAACCCCTCCAGTTATGCACGCCTTTCAAGGCGCCCTTCCAGGCACGATCTGGTGACGTTACGCACGTCAGCTTACACCCTGGCTTATAAAAGATTTTTTTTTGGTAATTAATAATGCATTAAAAGGAAGTAATAATGTACACGCCTATAGTCAAGAAGACATAGGCAATGGCTCCTATTTGAGGAGTAGGAGAGTGCACCCTACCTCAAAGAGGTAGAATGGTCCCACTCCGCCACTCACTACAATAGGATGGCCAGATTATCACTCCATGACCACACAAGCTGTGGACTATGAGTAAGAAAGTCTAAAAAATGACCCAATGTCTAAGAGTAGGAAATGTTGAACCGAGTGAGAATCTCCTTTTCCTTTCTAGAACAATTTTTCCTGTGAGTATTCTCCATGCAAAGCTTTATGTCCAGAAGCAACCTAATCAGCACTTGCATTTTTGTACTTTTTTTGTCTTCAAAAGTCCTGAGACATCTCTCTCTCCATATCCACCAAACCGCAGACTTCAAGGAAAGCTGACATATCTTCCATAACCTGCTTTTGTGAGATAGACCCTGTTTGAGCTTATGTATTTCATTCTCCAAAGTGTGTTTCGGTTGTCTTCTATAGCCGAACCTGCATAACATTTGTTGCCAAATCCACCTGCTGAATTCACATTGAAAAAATAGGTGGTCATGAGACTCTTCTTTGATGTTACAAAGGGTACATTGGTTTGCCATTTGTATCCCCTTAGATTTCAAGAGATCCTGCGTGGGAAGCTTAGACAACAAAGCTTGCCAAAGGCAGATATTGAACTTCTGAGCTGCTGGTTGCCCCCAGATCCAACTGTAGAATTGGCTTTCAGTTTGGTGACTTCGAACCTCATTCCAGGCAGAAGCAATGGTGAATTTTCCTCCGTTGTGATTCCAAGTGATGGAGTCTTGTGAACCTGCATGAATATGAATATTTTTGATAGTTGGCCAAAGAGAGATCATATCATGAGAAGTAGGACAAGGCAGATCCCAATGAGTATTATGAATGAATTTGTCAATATGCCAGATCCTGTCAGCTCCCAGATCTTGTCTAATCCTTTCCCCATATTTCTGAAATATACTTTGCCCTTCTATCCAAGGGTCATACCACATATTGAATTGAGAACCATCTGCTATTTTGTAAGTGATATGCTACTGGATCCAATCCCTCTCCTTAAGAACGCCTTTCCAAGCACTAGAAAAATAAGATTTGCACTTAATCAACCAGATATTTTGGTTTAAAAGGTACTTGTTATGGATCCACTCAATCCAAATAGATTTCCTCTTTTGAATAGTGTCCCACAAGAGTTTGATAGAAGCAGCTCTATTCCAGTCATGAAGTCTTCTGAGCCCCAACCCTCCTTCTTTCTTCGGTGTGCATATGTCCTTCCATTTCACCATGTGTATAGGTTTGGCTTCGGCTGATCCCTTCCAAAAGAACTCACGAAACATGTCTTCAATGCGCTTAAGGAGGCCCTTATGGAGAAGGAAAGCAGAAGACCAATAAACAGAATAAGATTGAAGAACGGATCTTATAAGTTCCAGTCTACCTGCCTTAGAGAGAAGCCTGTTCTTCCAAGAATTCAAGCGGCCTTTTATTTTCTCCAATAAGGGAGTACAATGGACTTTCTTGATGGATGAAGATATTAGAGGGAGACCAAGGTAGGGAACCGAGAAAGTACCTTCCCCAACCTCCATAATAGCCAAGAACCGATCTTTTTCTTTGATTTTACCATCCATAAACAGTTTGCTTTTTTGATTGTTCAAAGTGAGACCCGAGCAAGTAGAGAACTCTTTCAGAATTTTCATGAGATTATCAGCTGATTTGATGTCATTTTTCAATAAAATGATGAGATCATCAGAAAAAACAACATGGGATATGTGCATATTGCCCACAGTAGGAACCTGAATGTCACCTCTAATAACTGCATCTTCCAGTAAACAAGTGAGACCTTCCATAGCAATGGTGAAAAGGTAAGGGGACAAAGGATCTCCTTGGCGAACACCATTTCTTCCATGAAAAAAATCAGCCGGGGAGCCATTGAAAAGAATAGAGAATGTAGGATTGTCAATGCAACTTCTAATCCACATTATCCATTTATCAGGAAATCTCATCTCCCTCAACATATAATATATGAGCTCTCTGTTAAGAGAATCAAATGCTTTTTTCAGATCAGCTTTAAAGCAAAGAATGTTACCTTTCGTCTTTGAGTGAATATCTCTAACCAAATCATTTGTAAGGAGAATGTTATCATGAATAAGTCTTCCCTTGATGAAGGCGGCCTGGTTATGGCTGATGAGCTTGTGGAGAACCGATTGCATTCTATTAGCCAAAATTTTGGATATGACTTTATAGATGAAGTTGCAAAGAGAGATCGGCCTATATTGATCAAAGTTATCAGCTCCTTCAGTTTTAGGAATCAAAGCAATAAAAGTGCAGTTCAGCTGCTTAAGAAGTCTTCCAGAGTGAAAGAAATGCTTAACAGCCGAGATAACCTGCTCCCCCACAATATCCCAAGTACTTTGAAAGAACTCAGCTGTAAACCCATCAGGACCAGGACTTTTGTCTTTTGGAGACTAGAAGACCACTTTGGTAATCTCTTCATCTGAAATGTCTTGCACAAGTTGTTGAGTCTCTATATCATCCAGAGTTCTTCTCGGTTTGATAAGTCAGCGATTCCAGTCTTTAGAAGGCTGGTTCAAAAGACTAGTGAAGAAATCCACCGAGTGATGCCTCACTTGGTCAATATCATCAATAGCTTTTCCTTCATAATTAGTGCATCTATGAATGGTCTTGACAGATTTGCGGGCTTTGAATGCAGCATGAAAGTATTTAGAATTCCTGTCACCCAAGGAGAGCCATTTCTGCTTTGATTTTTGTTTAAAGAAAGATTCTTCCGTATCAATAGCTTTGAGATATTCATGTCTGATCCGATTCTCCTCATCTATAAGGACCTGGTCATCTTGATTTTGCATCAGCTTGGTTTGGATTTTAGACAATTCTTCTCTCCAATGCTTTAGAGAATTATGCACATCTCCAAAAACCTCCTTATTCCACTTTCTTAAAGCATCTTTCACAGCCTTAAGCTTCTTACACAGGACAAAAGTAGAGGAGCCATAGATTTTATGATTCCAAGCTGTGTTGACGACATCCTTGAACTGTTCATGATGAGTCCACAGGTTAAAAAATTTGAATGGTTTCTACCCATGATTCACTATCGGGGAAGTGTGAACAGTAAGCAAAGAGTGATCAGAGAAGTAGGTAGATCCATAGTCCACAAACCCATCTGGATGTTGAACCAGCCACTTTTCATTTATAAGGCATCTATCCAACTTTGCAGCAATCCTTCTCTCCCCGGAAGAGCAATTGTGCCAAGAAAGAGTGTTCCCCACCGAGGTCAAGTCTAAGAGGCCAGTCTGATTTATCATATCCTCAAAGCCCTTTAGAATGTGTTCCGGAACTGGGTTTCCACCCACTTTTTCAGATGCATATCTAACACAGTTGAAGTCCCCAATAGCAATCCAAGGCGAGCTTCCAATCAAAGAAGCAGCATGTTTAATCATTGTCTCCCACAGTAGTAACCTATCACTTTGAAAGTTGGATGCATAAATAGCTGAAAGGTGGAAGTCTTCCTTCGTGGCTAAGTGAGTACCATGCAATTGAATAATTTGATCGGCCATGTCCATTGTTTTGAAAGAGTATATTGCAGGATTCCATAAAACCCATATCCGCCCATTAGATAGACTGCTATTGTGAATTAGGTCAGCTTCTGGCCAAATCTGAGCTTTAAAAATATCAACATTGACAAGCTTGATCTTAGTTCCCAAGATAATAACTATATCCCACTTCTTAGACATGATGATACTCCTAAGCTCTCTGCGCTTAGTGGCTTTGTTAATACCTCTAACATTCCAGCTGCATATCTTCATAGTAACAATATGAGGAAAGAGGAAGATAATGAGCAGGTTCATCTGCTAGGGTGATAGATCCCTGCCATACCGTGCCTGGGATCTTTTCCTTTCAATTTTGTTGTATTTCCTTGTTGTGTCACCCCTTGATTTGCCTTCCTTCTTCTGTCCACTTCATCCACCGCATTTAAAGAGTGAAACTTTCTATGGTCAAGATCTTGAATCTTCCCAGAATCAGTAATCTCCCTATATCCATCATCCCTACCTTCCTTTTCCTTGCCATCATTCCTCCTTTCGCAATCAGTCTTGGCCTTACACAGAGATGTGCATGGAGGCGGTGAGATTACCTCCCTTTCCACCCTTGGATTTTTTTCTCTATTATTCTCTTCCTTTCCATCAGACTCTTTCCTAGTATTGGTTTGCACAGCCGGAATAGCAGTGCATGGTGGCGGAATGATGAAGTCTCTTTCCAAACACGAGATTTTATTTCCATTAGTAGAAGTTGGCAAAATTCCATTCCCTTCCTCATTTATAGGTTGCAGATAACCAGATTCTTTGTGTATATTCTTGCCTTGCATGTCCGCCTCCCTTTGCTTGCTATATCCTTCCCCAATCTCATTAGCGATCTGGCCTTCCTCCAAAGAGTCGTCTAAATCATTTAGAATCGCAAATCGGTTCACTTCAGACTCCTTCCTTTGCATTGGAACCTTCCCTATTCCGGTTGGACTCTTCCTTTCATTCAAATCATTACTAGAATTAGAAGATAATTCAGGCGCCTCCTTTTTCCTGTAGACCTGCACATTATTCTTAGAACCGGAGCTACTGTTTTTCTGGCATTGCGCATGGAAATGGCCAAATAGGCCGCAAGATCCACATCTACGGGGCTTCCATGAGTACGAGACTTGAAGAATGTGAAGAGAACCATCAAGATCTTTGTAACTTATGCTGTCAGGTAATTCCGCCTCAGAGTAAACCATAACACAAGCTCTGGCATAAGAAAGCCTTCTCCTCTCCGCCGTTAGTCTGTCCATGAAGAGAGGTTCGCCGACAGTACTGCATAACCTTGAAATAAACTTCTTCGACCAAAGATGAATCGGGAGGTTGTGAATTCACATCCAAATCAGGATGTTCTTTAGACTTTGCAACTCCATCTTAAGACCTTGCTGCCATTTTCTGATTATCATCGGGTGACCCCGGATGGACCAGAAACCTTCCAGAATCCTCGTGACATCCGCCTCACTATCAAGCTTACAAAGGAATAATCCATTCTCCAAAAGATGGAGATCAAACCCAACAACCCCCCATCGAGATTTAATGAAAGCTGAAAGAGGCATGAAGGAAGTTTTAAGATCTACCACGTACCCCACAATAGTACGGTCCCACGCTCCATGCAACTCTTCCAAGTCTTCAACATCGCAAACAGCAATCCTTTGATCATCCGCAAGCAGAGGCTCAATGAAGGACAAGGCGTGATTAGAATCTCCAGAAGACGGCGCAGAGAACAAACTAGCCCAGGTCTTCGGAGCAGTATCAACGTCAACTGGTCCTCTCGATCTGGATCTTCTCCTCGCAATGGAAGAGGACCTCCCACGTCCAGCTTCTTTGATCACCTCCGGATGAACAGCCAGAACCATAGAATGAGGCGGAGCAGCACTTCCGCTCTCCATCCTCACCAACACTACGACAGGACCCAACTCTCAGAAAGATGTAGACCCCGGATGGAGGAGTTCCAACCCGGTGGTTGTCCTTACCGATCTATCCCCAAGGGAGGAGAGATCGCAAAGGACAAGAACTCTGAGAGGAGGGACCCTGACAGAGAGGGAAGCTCCGCCAGGGGAGGTCCCCCCACCGCCAGGACGGCGGGGGAGAACCAAGATCTCACAAGGCCTGCACAAATCCCAGAGCTTCTCTCTCTAGAAAACCTAGAGAGAGAGACTTCTTCAGACTCTCCTTTGCTTATAAAAGATATAGGTATGGTACCATGTAGAGGTACGTTCTCTCTTACGCGAACACACCCTTACATACGAAAATCCTCTGCCTTTCAAGCCTCTCACTGACTTAGGCATCAGAGGGTTTTCCCTGGTCTTCACCGGGCCCCCCTGATCTTTTCTGGTAATTACAGGATCCTTCTTCTGCCTCCAGCGATCGTCATCTCCCTTACACAAGTGTTAGGCCTGATCCGCTCCGGCCCAACAAGGAAAAGGTCTTCACACTTTTGGCGCCGTATGTGGGAACGACGTAGCCATGGCTCGCGGACGAACCTCTTACCAGAACGTTGGGAGTAGGGCGACGAGATCCCGCCTATCACGAGCGAACTCTCTCCGGCGATCCCCACCCATCGACGTAAACATCGCCCCTGCTGGCGCCAACAACGACGTCCCTACACCAGTGGCTGCCGCGCCGGCGACTGCCCTGGAGATGGCTGAACTCTGTGGACAGATGCAGCAGTTAACAGGCGTCTGCCTAGCCATGCAGGCTCAGCTAGTTGGACCACCAGCCCCGGCGGTTGCCCTGCCACGAGAGCGGCAGGCGGAGTCGTCGCATCGGCGTTCTCGCGTCCTCCCGGCGCCTCAGGATCAGCAGGCGGACTCACCGCACCGATCACGCCGAGCCCCGTCCGAGGAGTGGGCACCGGAGCACCGCGGGCGCTCGCCCCATCGCTCTGTCGTCTCCCCCCGTCTGCCTCGATCGGTTGTGGGAGCCAACTCCCACGGGTCCAGTCGAGGAGGCTCCTCCAATTCCGAACAGGAGCTCGCCAGGCGCCTGCGACGCGTGGTCGACCTGGAGCGCCGCGTGGACGCGATGGTCCAACGCGCGGAAGGGAAAGCTCCGGCAGAGGATGACCTGGACTTTCGCTCCCCTTTTAGCAGGGAGATCCTGGAAGCTCGGGTCTCTCCCAAGCTCCCTCTACCCACCATCGCGCCCTATGATGGCACCACCAATCCGGCCGACCACATCCACGATTTTGAGTCGCACATGGTGTTCCACGGAGCATCAGATGCGGCCAAGTGCAGGGCTTTCCCTGCAACCCTCAAGGAGACTGCCAGAGCCTGGTTCGAGATCCTTCCGGCGGGCTCTATCTCCTCCTTCCGCCAATTGAAGAAGTCCTTTCGGGACAACTTCCTTGGTGGGAGGTCACAGCTGCGAACGGCGGCTTCCCTCCTGGCCGTACACCAGAAGAAGGACGAAGCGCTCTGGGACTTTGTCAAAAGGTTCCGAACAGAGGCGCTTCGCATCTGGCGCCTGGCAACTAGTGCCCTCATCCAGGGCACTCGCGACGGCTTCTTGCAGAGGACCCTCGGCGTCCAGCAGCCCGCCACCCTCGCCGAGCTACTTTCCATCGCGCAACGCCATGCGGCTTGCGAGGAGAGTCTAGCAGCGGGTAGGGCGGAGCAGTCGGAAAAGAAAAGGCCTTCCGACAATGGCTCCGACCGTGATTGGAAGAAAGGACGGTGCAACGGCGACTCTCCGCGCCGTCCGCGCCCCTTCACCAACTACACACCCCTTACCGTGGCACCCGAACAGATCCTGGCCGAGATCAGGAACGAAGCATACGTTCGGTGGCCACAGAGGATGCGCTCCGACCCCCGGAGGTGCGACCAAAACAAGTACTGTCGCTTTCATCACGACCACGGCCACGACACCTCCGAGTGCCGCCAGCTTAAGGACGAGATTGAAGACCTTATTAAGTGCGGCTACCTTGGGCGGTTCGTGCGCCGGAATGAAGACCGCCCCAGACGCCGAGAGCGGACTCCCGAGCAGCCGATCAACAATGAGCCCAACGGGTAGGAGATCAATGTGATCATGGGAGGCTTCGACGCAGGCAGAGAAAGCACTCGAAGCCGACACGATTACGCAAGGCGAGTGCACATTGTGGATAGGCCTTCGGCACCTCGGCCGACTCCGTATCCCATCAGTCCTGCACGCGCACCACCCGAGGAGGCCATAACCTTCTTGGACGAATACCTTGTAGGGGTTACAACCCCACACGCTGATGCATTGGTCATTTCGGCCACCATCAATCATTGTAACGTGCGCCGGATTTTGGTGGATAATGGAAGTGCCCCCGATGTCTTGGCTTGTGATTGCTTTGTCCTCATGGGCCTAAAAACCAATCAACTCGCCCCCGTAAACTCGCCTTTGTTCGGCTGTTCGGGAGTTTCGGTGCAGCCCATGGGAAGAGTTCGCCTCCCGATCACTTTAGGGACGGCTCCAAGGATCGTGACCAAGGTGGTCGACTTCTTGGTAATCAACAATATGCCTAGTTACAACGCCATCCTCGGCAGAGGCCTAATCGGGTGCATCAAAGCGGTACCTTCGTCACTCCATCAGAAGATGAAGTTTTCGACCCCGAGCGGAGTCGGCGAAGTGCTCGGGTGTCAGCGCGAGTCTCGCCGTTGCTATGTCCTTTCTTTAAGAGACAAGCAACCACTCGCAGATCCGGCCCCGCCAACGTCTGATCAGCCCTCCACCAGCCGAGGAACGCCTGCTGAAGATTTAATTCCCGTCCAGGTAGACGATGACCCCGAGCACGTCTTGTACATTGGCTCTTTGCTGGCAGAGGCCGAGCAGCAACGCTACATAGCCTTTCTGCTGGCCAATTTGGACGTGTTCGCCTGGTCTGACGATGAACTTCCGGGTATTCCCCGGGAAGTAATGGTGCATTGCCTCCGTCTGGACCCCCGGATCCCACCAGTTCAACAGAGGAGGCGACCTGTGAACCGAGAACGGAAGACCGTGATTCAGGACCACGTTGTCAAGAGCCGAACTGTTGGGCTCCTCCGAGAAGCCCAATACCCGAGATGAATGTCTAATGTGGTCCTCGTGTGCAAGGCCAATGGTAAATGGCGTGTGTGCGTTGACTACAAGGATCTCAACAAAGCAATGCCCAAAGATAATTTCCCCTTGCCGCGCATCGATGAACTGGTGGACGCTACTTCCGGGCACGAGCTTCTCAGCTTTCTGGACACCTACTCTGGTTACCACCAGATCAGTATGCATCCCCCGGATCAAGACGCTACGACGTTCGTCACAGACCTGGGGTTATATTGTTTCACCAGGATGCCCTTCGGTCTGAAGAACGCTGGCGCAACTTATCAGCGGCTGGTCAACAAAACGTTCGAACAGAAGATTGGGTGCAGCATGGAGGTCTACGTCGACGACATGCTGGTCAAGACGCTTCCGAGCATCGACCACATCTCCGACCTCCAGGAAACTTTCGCAACTCTGCGGAAGTACAATATGAAACTCAACCCTGCCAAGTGCGCGTTTGGTGTTCGTTCCGGTAAGTTCCTCGATTTCCTCATGTCAAATAGAGGAATAGAGGCAAACCTGGAGAAAATCCAAGCCGTGTTTGAGATGAGCAGTCCGAAGACAGTGCGTGACGTCCAGCGCCTTACTGGACGCTTGGCCGCACTGAACAGGTTCATGTCCCGAGCAGCAGAAAGAAGTTTTAACTTCTTCAAGTTGCTTCGAGGCCCTAAAAGCGCCTCGAAGCAAGGGGGGCAAGTACGGTGGACTGAGGAGTGCGAGGTCGCCTTCACTGAGCTGAAGGCGTATTTGGAAGCCCCTCCTATTCTCTCAAAGCCTGTGCTCGGGGAACCTTTGTTCGTGTACCTTTCGGTTACCGAACACTCCATCAGCGCAGTTTTGATCAGAGAAGAAGGAGCAGCGCAGCATCCAGTGTATTACATCAGCAGGGTCCTCCAAGAAGCTGAAAGGAGGTACCCCCGAGCAGAAAAACTCGCCCTCGCTCTTGTCACGGCTGCCCGGAAGCTTAGGCCCTATTTTCAGGCCCATTCCGTCACCGTTCTAACCGATCAACCGCTGAAATCCATCCTCCAGCAGCCGGAGGCTTCCGGAAGGCTCATCAAATGGGCAATAGAGCTTGGCGAGTTCGACATCAGCTTTCGACCAAGGACAGCAATCAAAGCGCAGGCGTTGGCAGACTTCGTTGCGGAGTGTACTCTCCTCGCCGAGCAGGATCCACCGTTGGCGGATGAGCCCCCATGGGAACTCTACGTCGACGGATCCTCTTGCGTCACAGGAAGCGGAGCTGGCTTGGTCCTCACCTCCCCGGAGGGGTTAGAGTTCCAATACGCCCTCGGTTCTGCTTTCCGGCTTCCAACAATGTGGCTGAGTACGAAGCACTGCTGTCCGGTATTCACATGGCTAGGCACCTCAGAGCCCTATGGCTAAGAGTCTTCAGCGACTCCCAGTTGGTCGCTAGCTAGGTCAACGGGCAGTTCGAAGCAAGGGAGCCCCGTATGGCCCAATACCTCCAATAGGTCAAAAGTCAGACAGAAGGTCTTCTTTACTTCGAAGTCATACATGTCCCACTGGAGCAGAATGCGCGAGCAGATGCACTTGCCAAGCTGGCATCCTCAGGTGACATCGCCCCTTCCTACTCCATGTTTATTGAAGAGCTCGCCTCGTCGAGCACCGAAGTAGATGTCGTGGCCATAGAGATGGGTCCACCAGCTCCGAGCTGGATGGACCCTCTCTTGGCGTACCTACTCCGGGGTGAGCTTCCGCCCGAACCGAGTGAAGCTCGGAAAATCAGGATGCGTTCTCAGCATTTCACCCCCGTAGAAGGCAAGCTATATCGACGGTCCCTTTCAAGACCTCTTCTACGGTGCCTCAGCCCTGAGGAGGCCCTAGCTGCCACCGAAGAAGTCCATGAGGGGTTGTGCGGAAGCCACCTGGGGGGCAGAACGCTAGCACGCAGCATTATCTGAGCAGGGTTCTGGTGGCCTTCTCTTCAGAAGGATTGCATGTCCTTTGTCAGAAAATGCCCGGAATGCCAAAAGTTCGGGCAGCTCATCAAGCAACCCGCCGAACAGCTTCAAAACCTGTTCGAACCGTGCCCTTTTTCCAGATGGGGCATCGACATCCTGGGTCCCTTCCCAGAGGCCCAAGGTCGGAAGAAGTTTCTGTTCGTGGCCATCGACTACTTCACTAAGTGGATCGAAGCCGAACCCGTCGCCGCGATCACCGAACAGGCCGCCTGGAAGTTTGTCTGGAAGAACCTCCTTTGCCGGTTCGGTATCCCAAGGGTGATCACCTTCGACAACGGGAAACAGTTCGACATCACCTTCTTCAAGCGAAAGTGTGCCGAGCTCGGGATTTACAACCACTTTACTTCTGTGGCGCACCCCCAAGCAAACGGTTTGGTCGAAAATGCCAACCGAACATTGCTGCACGGGATCCGCACAAGAGTAGAGGCAGCAAGGGGCTCGTGGAATGACGAGCTCCCCAATGTGCTATGGTGCCACCGGACTACGGCTCGGGTACCAATGGGAGAAACGCCCTTCCACTTGGCCTACGGCTCAGAAGCCGTTGTGCCTCTGGAGGTGGCCCTCCCCACCATTCGAACAACCCACTTCGATGAAGCCGCCAACAACCGTGCTCTTCGGGAAAACTTGGATATGCTTGGCGAACGGCAGAACGACACCAGCATTCGCCTTGTTTCTTATCAGCAACGGCTTGCACAATATTATAATGCGCGAGTTCAGGAAAGGCGGTTTAACGTGGGAGATTTGGTTCTACGCCGTTGTTCGGCTTTGGATCCCCAAAGAGCAGTCGGCAAACTTGCCATTAAATGGGAAGGACCTTATCAGGTCAATCATGTCCTTGGGAAAGGCTCATATAAGCTAACTACCCCTAGTGGCGAAGCCATACCCAGGACTTGGCATGTATCTAACCTCAAGGCTTATCATTCATAAAAGCCTTTGTTCAGCATCCTACTTCTCTTCTCCCTGTTCCTATTGTTACACAAGCGTTTAAGCATACACCCCTGATCGGAACCCTTTTTACGGTTCCCAATGATCTGTGTTGTACATGCAACGCTTATAAAACTAGCGGATTCCGATCCGAGCAGGAACAATGACAAAAGGGAGAAGATGGAAAACGTGAAGCTATAGACAAACCCATGAAGCAGAAATGTTCATTTATAGAATTTTTGCTTACATTTAGGCCCCTTGGGCCAGGTTACAAAAGCTGACACAAAAAAAGGCGGAAGGTGACAGAGTGCACTCAAGAGGCTTGTTCGGAGGGGCCAACGCCATCGTCAGCAGGAGGCATCCGTCCTGACTGAAACTGGGCGAATCGCACTCTGTCTAAACGTGCGTCATTCGTTCGGCGCCGGCACTCCCTCACTGCAGCCTCAAAAGCTTCCTGAGCCCGCTCGGTGGTCGCCTGACGTCGGCCGAAGTCTGCCCCGGTCTCAAGGCCGATCTTGTAGCAGCGCGCCCCATACTGCTCCAAATCAGCTTTGAAGTCTTCTCCAGCCTTGTACTCGGCAACACCTTGGGCTTTGGCGTCAGCTAGCACTTTGGCAAGGGCCTCCTTCTCTGCCCGAGCTACGGCCAAATCAAGCTCGGAGGTCCGAAGAGCAGCCTTGAGGTTTTCAACCTCATCCTGCAGCTCGGTCTCCCAGACTTTGTGCTGTTCCAATAACTTCTGGCAGAAGGCTTCTTGCACTTCCCAAAGTGGCTGGTGATGCTGAGCCCGGACAGCAAGCCTTCGCAGTACCTCCAAGGACTTAGTAACTCCATTCATGAGCGCCTCCAAGTCCACCTCCTCGTCGCCATCGAATCGGGCCTCGAGACGGTAGCTCCCACTAGAGATCTCCAGGGTCTGCTCAGAGACCACCTACTGACCCTGTGCCAGCATCTCAAGTTGTGAGGCGCTGGGGCAGGGAGGTAGCTCCCTTGGTACAACACCCTCTAGATGCTCTAAGGCGGCCGCCAACGCTTCCTTCGAGGGCAGCTCGGGCAAACCCTTCTTCAACACCTCGGTCAGGGGCCTGCGGTCGTCCCCAGAGCTTTCGTCTCCAGCCGCAGCAGTGGAAGATGGGACTCCCTCAGCAACTGGGGCGACAGCAACTTCGGGGGCCTTTTGCTGGCCCGATCCAGAGGCAACAGCAACAGCGATCGGCGAGACCATCGTCCGATCTGCTTCGGCGGCCTCCTACCTCGCTGCTGGTCGCTCATCCCCACCGGCTTCATTGACAGATGCTGCAGAGGCCATTGCGCGGTCCTCCTCGGCATTGCCAACCGCCTGAGTGCCTCCCTCCCCGGAGTGGACTGCACCCTCGCCGACTACATTTTCCTCAGCGATCATTTTGGCTGCACTCTCGCCGACTACACAGCCTACAGTGATCACTGAGGTAGGGGGCATGGGGGGCAGGATTTCTCCACTTCCTTGCGGAACATCCCCCCTCGGAAGAACTGCCTCGCCAGCGCCGGACTCCGCTGCCGTCATGGGAGTAAAAGTATTGACCTCTCCCGCTCCTCTCCCCGAGTCCGCGGCGACCGCCCCGTCCTCGGCACCGAACTTCGCGCCCTCATGCGACGCGCCACCCTGTTCGGCGCTTCCTTGACCGATGCTCTCTCTGGGCAGAACCCCTCGGGTCTCATGCATCGGCGACTTGGCCCGCCCTCCGGAGCGGTCTGACTCGTCGCTGACCATGATCAGACCCAGCTCGGTGGACATTTTTGTGACCGCCTCCGAACAGTCCACAATTGAAGCTACGGACGCCCTCCTCTCGGGCGTCCTCACGTCTTGACGAGGTCTTCGCGCCAGCAGAGGCTCAAGATCCTCCCCTACCTCCTCTGTTTCCTCGGCGTCCTCTACGACGCGCGGCACTGCCCTGGCCGCCTTCTTCTTCTTACGAGCTCGGCGCTCATCGGCCACCTCCTCTTCGGCAGAGTGATCCTCGGCCTACGACTCCATCTGGGCCGCCTTGCGCTTCTCCTTCCTCTTCGGTTGGGGGAGAGAAGCCGACTCTGCGATCATCGCCTTCTCGGGTGCCTTTTTCATGGCACCTCCTCCTACCACGTGAAGAGATGCGGAATTCCCTAAATGGTAATCTAGAAGGGGGGTTGAATAGATTACGGACAATTTAAAAGCTTAACGCCCTCTTTTTACAATGGCACAGACAATTAAAGTGTTAGCAAAGATCAAACTATGTGTGGATGTGTGTGAGTGATTGACAGACGAATAAGCAAGTACTCAAACGTGTATAAAAGTGTCGTGCCTACCAAACATCTAACGCAAATTCGTGCAAACCACGAGACACGTAGATTTTACGTGGTTCGGAGTACACAACTCATGTATCCTACATCCACGGGCCACACACACACGCAGAATCACCTGCTTATGAGCTAGTTCACGAACTACAACTCACACACGTGTTTATCTGATGTGAACCCACAATCAGATTAACACACACACACGTGTATCAAGCACAACAACTGCTTGAAACACCACACACACACACAAGTATGGAATAGAAAGAACAGGGAAGGGTTTGAGAGTTAAAGAACAAATCCAATAAGCAAACTCTTCCTATGAACATCCTCCTGGAGTCCAAGCCTCGGCTTTGAGATCAGATATTGATGTAGATGCTTGAATCCAAGACGTTCGGATTTCACCTTCCACTGCAAGAGTCTTCCGTTCTTGGTTCTGGGCGGTAGGTTGAAGCAAAGCAGCAGAACAAGGCTTCTTGTAAGAACTCTTTAGGGTTTTTGCTTGGAGGCTGCTTGTGTACGACATTTGTTGCAAAAGGTTGCTTATATATGAGTGTTAACATATGGAGAGTCGTACTCCATAGAACCACTAAGTTTGGCAACTTGCAAAACTTCCCGTAATATGTTTTCCGCTTGTCTATCGATAAGTCTTGCATCTGTTGTCGACAGGCGAAGACAGCTTGTGAAGAACCAGAAGGCTGAAGGCTCTGACTGTGTGCATCTGTCGACAGGTGCTCTATTGCTGTCGACAGGCGCAAGCCTTCCTGAGCTTTTGATCTTCAGACTATTCCATCTGTCGACAGGGTCACTCCTACTGTCGACAGGCAATGCCTTGGCAGAACTGGCTACTTTCTGACTGTTTGTATCTGTCGACAGGTCCTTGCTTGCTGTCGACAGGTACCTTGTCTTTTGACTTTTACTTGATCTTTCAAGCTTGTTTTTGGCACATGTCTTACATGGTATATCTCCTACAAAAGTAAACATAATTAGTGAGATATTATGAGCATAAAATCAAGCATTGTACCAAGTTGTTATGACAAGTTATTGTTTGAAGATCTCATTCATTTAAAACTCAATTCACATTGTTTATCACTTGTTTGCATTGTACATCATTGCACATCAATGTTCATCATCAAAAACATGTTGTATTGATTAATTACAATGTGAGAACCCAACACCACGGTCTTTGCCTTCTTGGTGGGCCCGATCCGCGGCGGCCTCAGTTCAGCCTCTGAAGACACTGCCCCAGACTCCTTCACTGGGGCATCCTCGTCTAGCCTTATCAAGTGAAGGCTAACAGGGATCATTTTGGCGTGGTTCGCCATCTCCTTTCGGCCCCGACCAGCAGCTACCTCTTCGGCATCTGGAAGAAACAAAAGAAGAGTCAGAACCCATGTATGTGGGAAAATGAGACAAGCAGCAGAAGGCTTACCCCAGGCGCGGCTAAGCTTATACTTCACAAGCTTGTATTCGGTCAGGTACCCTTCAGCATGGTTGACCCCGACCGTGTTCAACGACTGGGAGGCAGCAGCTGCCCCCTGGATCAAGAAGGGGGCCATGTCTGTCTTCTTCGGTGGCTCCACCGCCCTAACGGGGAAGTCCCACTCTGGGACGTTCGCCCCCTTTCTCCGCCCCATGAAGAAAAGACATCTAGTCCACCCCTTGTTGTTGGACAGGCGGGGCAAAAAATTGATCCGCATCCAGTTTGTATGGTGCTTCACGTACACGATGCCCATCCCAGATTGCGGAGAACAAGCCAAACTGAAATGGCTTCTGAAGATCTCCGCAGTCGCTTCAATGCCCCTCTTCTTGCATATAACGCAGAAGACGAAGATGGACCTCCAGGAGTTCGGCGTCAGTTGAATAGGCGCCACCTTCTAGCTCCGGAGAAGCTCCTTCGCGATCTCCGGCATCGGCAGCCGGAGACCAGCTTCCAGCAAGTCCAGCGAAAGAACGAAGCACCCAGGCCTCGTGGTCAAGTACGACTCATCTTCACGCATCAAGACAATATCGTACTCTTCGCCAATCCAGAATCGTTCTCGAAGACCTTCGAAACTCTGTAACTTCACCGCTTTCGACCTCACCGGCGGCATCCCGCTGGCTTCGACGATCTCCTTCCCCTTCTGAGCCATCACTGGAAGGCGGGGTGCACGACGGACGGTGAGGAAGAAGCAAAGGAGCAGAGGAAAGCGCGAGGAAGAAGATGGCTAGTGGCTCTAGAGGCAGCGAACTCTGGAGATTTTTGAAGGCGAGGGTCCCGCTTTCACCTCCCACCCTTCCTTATAAGGAAGGTGAGGCGCGAAATTCGAAGCGAGACCTGAAACAGCGTTTCCCTCCACTCCAAGTCTCTTCTCGAATGACCCGTGGGTGACCGTTTAGGGCTGGCATATGACATTCCGGGTTTGACACGACCCACGTTGTCATCATGAAGGCTTCATGTTCGAGGGGAACCCCCCTGTAACAGCATCACTGCAGGTCTGTTCAGATCTTCGAGGATGATACTGCATTTATGGCGGAGATGATGCCCGAGCAGGTCGCCGCCCCCAAGCACTCCAGTTTCTGAGCCACTTGAGGGCGTGGGGGGCAAGTGTGGTGGCTGTTTTCTGCCACCTAAGCCCATCGCGATCCATCAAGGCCCATCAACGCCTTCCCTTTGGACGTGGCCTCCCCGTACGGTTCCACGCCTCTGTCAAGATCATTTAAAAGGGCCCCACGGAGCAATCACCCCTAACGAAGCATCGCCGAGCTCCTTAGCGGCATGCTTCCGGACAGGGGCATTGATTCTGCTGCGCTGGACAACTATGGATGTTACCGAACAGCAAGTTCGACCCCACTTATGGGACACTTACTCGGTGACCTCCTCCAGAGACTTCCGGGTAGCCCTTTATGTCCTCACGGCGGTTCCCAAACCGTCGCGGACCACGCGCCCCACTATTAAGAGGCGCGTTAACTGCCTGGCAGCCCAACGGGCGTCCCAGCGCGTAACCCCTCCAGTTATGCACGCCTTCAAGGCGCCCTTCCAGGCACGATCTGGTGACGTTACGCACGTCAGTTTACACCCTGGCTTATAAAAGATACAGGTATGGTGCCATGCAGAGGTACGTTCTCTCTTACGCGAACACACCCTTACATACGAAAATCCCCTACCTTTCAAGCCTCTCACTGACTTAGGCATCGGAGGGTTTTCCCCGGTCTTCACCGGTCCCCCCTGATCTTTTCTGGTAATTGCAGGATCCTTCGTCCGCCTCCAGCGATCGTCATCTCCCTTACACAAGTGTTAGGCCTGATCCACTCCGGCCCAACAAGGAAAAGGTCCTCACAATGAGGGTTAGAAATATTGGCATAAATTATATTAAATTAAATTAAAATAAGAAATTGATTGAATAAGTGTGATAAATAGATTTAAAAAAGAATAAAAGGTGAATAAATAAAATTAAATCAATATCCATTAAGTTAAATTAGTAATGGGTTTTACTAATGGTCCTAACATGAATTGTTGGGCCCAAATATGAAGAGTCCATCATGAGATGACAAGTAATTAGGCTAAATTCGTACCTAAAAATAGTAATAAATAGAAAAGGGTAAGATAAAGACTAAAAAGAGAAATAAATATCCTAAAAAGAGTCCTAACCCTATCCTAATCCATTACCCACGAAATTTGATCTTTTCCCAACCTAATTAAGAGATAAAGGAGAGAAATTAGGTGATAAATAAGGGAAATTCAGATTTATTAGAAAGAAAGGAGTTTTAGAAAGGGTGGACTCTTGTAGCAACCTATACACCTCTCATTCGGCCCTATCAACCCCTTAGAACGAGGTGGGAGCTCTGGGAGATGAAGGAGAAGGCTGTGGACGTGAGGAGCAAGGAGGAGAAGCTTGGAAGGGAGGGGATTTCTCCTTCCACTATGTCATAAACCCTAGTTTTCTTGTCAACACAAAAAGATAGGTAATCTCTCAAGACAAATTCGTGTAAAAGTTACCCTAGGTAGACTTCATGATCCTGTACAAAAGCCTTCTAGTTTCGCTCTATTTCGATCTCTAATGAGGGAGAATTAATTCCTTGAAGCTCTGTCATATACATGTACCCAAACCCTCATGTTTGCTTTCAAACCCTGTGCATACTTGATCCCAGGCCATGCGAAAATTCTCATAAATACTACATCATGATAGCTTTCAAACACCCTTAGTTTCCCTAATTTTCATTATGTATCCATTGCTAATTAATTCGTTGAACCTTGACTGCGCATGTTTAGGTCACCCAAATGTAATTTAATCAAAGCATGCCTAAACCTTGTCTATTTTCAAATTAATCATACTTGTTGATAGATCTATGTGTCTACTTTCGTTTAAAACTAGTTTCATAATTTTTGGATCTTTGTGCGATTTTATATTGATTTTACAAGAGTACAATATCACACTTTGGAGGGAAGAACCTAATTCAGAAAAGGGCTAAATCCCTTTTCTGAGTCGGGCTGCCTCTCTGAGGTCGTGACGGCCCGACCCGTCGCGACCTCAGAGTGGTCGCGACCAGCCAACCCATTTTGTTAATGACATTTCTTCTCATTTTATCCGCGTGATTTGTACACTGTTATCGCATCCCTCTTCCTTCGAGCACTCGAGGCACAACGGACACTCATTTTCTACACTTTTTTATGACATGGACCACCTCTCCATCAGGAATATTCTCGACTAGGACAGGGACTCCTTGTTAGGGCCTCCGTAAGTCTTATTGGATTTGGTGTACGTCCATTGTCGACGAGCTTGTTGCACCCTTAAAACCCGTTACACTGTCACGTCCCGAGAATTACGCAGCGGATATTAATATTAATTCAGAAATAATTCGAGACGATAACCCGAGACGTGAACAGTCGGCAAATAAGCCTCTAGCTAGCACGCACTAAATGTATAACAACATACATCATCATAGGGCCCAAATATTGAACTCAACTAATCTTTTATTCAAATCTCAACTCATTGTATTCCAAATGGAAACTATTACAAGACTAAGACTCAATAAAAGTAAAAGTACATAATACATCACTTCCTACTACATTGTTCTAACACTCAAAATAAACTAACTATAGAAAGACTCATAATTGGAACGCTCATCACTCGGACGCATTCCCATCCTCGACTTGCTCTTCCTCTTGAACTTCATAGTCACCTAGATTGGGTAAAAGTAGGGGATGAGCAAACTAGCCCAGTAGGATTTATATCTCAATGTGCGGGCAATGATATAAGTAATTAACAATTTACAACTAGGTAAGCATGATGAATGATATGCAAGTACGAATAAAACTCGTTAAAACATGTTACATGAACAAGCTAGATAGAGTGATCATGATAGAACACGATTTTGAACAGGATGACAAGATAGAACTAGCAATAGATCACTTTGTACAAGCACGCAAGAATTCACTTGATGTCAAGAACGCAAGATATCACTAATTGGATTAAATGCAAGATGGCCATATCACGCAAGCAAGCAAGCACGCACGAACACGATCATGTAACACTAATCAGGCATATAGACACTAATGTACACCAAGAAAAGATCCATCAAGAATGTACACCAGGACACGTGTATGTGGTTATTGTATCTATCATTCAACACGACACGCACGACTCCCAGCGCAGATGCAACGCCAATAATCATTATACCCCATGGTTAACAGTATATTTATGACTCTCCATCATTGGGGCTAGACTGGAGCCCTTGGACACTCATCGTGCCCGGTCAGCATCTCACTTAAATTTTAAATGTAGATACCCACAATCATTTATAATGGCCAATGAGAGTTTCAATAAGTAATCATGTGTAATGTCATGTTCATGATGATGATGAGAACTAGTAGTAAGTAATTGAACATGATTTCATGATAACAATGGTCAAGAGATAAATTTGGCAGCATAACGGTACGATTTATAATTTAGTTCAATCTTTACATTAACGGCTTTAGTCTAGATTGTAATTCACACTCACGAGAACAAGACGAGAGAGGAAGTGCATGCAATCTCCAGGGAACTTCAATGGTACAACCAACTCGTCGGCCATGTGGGAATCCATGGTCAGAGGAGATTTACGGAGGCCTTAGAGAAAAGGTCACTAGTCTACCGATTCGGAATGACCGGTAGAGAGTTTCCAAATCCCCAAGAAAGGGCTGCCTAGATGTGCAAGTGCGTAGTGACGTACATGTCTCAATTCTCAATCCATCGGTCTCAAACTCGTGGAAAACGCTTAACATGATGGCATGCGATGACAATGCATTTAACTCATGGGTTTGCAAGATTTAAAGATAATAATGTTAACTCATGGAATTCGATGAAACCAGTGGGAAATGAAAGTTAACTTGATGCTCTACACATTGGTATAGGATACGTTAAGGTTTGGCCCGAGAAAACCTACCTTTTGGTTGAGGAAGTCCCATTCTTCCAGAAAACCCATGTTCAGACCACTCACAGGAGAACACTTAATATTATGTGTATACTTCATGGAATTTAGGCATTCCACTTGGGTTAGGACGTAGACTTGACCCTCTTTCTAGGGGTATAATCCTTGCAAGGTTTGGTTTAGGTTTGGCCTGCCTTTGATCGGCTTCAAGTAGTGGACATTTTGTGCAGGTCGCAGAAGACGAAAGGGGGAAGAAGATGTCCTTCTTGTGGTCGATCCACAGCTCCCCAACCCCCAAGAGCTCCTCCACACGACCCCAGAAAGTTGTAAACTCGTCCCTAGGGTTTGGGTGGAGAGTATTTAAGTAACCAAGGTATTTAGGAGTCCTATTGTAAGTAGGAAAGAAGGGTTGCAGGATTGGCTTGTGTCTTTCCAAAATTTTAAGATCTCTCCCTCCATTAGAGAGTCTTGGCCATCAAGAAACCTCTATGGGTGGGTAAGCACGAATTTGGGTTGCCAAGAGTGTAAGATCTCTTCCCAATTCAACTCTAATTGCCTCTTTTTAATTTCAGCTAATTTAAGCTACGAATTTCCATGCATTTCATAGCTTCATTTGATTTTTGGGTCATATGTGGTCCATTGGCCCAATTAAGATATTGGGTCATTGATATATAATGTCGGGAGTCTCTCCAACACTTTTATTAAATTTTTGGTTGCGTCGTATTTTTGTGTTAACGGTTTTCCGACTTGTTTCCTAATTTGGATAATTGGTCACAATAACTCTTAAACCTAGTCCAAATGATTTTTATTGGCCCAAATTTCTTAATGGGTCATTAGAAGATATTATTTGAAGCCCATATATGATTTTTATTTAATTTTCTGACTCATCCAAGTACATGTGATAATGATTTTCCGACTTATTCATGAACTACGATATTAAGTCGTGAAACACTTTAAACTTGGCTAATACGATTTTTCTTGGCCTGAATTTCTTTGTGAAACTTTTAGTAAAAATGTTTGGGGTTGATTTATATTTTTTACGGATTTTTTCGATGTGTTTTAGCTCATACGATAATGATACGTATGTTTAAATACTCTGATATTATGGAAATTATTTATTTCTATTTATTTTGAATTTTTATGTAATTAAAATTTCCGGAGTGCTACACCCTCCCCCACTTAAGAGAATTTGGTCCCCAAATTCATGTATAGAAAGTTATTGTACAAGTGAGGTGTACTTACTTGTGAATAGCTCCGGGTATCTTTTGCGCATTGCTTCCTCGGTTTCCCATGTGTCGTCTTCATCCATGCATTGATTCCATCTAACCCTTACTAGTGGGATGATCTTGTTCCTTAATTGGCGCAGTTCCCAGTCCACGATCTTAATTGGCTTCTCTTGATACATTCCGTCTTTGTTGAATTCCGGGAGCTCATATTCTATGACATGCCACGTATCCCGTACATACTTTTTCAACATGGATATGTGGAACACATCGTGTATTCCATCCATTTGTGGTGGTAAAGCGAGACGATATGCCACCTCGCCAATTCTTTCAAGGATTTCGAAAGGCCCGACAAACCTTGGTGATAACTTGCCTTTAATGCCAAAACGCCTGATTCCACGGCCTGGAGACACTTTTAAGAATACATGTTCCCCAACCTGAAACTCCAGGTCTCTTCTTCTATTATCTGCATATGCCTTTTGTCTTTGCTGCGCCACTGCCATTCTTTCTTTTATAAGCTTTACCTTCTCTATGGTTTCCCTTATCATCTCTGGTCCTAGCATTTGTTTTTCACCAAATTCATACCAGCATATTGGAGATCGGCAACTCCTGCCATAGAGTGCTTCAAATGGTGCCATTTGAATGCTAGCTTGATAGTTATTATTGTAGGCGAACTCCATAAGAGGTAAGTGTTTGTGCCAGATACCTCCAAAATCTAGGACACATGCTCTATTACCTGGTTGGTTCTCTCCGTCTGACCATCTGTCTGTGGGTGGAAAGTCGTGCTAAAGTTTAGTTTAGATCCCAAGGAGTAGTGCAGTCCTTTCCAAAAGTGGGATGTAAACCTAGGGTCTCTATCAGATACAATAGACATTGGTACTCCATGTAATCTGACTATTTCCTTCACATATAATGCAGCCAGAACATCTACTAACCACTTATTCTTCACTGGTAAGAAGTGAGCCGACTTAGTTAAGCGGTCGACAATAACCCAGATACCATCGAATCCACCTCTAGGTTTGGCTAGTCCGAAAATAAAGTCCATCCCTATACCTTCCCATTTCCATGCCGGGATTTCTAGGGGTTTGAGTTTACCTGTGGGTCACAAGTGTTCTGCTTTGACCCTTTGACATGTTAAGTATCGGGCGACATATTCCGCCACCTCTCTCTTCATATTAGGCCACCAAAAGCTTCTTTTCAAATCTTGATACATTTTGGTAGTTCCAAGATGAATGGTATACCTGGTCTTGTGAGCCTCATCCATGATCATTTTCTTTGTCTCCGCATGGTCGGGTACACAGACTCGATCTCAGAACAATAGTCTTCCATCTTCACTTAATGAGAAATCCGGCCTCTGGTCTAGATTAGCCTTAATCTCCACAAGTATAGGGTCATTATCTTGGAGTGTTGTGATGTCCTCCAATAGTGTAGGTTGTGCTCTAACACTAGCAACAAGGCATCCCTTCTCTTTGATGTCAACATCAATATTTAACTTGGCGAAGTCCTCTAATAACATCCATTCATCCACCATTAAACTTGACAATGTGATCATTGGATTTCTACTTAGAGCATCCGCCACAACATTTACTTTTCCTAGATGGTATTGGATCGTGAAGTCGAAGTCTTTGAGATACTCCAACCACCTCCGCTGTCTCATATTCAAGTCCTGCTGAGAAAACAGATACTTCAAGCTTTTATGGTCAGAAAACACAATGAATTTCTCACCATATAGATAATGACGCCATATCTTCAAGGCGAAGACTACAGCAGCTGGGTCCAGATCATGTACAGGATAATTGTCCTCGTGCTTCTTCAATTGTCTGGACGCGTAGCATATAACTTTCCCATTTTGCATCAGCACACACCCTAGGCCAATCCTGGATGCATCGGTGTATACTTCAAAACTACCCCCAGCAACTGGCAGTGTCAATACGGGTGCGAGGCAAGGTGCCCTTTCAATGCCTGGAAACTTTCTTCACATTCATCAGTCCATGCAAATGGATTCTCCTTCCTGGTAAGCCTGGTCAATGGTACAACTATCTTTGAGAAATCATTAATGAAGCGACGATAATAACCGGCTAAACCCAGAAAGCTCCTAATCTCTGACACAGTTGTCGGCCTTTCCCAGTTCTTTACTGCCTCCACCTTAGATGGATCCAAAGAGATTCCCTCCTTGGATATGATGTGACCAAGGAAAGACACTTCCTCCATCCAAAATTCACACTTACTAAGTTTAGCATAGAGTTGATTATCTCTGAGCACTTACAGAGCAACCTTCAAGTGTTCCTCATGTTCTTCTTTAGATTTGGAGTAAATAAGGATGTCATCAATGAACACTACTATAAACTGGTCCATGTATGGCCTATAAATATAGTTCATAAGTTTCATGAAAGCCGCTGGAGCATTTGTTAAACCAAACGGCATGACCACGAACTCATAGTGACCATATCTACTACGGAATGCAGACTTGTAAATATCCTCCTCCTTTATTCTTAGTTGATGGTAGCCTGATCTTAGATTTATCTTGGAGAAATATTGTGCACCAGTGATCTGGTCAAACAGCTCGTCGATGCGGGCCAGTGGATACTTATTCTTTATTGTCAACTGGTTTAACTGACAGTAATCTATGCATAGCCTCATCGTCCCGTCCTTCTTTCTGACAAATAGCACTGGCACTCCCCACGGGGATGTGCTAGGCCTGATAAAACTCTGATCTAGCAATTCTTGGATCTATCTTTTCAACTCCTGCAATTCAACAGGGGACATGCTATACGGAGCTTTTGAAATAGGGGCTGCCCCAGGGAGTAACTCAATGGTGAAGTTTACCTCCCGCTCAGGTGGTATGCCGGGTAATTCCTCTGGAAATACATCAGGATAGTCCCTGGCTATTGGAATGTCTTCTAGGGTTGGTTTCTTCTTTTCAGTTGCCAAGACGGAAACTAGGAATGTATCACAACCTTGGTTGATTAGCTTAGAAGCATTTAAGGAGGATATCATGATAGGGTGTTTGTGATAACGGGTGCCAAGTAGCGATAGAGTTGGAAGGTTTGGTCTTTTAAAAGTGACCCTCCTATGGCGACAGTTTACATCGGCATCAAATTCAATTAGCCAATCGACACCCAAAATGGCATCATAACCCTTCATGTCTAAACAGATAAGGTCGGTAGGGAGATTGTGTCCTCCAATTATAGTTTCACATTTCGGAAAGTAGTGAGTGAGTTCAGATTCTAAGCCTAGTGGAGAGGCTACAGTGATCTTGGATTTCAAGGGTGCAGGTTTGATAGGTAGAGTTGCAGCAAATGTGGTGGAAATAAATGAATATGCAGCTCCAGTATCAATAAGCACAAATGCAGGTTGCGAGTGTATGGAAATGGTACCTTTCACCATACCCCCTTCCTCGGGTAGGTCAGCTTCTATGACAGCATTAAGGCGTCCCTGACGCCGTGGCACATTCTGACCTCTACCTGGCTGGTCCTTCCGCATAGGACAATCAGGAATACGATGGTCACGACCTCCGCATTTCAAGCACGCCCCGAGCTTCTTCCAGCATTCTTCAGCTCGGTGTCCCGGTATATCACAGAATTTACAGTTTTTAGCGAACTGCCTACCTTCCACTTTGACTCTCTTGTCTCCAGCAACATCTCTTCCGGCATTCGGCCTCTTGTTGTTGTTGTTGACGTTGTTGTTACGAAAATTGGACCAATATTAGGTGCTCCCTTCTTGACGAAGACCGGCTTGGAGTTGTCCTTGCCCCTCATGCCCTCTACTTTGGCCATGGTGTCTTCTACCAGCTGAGCTCTTTGGACCATCTCAGTGTAAGTTTGAATGTTGTGTGGTCCAAGCCTTTCAATGAACATGGGCCTGAGCCCATCCATGAACCGATTTGCCTTAAGTCTTTCAGTTCCCACCAAGTGTGGGGCATACACAGTAAGACGTGCGAACTGAGCCTCATACTCAGCCATGGACATCCCTTTCTGTTTTAGTGCGGCAAACTCCGCTGCCTTCTTCTCCTTGACTCCTCAGAGAAATACTTTCCCCGGAATATCTCCAGGAATCCGGCCCACTCCAGTTCGCCAACATTAGGCAGGTGGGCCGATGTGGCCTTCCACCATGCTCGGGCATCCTTAGTGAATTGGAAAGTGGCCAGTACTACCTTCTCCCTGTTAGTGCATTACATGACTTCGAAGATCCTTTCTATCTCCTCCTGCCAGTTCTCTGCTTCATCCGGATCAGGGGATCCAGAGAAACGAGGAGGGTTCAAACTCTTAAAATTGCGGTGCAAATCACCTGCTCCATTTCTAACAGCAGCAGCCTGATTTCCAGCCTGAACCACATTTTGCAGGGCCTGAGTCAATCCAGCTACTGTTTCTTGCATAGCTTGCCATTGGTTGCGAGCCATTGCAGTTGAGTGCAAGAGTTATGAGGGTTCCTGAGAAAAGAATGGAAACTAATTAATGTCTCTAGATACATTATCATAGTCAATGGGTAGGAGTGTTTAATTCTTGCTAACATATTCCCAGTCTCTACCCCTTCTCACCAGGTACTGTATTTAATTTCCATGACCTAGGTTCCATAGGTATCTCCTATTCCTGAGACATACATCCCATTTGGTGTTCCTAGGCTCTGATACCACTAAACTGTCACGTCCCGAGAATTACGCAGCAGATATTAATATTAATTCAAAAATAATTCGAGACGATAACCTGAGATGTGAACAGTCGGCAAATAAGCCTCTAGCTAGCACGCACTAAATGTATAACAACATACATCATCATAGGGCCCAAATATTGAACTCAACTAATCTTTTATTCAAATCTTAACTCATTGTATTCCAAATGGAAACTATTACAAGACTAAGACTCAATAAAAGTAAAAGTACATAATACCTCACTTCCTACTACATTGTTCTAACACTCAAAATAAACTAACTATAGAAAGACTCATAATTGGAATGCTCATCACTCGGACACATTCCCATCCTCGACTTGCTCTTCCTCTTGAACTTCATAGTCACCTAGATTGGGTAAAAGTAGGGGATGAGCAAACTAGCCCAGTAGGATTTATATCTCAATGTGCGGGCAATGATATAAGTAATTAGCAATTTAGAACTAGGTAAGCACGATGAATGATATGCAGGTACGAATAAAACTCGTTAAAACATGTTACATGAACAAGCTAGATATAGTGATCATGATAGAACACGATTTTGAACAGGATGACAAGATAGAACTAGCAATAGATCACTTTGTACAAGCACGCAAGAATTCACTTGATGTCAAGAATGCAAGATATCACTAATAGCATTAAATGCAAGATGGCCATATCACGCAAGCAAGCAAGCACGAACGAACACGATCATGTAACAGTAGTAACACTTCGGAAAATTTTTATTTATTGAAAAACATGAACAATAAGATTATTGGACCTAACCATTATTATTAGAAAAAAATAATTGATATTTGGGAAGGATTAGCACTAATGAACAGTATCCCAGTGTCGTACTCGGACGTGCGCGCTTCCACAGGGCGACACTGAAAAACTGTAACGAAAATAAAATCCGAGAACACCATAATTTCTAGAAAAATGTGGAGATATCAGAAATATAAATATCCGAATTTTTAGACGTACGGATTTCGAGATTAAGTCGACACGACTATTTTTCCGGTGAATTTTCACCTTGTGTAAAATAAATTCCAAAAATTAAAATAAAATCACCATAATTTGTAAAACCATCACATTAGTCTATGGTTGAAATTTCAATACAAACGGATGTCATTTGAATACATTTACGCAAGGATTATCAGGCCAGCTGAATTATGGCCTAATTACGGGAAGGATTTTTAGGAGTTTTCTTGCTGATGTATCCTTGGCTACGCAAGCCCATGTCATGGTAGGTTAAGGTCCTTACACGTTGATGGCCGATGTGTGGGTGTGTGATTGTGTGCATGAGCTAGGTGGCTGTGGGTGGTTAAATGGGGTTTTACCCCAACACCTGGAAACCGACGTCCCGTTGTACATGGCAAGATCAATTGGCTATAAATACACCCCTCATTCTTCATACCCATCTTTCTGACTCCTTCCCTGTTATGCTACTGCTGTGATTCACGAGACTTCAGTGTGGGTGTGTAGCTGGAGTTGTTAGCTACACCTTGTGCATCTCTTGGTCCTGCTTGAACTACTGCTGGAGCTGCTACTGGGTGTTGCTGGAAGACAGTAAAGCAGACTTTAGTAGTTGTTACTGTTTCAACTACTTCCTCCTTTGCTTGTGGCCATCTTTCCATTTACTATACGTGGTGGATTGTGGATTTCTATACCAAAGATAGAATTCAAAATCAGGTAGGATTCATCTCCTTTTCCTTAATCATGCTCTCCACACATGATAAATAACTCGGGTTGAGTAGTCAAGCTGATATATCTGTAATCCTATTGTTTTTCCTCTAATTTTGATGACTATTCTTACGTTGGGGAGGAGAAAATACTTGTTTACTTCCAGATCATCTCTTCTTCTTCTTCTTCTTCCACCCTTGATCCTTGTATATGTTATAGAAGTTTGATAAAAGTCACAATACCATTAGAACTTGTGACTAACTTCTGTTCAGTTGTTTGGGACTTCATGCCTCGATTTAAATCCATGAAACACTTTAAGTTTTAGTATTTATCTTGTAGGAATCTTCCAATAAACCATTTCTATCAAGACCACACTTCCAACACTAAACAATGTCTAATTTCTAGGTAGACAAGCTTGAATTGCAAAACTTTCATTTCATCTCGCTTGTTTAGTTTATAAACCACGGTGAGAACTATAATTGGACTCTTCTATAGGATATAAATCATGCCTTGATTCATAGGTTCCATGGTTAGAGTGTTTAGAGTGAATTCAAAGTCCCTTATGAGTGAAGAACAGGCGGTTGTCGACAGGCATCTCACATCTGTCGACAGGCCAACCTTCCTGAACTCAGGAATAACTGGGACTGTGTGTAGCTGTCGACAGCCCCCTTGTTTCTGTCGATAGATACACACAGAGCCACCAAACCTGAGCTCTGTCTATGGCCATCTGTCGACAGCCCCTTCCTGGCTGTCGACAGCTACTTCCCTGCCTTGGATTTTAGCACTTTTTCATGTGCGAATCCTTGCTCAAAGTTCATCTTAATAGCCTACCAAGTTACCCTCATATTTACTTTGATATTTACTGTCATTCTACTATAAATATTACCCACTTTGGATACCTTACTCACCATTGAATTATCTTTGAAGTTGTCAACTCCGAATGGTACTCCGTTGGGTCCATTCTTTTGTATTCGGTAACTGAGTTCATATAACTTGATATTCTGAGAGTTCATATGCTTGAACACCATGTGAGATATGATTAACTTATGATGATGACATTTATTGGGTCCTTGGACCCCACCTAACTGATATGCCTATGCAAATAGGGCTGGTCTAGTCTTGGGAGGAGCACCCGAATTCATTACGGGCCGTATGGGAGTGATAAGGATACCGGGATGTTTGGCATTGCATCACTATTTCCTGATTATGGTCATCATGCTTCCTGTACTGTGTGAACTGATATATGAACCAATTCTTGAGCTATATACCTGAGCATGACCTGAGTTTTACTATCACTGTATCAAGCTACTATTATGAGATCTGGTATTGTCTCTTTGATGTTTGTTCTATCCTTGTCTTGGAGTGATAAGGATACCGGGATGTTTGGCATTGCATCACTATCTCCTGATTATGATCATCCTATTACCTGTCCTGTGTGAATATTTATATGATTCCGAACTTGAGTTTTAATATGAATTTATGAGTATGCCTGTGATTTTATACTACTGTTATACATTCACTGACATGTTATGTTGGTTATCTAACCCTGTTCTTGATACCATTCTTGTTCTTACCTAAATTATCATGTGTTCCTGATCCTTTGATTTAAGGATTTGAATTCTACTGGGCTAGTTAGCTCACCCATCATTCCCTTTTCAGGTAACCAAGATGGGGGAGAAGTATAAGATGGGCTGTGTGCAGAGTGGACACTGATGACGAGTCAACCAACCGTTTACTATTTTAGTTGTGTACTTGTAAATGTTATGAGTAGTAGTTACTCATCCTTACTCCTCACTTTGTGTGTAATGAGGAGCTTTATGTAATAAGACTTCCGCAGACTGCGTTGTAATAAATAAACATTAATGTTTTTACTTTGTGCCTGTTTTCTGTCATTTCCCGATAAATAGACTTTTATTAGGACGTGACAAATAATTTGGTATCAGAGCCTTAGGTCGATAAACCTAGGGATAACCAGTGAGTTGGGGTAGAAAAATTGGGATTAGTTAGTATGATTTTGTAATCATGTAAATACGTAACTTGTTGGCTATTATAGCATGGATATGAATATTCAAGAATGGTTGGTAACAGCCATGGAAATGCTACGCCAGGACATAGAGTTGTATGCCCAAGCATAGAGGGAAGCCTATGTGCTAAATAAAGAGGAGGTGCTCAATTTGACTGCGGGCAATCCCTGTGCTTTACTGGATGTTATGACCCAAGTCATGAATAGGTTGGACAACTTGAAGTTGGGATAGGATATATTGCTTCGCCAGTTTGAAGGCTATTGGGAAGCATTAATCAATGCAGCAAAAGAGCGGTACAACAGGGCTGGGGAAGAACAGCAACCGCCAACTATGGAGTCTATTATAGACCTGACTCAAATTTAGAAATGAGATTAGGCTACTTATCTTCTTGTAACCTCTCCTGTTAAATTTGGTAGTGGTTGTTATATGTATATATAAATCACCAGTGTATGTGTGAGTAGTGAGAGGTTGGACAATGTAGATGTTGATGTAAATAATTTGGCTTAGTAGGAAGAAGCTTGTACATATTCTAGCTTATGGACAAGTAGTGATGTAAAATGTTATGTATCTTCTGACTAGATAATGAAACTAGTGTGTTGTGAATCTAAAGCTTGTGAATGATGAAATTTACATGGTTTGATTATAAAAATTGATGTATGCCTTGTTGAATATCTCAGATACTCTTCCAAGTTATCTATGGACGGAAGTGACACTATTTTTTTTGGTCGGTCAACCAAGAGAAGATTAAATTAATAAGAGAAAGAATACATGATACAATAGAAGGACTAATGCTGCAGAACACAAGTCCAAAACCAAAGACGATGACACTACAAGTCAGTGACTATCCCCCTAGAAGACTCAATACTAAGAATCAGAACTTTGAATAGCAATATTGAATCTTTTACAAATGACCTTGGACCGACCAGAAAGAGGACTGTTGTGGGCAATAGCTTCCACACAACTTCGAACATCATGGATAATAGAAAGCTTAATATGAATGACAGATGTACAGACGCTATCAAAGGTTCTGCAACAGCGTTCTCTCCAGATCCACCAGATGGTAGCATGAAATAAGAGCCTTGCCAAGAGAGTAGCAAACCCATCTTTAGAGAAGCTCTTACGTAAGGAATGAACTTCTTGAAGAATAGATGACCGGGGCTGTCTTTGAATGTTTAACCTGTCAAGAATTCTTCCCCAAATGTGATTAGAATAAGTGCACTGAAAGAAGAGATGATCCTCACTTTCGTCAGAAAGACAGCAGAGAGTACATCTACTAGGCATTTGGAAACCTCTCTTCCTTAAGTTGTTAATAGTAGGTAGCTTGTGCATCATCGCCTGCCAAGAAGTTAGGGAGAACCACTGCACAGTAGGACCTTTCCAAATCCAATCAGCCCAGCCCACTTTTTGATTAGTCTCTCTAATATAGTTCCACGCCTCTTTGGTGGTGTTAAAGGTTCCATGACTCCAAATGATTGCATCATTTTGGCTAATCTGAACACTTTGAATCAAAGGATAAAGATCCATCATGTCCAAAGATGTTTGAGGAGGAAGTAACCAATTGCCATTTAGAGAGAGAAGCTCTGGGGTTTTGGTGGTTCTCTCGTTGGTTCTGTGGGGTTTGCCCCTAAGGGGTGCATGGAGGTCCTTCCTCCGAGCGCCTCCAATGGCTCTGTGATTACCACGGTGGGAGCTACTGTCAGTGCTCTCCCACAAGGTAATCCCCCAACAATTAGAGGACGCCTTCCAGAGCGTGGAGATATGATAACAGGAAGATCTCATTCTAGAGTCTCCTTGGTTCGCCGTCCATGGGCTTCGTTGTTCGGAGGAGGTGAAGGTGAAGGTTCTATATCTCAAGATGGAGCTCTTGAGTTCATCCAGCCAACGTTCATTGAGGATAAGAGATATGCGGTTTTTGAAGGAGATGATGCAAAAGAACTCAAAGAAACTTGGAGACTCGCCATCATGGGATACTGCATAGGTATGAAGCCGATTTACTCTGCTCTCCTCGCATACATACGTAATTTCTGGAAACCTAAGGGTGATGTGGAGCTGCTCTTGCGGGAAGGAGGCTTCTTCTTAGTGGTCTTCAACCAGGAAGAAGACTTGAAGACTGTTCTTGATGGATTTTGGTGTATTCGAGGACATCCCCTAGTTCTTCGAAGATGGACGCCAGAACTGCAGATGGAAAAAGAGTCTCTCAGTAATCTTCCTGTTTGGGTTCGTTTTCCGGGTCTCCCGCTCCGGTGGTGGACTGCTCGTGGCCTGAGCAAGCTTGGTAGTCTTCTTGGGCGACCGCTGCATATGGATACTCTCACAGCAAAAAGAAAGAGGCTGCATTTTGCGAGGGTTTGCATTCTCATGGACGTGGAAGCATCATTCCCTGCTGAGCTTTCAATAATGAACGAAGACGGATCAACTGAAGCGGTTGTAGTTGAATACGAATGGAAACCGGTGATTTGCAAAGAGTGCAATTCCTTCGGCCATGGGGGAGGAGAATGCAGAGCGGGCCTCAAACCACCAGCGAAGGAATGGCGTATAAAGATCCATCAGACTTCGGCTTCAACTTCCAGAGATCACCTTGCTGCCGGCCATGGATCATCAACACCAAGGATTGGGAATGCGAACATGCATATGCAAAATAAGGTAATGGAGCGGGGAGAGGAGGACAATAACTCCTGCATGGAAGGTAATAACAATAAGGAAACTCCTAAGTCTCAAGGCAACAATACAACAACGCAACAAATCAATCAAAAGAAAGGAACCAGCGGAAATGAGGTGGGAATGATGAAGAGGAAAGAAACTCCATCGGGGGACATAATTTCTGAAGATTGCATGGAGGATATGGTACGTCTGCATGGGAAGGATGGCGAATTCAACAATGAAAATGGATCCTTGAAATATCCTTGTCATTTGCATTCTAAAGAAGAGACGCATGTGCAATCTTTACAAGATATTCCTGGTAGCACCAAATCGAGCAATCTTGACAACCAAGGATCTAGTGAGGATTTCACTAATGGAGGCAATAAAAATGGAGCGGACAAGAGGATGAGCGCGGTCACCACAAGGTTGGATAAAGGAGGAAACAAAACATCATCGCAAGGAAACCAAGGTGGGGCTTCTATACAAGGTATTCTCAAATTTAAAAACCTGCAATCTGTTGATGAGATGGAGCGAATATTTCCTAAGGGTGGAAAGGGAAGGGATAAGCCTGGTAAATAGTAACGTTTTACTTGCTTTTATCTCTTGTCTTATCATGAAGATAATTACCTGGAATGTAAGGGGTATTAATAAACATGAGAAATGCATAGAGTTAAATAAGATAATTAGATCGTCTGCTTGTGATTTAGCTATTATTGTTGAAACAAAAGTAAAATCAACCCATGTAGCTACCCGAAAGAATTCCATCTGGCCTGGGGCTAATCTTTTAACTAATGATACTGTTCTTCATGCTGGTCGAATTTGGATCATGTGGGACCCTAACCTCTTGGACATTGATCTGCTTTCTTCATCTAGTCAATTTATGCATATTAAGGGGGTTGACAAAAGAAACGGTTGTGGTTTTTACATCACTGGTGTGTATGCCTCGAACAGTGCTTCTGAGAGGAATACTTTGTGGTCTGAAATTACAAACATTTCTCCTGCTTCTAATGGGGTGCCTTGGCTGATTACTGGTGATTTTAATTCTGTGAGATACCCCCACGAGAAGGTTGGTGGAAGGGAGGTTCCTGATTCACTATTAACTGCATTCAATGATTGTATCTCCATGTCGGGTCTCATGGACATGAAATCTGTTGGTAACTGGCTTTCTTGGAACAATAGAGGGGACAGTCATAGAAGAATTATGGCCCGCCTTGATAGATGCTTGATCAATCAAGATTGGCTTTGCAGCTTTCCTGACTCTTTACTGGAATATGGGGCTCAATACTCCTCTGATCACTCTATCATGATTATCACTTCAGATCGGGTCTGTACTCAAGGTCGGAAGCCTTTCAGATACTTTAACATGTGGGGCACTCATCATGAGTTCCTTAAGGTTGTTCGCAAAGCTTGGGAGGTGCCTGTCAGAGGGACTCCTCAGTATTGCCTTTGTCAGAAACTTAAAGCTTGTAAAGAAGCTCTGAAAATCTGGAATAGGAATGTGTTTGGCAAGGTGGATGAAGCCTTTCTAGGTGCAAGAATAATCTTATCCATATTCAAGCCCAACTTCAATCTAATCCTTTTGATGCCCAGCTTATAAACAAGGAGAAGGAGGCTCATAATTTGTACTTAAAGGCTATGCAATTGGAAGAGAGTTTCATCAGACAGAAATCTAGAGAGAATTGGTTAAAATTGGGGGACTCTAATACAATGTTCTTCTACGCCTCTATTGCTACTAGGCGGGCCAGGAATACCATCAGAAAATGTAAAGACAGCGATGGCAATCTTATTGATGATCTTCCTCAAGTTCAAGCTCACACTATTGGCTATTATCAGTCTCTCTTGAATCAACCGCAGCAACAACACATGATTAATCATACCACTGATGCCATGAAAGTGCTCACTCAAGATAACATTGATCATTTTCAGGAGCCAATCACGAATGATGAGATCAAGTCTGCTGTTTTCAATTCCCCGAAGAATAAGAGTCCTGGCCCTGATGGATTCCCAACTGAGTTCTACCAGGTGACTTGGCACATCACTTGTCATGATGTTATTAAGGCTTGTCAGCACTTCTTCAATTCTGGTCAGATTCATCGTCAAATCAATTGTACCTTCATTGCTTTGATTCCTAAGACTGAAGGTGCTGATAGCATGGAGAACTATAGACCGATTTCCCTTTGTAACTTCCTTTACAAAATCATATCCAAAGTGTTGGCTGATAGAATGCAGAGAGTTATAGGCGACATTATTAGTCTCAACCAGGCCGATTTCATCAAGGGGAGAAGTATTCACCACAATGTTCTTCTAGCTAATGACCTGGCCAAGGATATTCATTCTACTTCCAAAGGTAATAAGATCATCTTCAAGGCTGATTTAAGAAAAGCTTTTGATTCGGTGAACAGAAACTTCATTTATCACATGTTGCTTACCATGAAGTTCCCCAATACCTTCATTCATTGGATTAGAAATTGCCTTGAGACTCCTAAATTCTCTATCCTTTTTAATGGGTCTCCTATTGGCTTCTTCAGTAGTAGTAATGGGATTAGACAAGGGGATCCCCTATCCCCTTATCTCTTTACCATTGCCATGGAAGGCCTTACTTGCTTGTTGGATAGGGCGGTCATCAATGGTCAGATCCGGGTCCCTTCTGCTGGGAATACCTCCATCTCTCATACTATTTTCGCTGATGATCTCATCATTTTCCTCCAGAATGACTTCTCTTCTGTTCAGTATCTTGCCAACATTCTTGAGAATTTTGGGAAAATTTCTGGTCTACATCTTAATCACAATAAGAGCAAAGTCTATGTGGGTGCTGCCATCAAGAATAAGCAAAGAATTATTGAGTGTCTGCATGTTGACGAGGGTGCCTTTCCTTGCCCTTACCTGGGGCTGCCTCTTGTCTCTCTGGGTATCAAGAAAAGTCACTGTCAACCCATTATTGAGAAAATTCAAAAAAGATTGAAGGCTTGGAAAACGAGATTTTTATCTAAGGCTGGAAGACTTGAACTCATCAGATCAGTCTTACATTCCTATGCTATGTATTGGTCTAATTCTTTTCTTCTTCCTTCGGGGTTGATTCAGGAGATTGATAAAAAACTTTGCAATTTCTTTTGGAATGGTCATGGTCATGGTAAAGCTATGCACATGGTCAATTGGGCTACCATTTGTACTCCTAAAGAGGAAGGAGGTTTAAATCTCAGAAAACTCCAAGATTGGAATAAGGCTTGTATGGTGAAGCAAGTGTGGGACATTTTGCAGCATTCTGAAAGTCTTTGGGTCAAATGGATTCACAGTAAATATCTGAGGAATAAGAACATCTGGCTTGCTAAATCTAAAGCTTATCATTCGGCTGCTTGGAAGGGCATTCTTAAGGCTAGAGACTGGATCAGCAACCATATTTCTTATAAAATATCCAATGGCAGAAATACTAGCTTGTGGTATGATCCTTGGCTTCATGGCAAAAGCATCTATCAAACTTATGGGGATAGAGTCCGCCAGGATCTTGGGGCTCCTAACAATGGTACTGTCTCTGATTTTATGCACAACAGTCAGTGGAATCTCCCTCCTCCTACCTCCCCGGACATGATTACCCTTTGGCCGCAAATCAATAACATTCACATTCACAATAGAGGGGTTGATGTTGATGAGATTAAGTGGATTCATGACAGGGGTAAATTTAGTGCTACATCATCTTGGAACCACATCCGGAATATATCTCCTGTTTGGCCTCACTATAGCTGGGTCTGGGACCGGCCATCCTCACCTAAACATTCTCTTTGTACCTGGCAGGCTATTTTGAACAAGTTGCCCACTGTTGATAATCTGCAAAGGAAAGGCTATTCTCTTGCTAATATGTGCTTCTTATGCTTTAATAGCAATGAAACTATAAACCACCTGTTCTTTGAGTGCTCTTATACTCAATGGGTTTGGAAGGATATTCTCAAGAGATTTGATCTCAGCCGCACCCCTCATCATAATATTCATGCTGAGAAGCAGAGCTTATTGCATACATTCCCCCATAATAGTCATCTAACAAGGTTAATGAAGATTGCTTTTAGATGTACTATTTGGTGGATTTGGAGAGAAAGGTGCATTCGGATTTTTGAAGGTAAGAATAGAGACAAGGTTGGTGTCCTCATTGATATCCTTTCGGACTCCAGATGTCTGCTGGAGCACAAGTTTTCTAACTTTGCTCTCACTACCAGAGAGAGAGGGGTCCTCACAAGATTCAATTTTACCAACATCTAGACAGTTCAATTCAGTTAATTGATGCTATTTTCTTTCGGATATCTATATGTCTAGATTTGCTAATGTTTTTAACACTAACAGTTATCTCCAAGTTTTGATCTTTTGTCTTACTTTTGCCTTCAGGTGGTTGTTCTTGCTGTATCCTAGTTGTTGCCATGGAGTATGACTGCGTCCAAGTGAATAATCTCATACACTACGGCTTCTGTAGTCACGAATTTAGTCTCCTTTGTATCTATCTAAGGCTTGATTCTGGTGGAGTGAGAACATCAAACCTCTTTGAGGAATGGTGCACTCTCCTAGAAAAACCTTGGAGCCTTTCGCCATAATCTACGGGCTGTGTAGATATGGCCTATTGTACATTATTTGTTGATGCAATATAACTTTGTTTACCTACCAAAAAAAAAAAAAAACCAATTGCCATTTTGAATGAAGGAGGAGCAAGTGATTTCCTTATGGAGACCAAGGTGGCGGCGAACCCGATCACCCATCATCATGAAGATACTCTTACCTTGGATCCAAGGGTCATAGAAGAAACTGAGCTAACTCCTTTCCCCAACTTTGTAAGATAGATGACTAAGGATCCATTCCCGCTGCTTCAAGATGCTTTTCCATGCCGTCGAGTGATAGGATCTAACTTTAATGGTCCAAATAGAATTACTTCTGAGATAACGTTCATGAACCCATTTGATCCAAAGAGAGTCTTGATGCTGCAGAATATCCCACAGATTTTTTGTTGCACAAGCTAAGTTCCAGTCACTCAGGCGCCGGATTCCCAGGCCCCCCTCTCTTTTTGGTCTACAAATTTGCTTCCAACTGACCATATGAGTAGCATGGTTAGAAGAATGGCCCTGCCAATAAAAGTTACACAGGATTTTGTCGATCTCTTTAAGAATCGCTGAGGTCAGAAGAAAAGATACCGACCAGTAGATGGAATAAGATGAAAGAACCGATTTTATTAGTTCCAATCTACCAGCTCTTGAAAGGAGGTTGGTCCGCTAGGATTCAATCCGCTTCTTGATCTTGTCAATAATCGGTTGACAGTTGCTCTTCTTTAGAGAAGTACTCACAAGAGGTAGACCCAGATAGGTGGTAGGTAGTTGGCCAATAGGAATATCAAGGATACCTTTTATAGCGGATCTGTTCTTGACCTTGCCACCCATATAGAGCCTGCTCTTAGTAGTATTAAGTTGGAGCCCAGAATAATTATAGAATTCATGACGAAGATTTTTAATCACCATGGCTGACTGAGCATCATCTTTAAAGAAGATGATGAGATCATCAGCAAAAAACAAAGTGAGAAATTGGCAGATTTCCCACAGTCGGAACTTTGATAGCTTTCCTCTGAACAACAGAATCAATGAGACAAGAGAATCCTTCCATGACAATAGTAAAGAGATAAGGTGATAGCGGGTCACCTTGCCGAAGACCATTATAGCTTTTAAAGAAACCCTCAGGACTTCCATTGACAAGGACAGAAAATTTAGAGCTTTCCAGGCAGCAATTAATCCAGTGGATCCATTTTTCCGGAAATTGCATTTTCCTCATCATAAAATACACAAAGTCCCAAGAGACTGAGTCAAAGGCCTTACAGAGGTCAGCTTTGAGACAAACGCGGGTCCCTTTATGTTTGGAATGCATATCTTTGGCTAAGTCATTAGCCAGTAAGATGTTACTTTGAATTCTCCTACCCGGGATGAAAGCTGTCTGGTGATGACTAATGATTGAAGGGAGGACCAGCTTCATACGATCAGCCATCATTTTTGTGATCACCTTATAGATGAAATTACAAAGAGAAATAGGCCGAAATTGATCAAGAGAATCTGCATTTTCCTTTTGGGAACTAAAGCAATGAAAGTTGAGTTGATTTGATTCTCCCAAAGACCATTATCAAAGAAGGCTAGGATAGCTTTGGAGACTAGGTCCCCAACAATGTCCCAGCAATTGATGTAGAATTCCGCAGTGAAACCATCTGGGCCCGGACTTTATCTTTCGGGGAATTAAAGACTGTCTGGCGGACATCCTCTAAAGTGAAAGGTTTCATAAGCAGATCGACATCCTCCAAAATAAGATAGTTCTTGACGTCAAAGGAAGGAGTATGCTGCTGGTGCTGTTTATTCAAGAGATTAACATAGTAGGATAAAGCATGGGCCCGAATTTCCTCGTCAGAAGTCAGGATAGATCCATCTTTGGACCTACATTGCTTGATAGAGTTGTGGATTCGACGAGCTTTGATGGCAGCATAAAAGAATTTTGTGTTGGAGTCCCCAAGAGAGAGCCATTGCTGTTTAGATTTTTGCTTTGCGAACATTTCCTCTGTTTCCAACGCCTTTAAATAATTTCTTCTACATATGTTCTCATGCTCCTGAATATCATCATTAGAAGGATTATCGGCAAGATGCTGCTGGGCTTTATTTAAAGCTTCTCGAGTAGAAGTGGTGTTTGAAGAGACATCCCCAAATACCTTTCGATTCCATTCTATCAAAGCAGATTTCACAGATCGAAGCTTTTTACAGACTTGGAGAAGCAAGGATCCAGACGCATTAACATTCCAGGCAGTGCTAACAATGTTCTTGAAATCAGTATGAGATGTCCACATATTGTAAAATTTAAAAGGTCTCGGCCTATTCTTCTGATGGTTGCAATTTACCGTAACTAGCAGCTTGGAGTGATCAGACACTAGCATTGTTTCATAGTTGACAGTAGCTTCCTCATGAAGTTGGACCAATAAGTATTGACAAGGACACGGTCAAAGCGAGCAGCAATTCTTTGGTGACCTATTTTCATATTACACCAAGATAGGTAGTTGCCCACATGAGGCATATCGAGAAGCCCAGCAGCTTCCAAGAAGCCATTAAAATCAGCCAGATGAGAGGCCAAAATAGTTCTACCTCCTTTCTTCTCATCCGGGTGTCTAATGGTATTAAAATCTCCCATAATAATCCAAGGATCAGAGATATTCTGAGAAAGATAGGGTAAGTCCTTCCAAAGCTGTCTCCTTTCGTGAAGAAGATTGGAACCGTAAACTGCAGTAAGGATGAAAGAATCACCGGTATTGTTATCAGTGCACTTAACATGGATATACTGTGAGGAATCCGAAATAAGAGAGATAGAGAAGAGAGTAGGGTTCCAAAGAATCCAAATTCGCCCTCTCCAAGAGCTAGAGTAATTATAGATGCCATCAGAGTTAGGCTAGATTATGTTCTTGGCATTATCAGAATTGCTTTGCCTTATCTTGGTTTCACAAATAACAGCAATACTACACTTGGAAACATGCAACTCCTTTTTAATAGCTAGCATTTTTGATTTTCTGTTCATACCCCTCACATTCCAGGAAACGAAGTACATAATTACTGCTTTGTGGGGATAGATCTCGACCGAGATTTAGCACGGTCTAACTTATTTACCCGGTCCACATCCTTTAGTTTAGAAGTATCAAATCTGGCATCAGATGTATAAAGGCTGTGAGAAGATCTCTGACCATTAATGGGAGGAAGCTGAGCAACGGGTTGAGAGATAGGAGTATTGCCATTAGTCACCATGGAGTCCATAATAAGACTAGCCACCGCCGTGGGAATCAGTTTTACGCTAGTTGAAGGCAGCTGTTGAATGGAATCGGAAATCTTTGATGGATTGCATGGGAGCAGTGCAGTTACCACCTTTGACAGATGCGAGTTGGAGTTGCCCATTTCAGAAGATCCTGGCAACTGAGGAAGCATATCATTGATTGCACAATTTAAGGGATCCGGATTTAAACTGACAGCCAGCATGTCAATCACCGTCGAACCCAAAGCCTGATCACTTGAAGAAATAGAAGAAGATCCCGAGCCTAAATCCACCAAAATCACGCTACTTGCCAGATCCTTTGAAGACGAGGAAACAGTATCATGAGAGATACCGTCAACCAAAGAAACCATACGTTGGCCATCCATGCAAGTCACCGTCGAAACCGGATTTACGCTAGCCAAAGGAGAGAGCTGAATGGGATCTGTGTTAGGAATATCATTTCCATTAGCCACCAAAGAATCCTCCGGGTTAATAGCAACGAGAAGAGTAGTTTCCTTATGCAGGCTAGCCACCATAGAGTCCGGGTTTACACTCGCAGTAGGGTGATCATAAGAAGAAGTGGTAGATGCTGAAGGATGTAAAACATACTGAACATCCACTCCGCGAGATAGAGTGTGATCGTCTGCAGAATCCATTGGAAGATCCGGAGGAGGCTGCATGTCAACCACCGTCGCAACCTGCATGCCTTTGCTATGCAAAGTTGCCGGATTTACGTTGGAATCAGAAAACGCTTCCTCAGAAGTGGACAATAATTGAAATCTGTTTCCACTAGTAGCAATGAGTGGAGCTAGCTCTTTCTTCTGCTGGACATTAGAATTAGATGAGTCAACTCGTGAGTTAAGAACTCGTGAGTTTTGAGCTGTTGAATCTTCTAGAACAATGGAATGCTTTGGGCGCCAGATCTGCTTAGGTTTACTTAGCTGATCAACAGAAGAGTCTTTCGGAGAGCAAGTACCAGAAGAAAGAGCATATGGAACATGGGCTTGGTCTCCATTCGTACTGAACATCAATGTCCTCAGAATATCCGGAGTCATGCAGGACTGTAACAGAAGAAGGAAACGAGAACTCTGAAGATATTAAGATACATACCCGAGCATAAGATAATCGCTTCCTGGAGGCTGTGAGCTTGTCCATAAACTGAGGAGTACCCAGGACACTAGCTAGTTTACTCAAGGATGTATGTGACCATAAGTGGAGTGGAAGGTTCGGGAAGATAATCCATAGAGGAATTGAAGATAACATGGCCTTTTCCAACTTAGAGTCACGGTTCCATCTTTGCACTATGAAGGGGTGCCCACGAATGTGCCAAAAACCTTCCAGAACTGTTTGCATGTCCTCCTCAAGAGTAAAATTGCAGACGAAGAAACCCCCCGAACGCATGTGAAGCTCGTAGCTACCCTTCGGCTTCCATTGGTTATCTATGAAGGCTTTAAGAGGAGAGTACACAGGTGACAGGCCTACGATGTAACCTACCACAGTAAAACGCCAAGACTGTACCAGTTCAAGAGAGTCTGAAGCGTTGAAAGATGCAACAGAGCGGTCTCCCAGCAACGATGGTGCAATGAAGGATAGTCTAAGACCAGTACTTCATAAGGAAGAAGAAGCACCTGTAAAAAGTTCACTCCAGGTTTTTCTCGCAGTAGAGACAGATGGAACAGTACCTTTAGATGCTGACCTCCCTCTAGAACGGCCGCGGGACTGGCTGCGATGACGAAGGTGGGCAGGAGCACCTTGTGAGGATCCCCGCCTAAGGGCTGGATCGCTCGCGGCATTCACAAGCTCACAAGAGGAGACCGGCCCTTTCCCCGAGGGAAGAGGGGGATCCCCGTGAGAGCCTCCCACATGGACCGCCATGGCCAAGAGACCGAGCAGATGAGGGAGAGAACCCCCCCCCCCCTCCCTAGGCGCGGGGCAAGGGGAAGCCCAGGCGAAACCAGACGCGGACAATCCTCAGAGCATCTCTCTCTAGAAAGCTAGAGAGAGAAACTCCCCCCAGGCCGGTGACGGAAGTGACACTAACTGGAAGAAGATGGAAAGTTCAATGCATGACTTGACTCGAGTAATGAAAACAGTAGCCAAGAACAATAGTCATACTGGAACAAGTTTATTTAAGGATTTTCGAAGCCTAGACCCTCCGAGATTTGCAGGAAGTATGGATCCGAATGAGGCTGATAATTGGTTGAAGGATATTGAACAACTTTTTAAGATAATTAAACGTACAGAAGAAGAAAAAGTTTGTCTGACAACATTTCAATTAGATCGGGATGCCCGAGCGTGGTGGGAAACTGTGGAGGCAACCTTGGAGGATTCAACACAAGTTAGTTGGGAGGAATTCGTAGAATTATTGAATGATCAGTACTTCTCTGAAGTAATTCAAGAAAGGAAGGCGAATGAGTTTGCCAATTTGAAACAACTAAGGATGCCGGTAATGGAATATGAGGCACAATTTGCCCGATTGTCAAAGTATGCTCCGCATCTTATAGCTATGGAGAAATTAAAAGCCAAGAGGTTTATGAATGGACTACGTCCCCAATTTATTATGCAACTAACCCCTCACCTGATCACTACCTACTTAGAAATGGTTAAAAGAGCCTTGGCATTAGAGGCTGCAAATGACACTGTGGAAAAAATTAGAGGGAAATCTGGAGAAGGATCTTCTGATCGTAAGAGAAAGTTTGAGTCGGAAAATACCCCGAAAGTTCAGCAAATAAGTAAGAAAGAAGGAAAAGCTTCTAATGGAAAGAAGGGGGTATGTCAGCATTGCCATCTTAGTGGGCATAAGGCTGAGGATTGTTGGCGTAGGTTGGGTGCTTGTCTCCGTTGCGGTAGTACTCAACATCGAATTCCGGATTGTCCGATGCCTAAGAATGCACCAACGAATCAGGACTCCCGAGGAAAGCAAGGAAGACTACAAGCCATTCAGGATGTGGAACCTGAATCTCCGCAGGAAGGCGGACTGATAGAAGGTACATTGCCAATAAACTCAAAGCCTATGTAGGTGTTGGTTGATTCAAGAACTACGCATTCTTTTGTTAATTATGAGCTTGCTAAATCTTTAGAAGTAAAATCAGAACTATTGTCTACACAACTTGAGGTAACAATTCCTTTGAGTGGGGATAGGAAACTTAAGGAATATTACCCTGCTAGTCAGATTTCAGTTAAAGGACAAAATTTACCCGGTGATTTGATATGCCTAGACAAGTGGAATTATGACGTAATGCTTGGGGTTGATTGGATATCTAGATATCATGTAAACCTAGATTGTCGATTAAGTCAAGTAACCTTTCTAGAAAAGGAAGCTATCTCCATAACTTTTGATAAATCCCATACCAGAAATATACCTATAATTTCAGCAGTCAAAGCTTATAAACTAGTGCAGAAAGGCTGTCAAGGATATTTGGCTTCTGTGACCATTATTAGGTTAGAAGATATTCCAGAGGTAAGGGAATTTCTCAATTGAGTTAGTACCAAGAGCTACATTGATATCTAGAACAACCTACAAAATGTCGACGGAAGAATTGAAAGAGTTAAAAAGGCAATTGCTAGAACTAATAGGAAAGGGTTTTAGTGGACCTAGTATCTCACATTGGGGTGCTCCGATATTATTTGTCAAGAAGAAGGATGGATCTATGCGATTATGTATAGATTATTAACAATTAAGCCAGTTGACCATTAAAAAAAAAAACAAAACAAATATCCACTTCCGAGAATCGATGATCTATTTCATCAGTTGTCTGGAGTTCAATGTATCTCCAAGATTGACTCAAGGTCTGGTTTTTTTGGTAAGTAATACCGATTTTATAAACAATAATGAGATCATGTACAATGGAATCTCATGCTATCACAGACCGATAGCTATGAGATGAAACACAGTGATAAGATCACTCAAAAGTAGCTAAAAATGAAATCAGATTAACCAGCTACAAGAATGCAACTAAATCAAGAATTGCTGATGTTGAAATTTCGGAGAATTCTTTCTGATCTACAGGAGAGCGAATACTTCTGAATGTGTGCTTCAGTAATGTGGCGAATGTCCGAAAGGATAGAAAGCAACACTTGCATCCGACTTCTTGCAGTAGACTGGAAAATTCTAGAGCATCTTTCCTTCCAAATCCACCAGAGGGCAGCACGGAAGGTAACAAAGGCCACAGTTGTACCAACACCAGAAATTCGGAAACTTCCAATTTTTTTTTGGTAATTAATACCGAAATTTTCCATTAAGATAATGAATAATATGTACAAATCAGATCCATACTATCACAAGTCGATAGTAATGGAATCATAGAAAGAAATAAGCTCTGAAAGAAGAAATTCACCAGAAGAACTACAGATGAGCCTAATCGGCTGTCTGGATATTAAAGTTCCTTAGAAGAATCTTTGTCCTAGGGGAGTGGGAACCCTTCTGAATATGATATTCAGTAATGCTGCGGATATCAGACAGTATGGATAGTAGAAGTTGCACATTCGTCCTACTTCGGGATTCAAAGATCCTCATACATCTCTCCTTCCAAATCCACCAAAGAGTAACTCTGAAATTAGCAAAAGCCACAATCCTCCCAGCATCAGCCGACCTGAATCTCCTTATCAACCTATCACCTTTGTACATAACATTATCTTTTGGCCTGCTGAAAATACCCATTCTATGCAAGAGTTGAGTCCAAATCCCAGAGCTATAAGCACATGTGAAGAAGAGGTGATTGATATCTTCACCTTGCTGATTGCATAAGACACAAATGTTAGGCCCTTGTAGCCCCCGTTTTTGAAGGGTATCAAAAGTAGGAATGCTTCCCATGAAGACCTGCCAAGCATGAAGGGAATGTTTCTGACTAGTGGGTCATTTCCAAACCAAATGAAACCAAGGAACTTTAGGGTAGCTGCATCGCCTCAAGTCATAAAACACCTTATTGGAAACGTTACCATTATTGTTCTTCCATACAATGCAATCATCACAGTCAGGTGAGATTGGTATGCTTAGAATCTTCGGCCAGATATCCATCATCTCAGCCGAGGTTGGAGGTGGAAGGCACCAATTACCATTGTGTATGAAGTAGCTAACAGTAGCATTCATAGGAAGTCCTGTAAGCACTCTGATATATTGGCCGCCCAGAGAGAAAATGGATTCCCCATCAATCCAAGGATCCTCCCATAAGTTGATAGCACTCCCCCTACCAACTCTATAAGTAACATTAGTTCTTATCCAGTCTCTAGTATGAAGGACACTTTTCCACGCATGGGAGTGATAGGAACGAGACTGAACAGACCAAATTGACCTCCTCTTGAGATATCTATTCCTCACCCAATGGTTCCACAAAGTGTCATGATTCAACAGAAGCTTCCACATTTGCATAGAAAGAGCAGCAGAATTCCAAGTATGAAGACGTCTTAGACCAAGACCCCCCTCATCTTTTGGTCTACAAATATGATCCCATTTCACCAAGTGGAACGGCTTATAGTCACCAGAGGAGTGCCAAAAGAAATTCCTCAGAAGCCTCTCAACTTCACCAATCAGACTCTTCGGTAGAAGGAAAGAGACTGCCCAATAAGTAGCATAAGAGTTAAGGACTGACCGAATCAGCTCAAGGCGACCCGCCTTAGAAAGAAATCTGGTTCTCCAAGATGCTATCCGACTGCTGATTTTCTTGATAATAGGATTGCAATGAATAGAAGACAATCGAGTCGAGAACAAAGGCAGTCCTAAGTAAGTGGAAGGAAGAGTTCCTTCCTGAACTTTAAAAGCATCAATAAGCGGACTCTTAGACTGAACCTTTGCACCAATGAAAATCCTACTCTTTTTAGAGTTCAGTTGCAATCCTAAGAACTTGTGGAAGTCATCAAGAATACTAGAGATACATCTGGCAGAAGATATTTTAGGCTTGATAAAAATGAGCAGATCATCAGCAAAAATCAAGTGAGACACTTTGGCCGCCCCAAAAGAAGGAACCTGCAACAACCCCTCTTCCATTTTATGTTTTATCATAATAGATAAACCCTCCATTGCAACACAGAACAAGTAAGGAGATAGAGGATCACCTTGCAGAATGCCATTGGTGGATTGAAAGAAACCAGTAGGAGTACCATTGAGCAGGACAGAAAAAGAAGCTGAATTCGTGAGAATGTCAATCCATTGAATCCACTGTTCAGGAAACCCCATTTTCTTCAAGATAGTGAGGATGAAAGAACGCTTCACAGAATCAAAGGCTTTTTTCAGATCAACTTTCATACAAACAAGACTTCCCCGATGTTTAGAGTGAATGTCTATCACAATATCATTAGCCAGAAGAATGCTATCCTGGATCTTCCTCCCTTTAATAAAAGCTGACTGGTTTTTACTAATGAGTTTTGGCATAAACTCTTGCATCCGATTAGCAATTAGTTTTGTAAAAATCTTGTAAAGGAAGTTGCACAAGGATATAGGCCTAAACTGATCAAAGGAGTCAGCCTTGTCAGTCTTGGGAATAAGGGAAATGAATGTATGGTTGACCTGCCGAAGCCAAGCACCTCCATTAAAGAAGTAGTGAACCGCTGCTAACACCTCTTCTTTCACAATATCCCAACAAATCTGGAAAAAGTCAGCCGAGAAACCATCAGGCCCCGGGCTTCTATTCTTCGGAGCATTCATGACAACCTCAGTGATTTTAGAATCAGAAAAAGGTCTCATAAGTTTCTCCTTATCTTCATGAGTGAGCGTGGACGAAGCCTGGAAATCAGGGGTATCATTGTGATGTTTTTGATTTAGAAGATTGGAGTAGAATTCCCGAGCATGATTTTTGATCTTGTGAATGTCATCAGTAACATTTCCATCAGGTAACTTGCATCTTCTTATAGTATTCACCATTCTTCTTCCTTTAATGCTTGTGTAGAAGAATTTTGTATTGTCATCATTTTGAGTTAACCAGTGTTGTTTAGCTCTCTGCTTAGAATAGGAGGTTTCCATACTTAAACAATGAAGATAGTTCTCCCGAGCATTCTTCTCCTTTGTTACACAATCATCATTCATAGGATCATCATCTAAATCTTTCTGAGCTGCATGGAGAGTAGAAGTTTCACATTCCAACTTCCTATGAATCATACCGAACTCCTCCTTATTCCAAACCCTCAAAGCTGCCTTGACCGCCTTGATCTTTTGACAGAGAGTAAAAAGAGGGGTACCCTGAATGTGAATATTCCAAGCTTTTTGCACAGTTGAGAGGAATGTGTCATGTTGAGCCCACATAGTGAAGAACTTAAATGGTTTTGGCCCCCCAGCAACAGATTCCTCAGAGAAAATGGTAAGTTGAGAATGATCAGAATGGAGTTTATCACCATAATGCACATAGCTATCCGGATAGGAGTTTAGCCAATCTTGGTTGATCAATGCACGATCAAGTCTACAAGCAATTCTTCTGGAGCCAAGAGAACGATTAGTCCAAGACATAGTACTACCAACGCTCTTAAGGTCAAGCAAGGAAGAACGATCAATACACTGGTTAAAATCCTTTAACAAAGACGATGTCAACCTTCGACCTCCAATCTTTTCATCAGGGTATCTAACACAATTAAAGTCACCAACAATAATCCAGGCCGAGAAGATAGAGCTAGAAAGATTTAAAATATCTTGCCAAAGATGACTTCTTTCATGAGACAAATTGGAACCATACACAGCAATCAAGTGGAAAACCTTTCTAGTAGAAGTATCAGTACAATTCATATGAATTAACTGGCTAGTGGCTTGGACACAATGAATGGTAACTGCACTCCCATTCCAAAGAACCCATATCCTCCCTCCAGGATTCGCATTATAGTTATGAATCATATGTAAGTGAGGAGCAGTAAAGAGCCTACGACTGATCATTCTTTCAGTTCTAACTTTCGTTTCAACCAATACCACAATATCTGCATTAGAGCTGAGGATCGACTGTTTGACACTCCTTCTATTCACTATTTTATTCAGACCTCTTACATTCCAGGATATGATCTTCATAATTAACTTTGGGAAAGAGAGCGAATCCTAGCCTGGAGTTTGTCTATTTTATGACCCATAGACATACCTGATTGTGTTGCATGGTCCTGCATGGAGATTTCACGTCCACGTGAAAAAAGGTGCACACCATCAAGCTTGTGTAACTCCTTACCCTCAATAGCATTCATTACATGTGAATCCATGTTCAAATCTTGCAGGACAGCATATCGGTTTGCAGACTTCCCATTTGAGGTAACACCATCGATACCAAGAGACGATAACTTTGAAATCTTCTTACTCTGATCAGAATTATCCTTTCCTTGAACATGCATAACCACCTCCTTTAACCTTCCATGTATTTGATTGTCACCAGCCACGATTTCAGTATTCCCTTGCCTTATCCTTCTTTCACTACTACAGATCTCCAATTCCTTGTCCAATATTATTTCCTTCTGTTTTTGAAGAAGACTTACCTCCTGAACCTCGATATTTCCTTCACACTGGACTTGACCTGGAATTAGGATGGCTCCACTTTGAATGCATTTTCCATTGCGCTCTTCTCCATTCAGAATATTTTTTGGACGAAGATCTAAGTTACCATCATCCTTAATACCCTCCCTTTCCAAAGAAGCAGAAGTAGAAACATCATGCAGAACATTATTATCCTTAACACGCCAAACCTTTGTTTGATCCATAGGTTGAGGTCGGCACTCTCCTTTACCATGGCCAAAAGAGTTGTAGTCCATGCAAAGAGTAGGCTTCCATTCGTAGTCAACAGGAATGGTATCAGTACTTCCATCTGAATTCAAGACGAGAAGCTCTGTTGGAAAAGTGGCATTGACATCCACAAGCACACAAACCCTTGCAAAGAGCAATCTTCTTCTGCTTGCTGTGAGAGAATCCATATGGAGCGGACGCCCTAAGAGACTAGCAAGCTTACTAAGTCCCTTACTGGTCCACCAACGAAGAGGCAGTCCAGGAAACTTTACCCAGATCGGCAGAGTACACAAGGATTCTTTCTCCATTTGATGATCCGGAGTCCATCTTCTAAGAACCAAAGGGTGACCCCTAATAGACCAGAAACCATCTAAAATTCTCTGAATATCTTCCTCCTGGTTAAACACAACCAGGAAAACCCCATGTTCACGCATCAAAAGTTCCATGTCTCCTTTCGGTTGCCAAACATTAAGAATGAAAGCCTTGAGAGCAGTATACAATGGCTTTAGCCCAATGCAGTATCCCATGAGAGCAAAACGCCATTTTTTTTGAAGTTCCCTGGTATCTTCCCCATCAAAAACAGCTACTTTCTTATCTTCATGAATCAAAGGCTCAATGAAGTCCAGGTCTGATCCCTGCACTCGAGCTTTTTCCGTCCCAGAAGCATCAAAGAGAGATGACCACGGTCTACGTACCTGAGAAACCCTTGAACGCGATCGCTTTGCATGCAAGTCACGATCTCCTCGCTGAGCAAGGCGCCCTCTTGGAACGACTTGAGAAGCCTTACCTGAAGAGTCCTCTCCTCCCCCTACGGAAGCCATTACCACAACACCGACAAACGCACACGAAGTAGACCCCTGTGCGAGGAGTTCCCACAGGTGGCTGTCCCCCGGACGGGAAAGAGTCCCACCGGAGAACGACTCCCCCCCGCCAGACGGCGGGGGAGAGTAAGGAACCCTCACGTCGGCGCTGCAAAATCCTAGAGCTTCTCTCTCTAGAAAAAAACTAGAGAGAGAAGGCGCTGCAATATCCTAGAGCTTCTCCCCTTCAGAAACTTCTGAAACTTCCAATTAGACTCTCCCCTTCAGAAATAACGGTTTGCCTTGGTCTCCTGTGGATATCTAGGCGATGCAATAGTTGCATCCAGACCCAAGAACTGTAAGAGCATTGAAAGAATAAATGGTCAATACATTCTTCATTCTGGTTGCACAAAACACATATGTTAGGTCCATGAATACCACGTCTCTGAAGAGCATCAAAAGTTTGAATTCCACCCATGAAAATCTGCCAAGCATGCAAGGATTGTTTCTGATTCACTGGTCTCTGCCAAACCAGGTGATCCCAAGAAACCCGAGGATAAGAGATACGTTTTTGATCATAGATGTGAGCGATACTAATAATCCCTTGATTGTGCTTCCACACAATGGAATCCTCACAGCCAATATGAATAGGGATGCAGTAAATTTTCGGCCAAAGCTCCATCATTTCACCAGTGGTTAGGGGAGGGAGATGCCACCTACCTTCATGAATGAAAGAGTCCAGTAGTATTTAAAGGAAGGCCAAGTAGAAACCTCATGTAATCCCCACTTCTATTGGATATAATTGAAGTACCCTCACACCAAGGATCCAGCCAGAAATAAAGATGATGACCATTACCAATTCTGAAATGAATATGTTGCTGAAGCCAATCTCTAGAATGTAGAATGCCCTTCCAAGCATGAGAGTGATAAGAATTGTAAGGCCCTTGAATTTTCGTCGCTTTATTTGTATTTATGTGTGTATGTTTGTGCTTGTGTATGTATGTACATATTTACGTACGTATTAATTAGTACGAGTATGTGTGCATGTGTTTATATTCAATATAAATAATGTACGTATTGCATGGTGATAGTATGGATATAATACCATATACATATTGCATGTATATATGCTCGGTATGCATGGTTTTCTGCATATTTCAGAGTTCTGGCCGAAGGCCATCTTGGCGTCAACCCCTGGCCGCTGAGGTGGTGTCAGCGTCCAGACATGGACGCCAACACTCATCCTGGCGTCCAGCGATATTGACGCCAATATCTCTGGCCTGCATGCGCAGCAGAGCTGCAAGCTTCTGAAACAAGAAAGCCCAACCAATGGGGGTTCTCCCCAACGGCTCTTAGGGCTGTCATATCACCCAAGGAGTGGGAGATGGTTCTCTCTTTAGGTCTAAAACCGGAGCTCCCTTCCCCCAGCCTCTTTTCACCCTTGCAAGAGGAGAAAAAGAGGAAGAAAAACCCTAGGAGAAAACTATGAGAAAAACCCACTTTGCCACCCAAAATCCGACCCCCTGGAGCTTGATCCGGCATTCCATTGCTTCAAGGAGGTTGCTGGACCGATGAGGAAGGCTTCCCCGACCTCGGCTTGTTGTGGATCTCGCTCAAGAACCCGGAGGAGAGATCTTTTGGAGGGATTTCTGCACTTCTTGGGACAGCCCAAGGAGAGCTTCACCGAGCCCTAAATCCTTTGGAGGAATTTTTAAAAGGCAAGTGACCTATCCATGATGTCCCCGTATGAGTCTAGGTCGGTTTTACTATTTTATGAATTTTTCCTCAAGTCCTAGACCCTCCCATTCACCAAATCTTGAGAGATCGGGTCTGTGTTTCTGCACAGACCTGCATTGACGGCAAGGTCCCTGAACGCCGATATCATGCTTGGCGTCCATCGGCCATGCCGCTGACCCTGAGTCAGCGGCCAGAGACTGCCGCCAAGTTCTTCTGGACAGAACAGTGAACTGTTCTGCCCTTCCTTTACACTAATTTCGGTATGGTTTTCGTGATGAGGATATATGGTAACCTTATACTCTATGTATATTGTCAATTGTGGTGTGTGGACGAATGTGGTGTGTGATGGTGAATGTAGGAAATATTGTATCCCATGAATTGTAAGCATGACTTGTTAATGATCTTTCCAAATTTATGTTTTATGAGTAAAATTAGTCTGAATGCCTTGGTTTTGTCTGTTCATGAAGAATTGTAGATCAGTAGATGTATGCCCAATTTTTAGTAAATTGTTCATGCTTGTATAGCTTGCAAATAAATTCGGTTCGGTAAATAGAAAGACATGCAAGAATGGTTTGTGGTGATCGATTTGTGATTGTATGATTTAGGATAGTTCTGTATTCTCAAATCATGCACATAATGGAAATCCATGTTCAAACAGTAAATGGAAAATTGCATGATGTGTTAAGTTCCATGTAACTTAAATTGTGAATGGCATGTAAAATAAGTGTTTGATTTTCTGTAAATTATATTTAGCTCATAAAAATCTAAAAAATTGAATGTATGATCTTGAACCCGAAAACAACATGTGGTTAAAATTTCAGGTCATTTGGATTAGTAAATAAGAAGTTATGTATTTTCATGTGAAATGTGATAATCTATGTATATTATCGTAATGTGGTTAGTTATTGTCTAAAACCCAACTTGATTAGTGAAAATTCATGTGTGTTAAATTCCTGAAATTCTATAGTACCATGTTAGGAAAAATAGAGATATTCATGTGAGTGAGTAAGTGAATGTGATGAAAAGTGTGAAGTGTAAAGCCATGTGTAAAATGGTAAATGTGTAAATATGTAACTGTGCCAATGTGACACTGCTTCCATAGAGGGCAGTGGAGCTGTATCAGGGAAAAGTCCCCCTGAGAAAGTTCAATGTGTAAGTGACCCTAAGGGCATTAGGGGGAAATCCTGGAGGTGGACAAGTACCACTGGTTAGGGTGGAGACTTGTTCTCCCGGTCTGCGCAGTCCAAGAGTCGCCATTGGAATGCCTAGATGGCGTCTATGTGTAATGTGATGTGTATATGTCATTCTTTGGTGGTTTAGACTATGTGTCACGGCACCTAAAATGTGTAATGTGAAATGTGTAATGTGTATGTGTCCATGTGTAAATGTGTAAGTGACAATGTGAATGTGTATGTGTAAAGTGAACCATGTGAAAGAGGAAACTTGTGTAAAGAAAATGTGAAACTAAAGATGTGAAAATATGTTATTGAAAACCATGTGAGACAAATCTTAAATCATGTGAAATCAGTGAATTTATGTGCAAAGATGTCTAGAATCCATGTTAGAGATAATTGGTGAAAACGGGTACAAGATAGCATGATTGTTTGATCACATGATATGTTTTATGCCATATTGTAGCTTTCATGTATAGGTTTACAGCCGTTAAACCATGTGAAATCAGCAACCTAAAGCATGTGAAAAGGGTTGTGTATGTACTTAAGGACATGTGAAATCCATGCTAGTTGTGTTCCCCTTTCATGTATGTAAAATGTTCATGTTGGTAGCTCTCATGTTTTAGCTCTTTAAAGATTAAAGTTTCATGAGTAAATTCATGTAATAGGTGAATTTTATTTTTAGAAATCTGAAAGCATGATTCATGTATAAAATTGTAAAACTTTCATGTTAGGTTGAAACTTGAATTGACTAGCAAGCTATGTGTTGCAAATTGTAAATGTGCGTGTAGAAACCACTAGGACTTGTACGTGTATATCATGAGTAGTGTTGCTTGATGAGTCCTTGGACTCACTCCTTGCTTCAGCGTACAGGTATAGTGGGTGACACAACACCGTTGGAGGAGACGGTGGAGACGGACTCCGAGCGCGGAGACTAGCTTTGGAGTTTCTTGAGATTTGTGTATTTCATAAGTATGTAATTTGAACATTGTATTAGAGTATTATGAAAAGGATGTGTAAGTGTGGAAAATTTGTGGTTCTATTTCAGCAATTTAAATTATGTGGACCTTTAGTTGTTTTATGTTAAATTGCGAATTGCATGTATGTTTAATGTGGATGATGAATGAATGGAGACAGTTGTCTTTTACTTCCGCTACTCTGTTGTATATTCGCGTGTATCTCAGTTGTATGTATCGTTTGGGTAAATGTCCCACTGTGAGGACTCTTGCTATACCGACGTAGGTTGGTATAACCGTACCGGTATAATGAGGCTCACAAGAATGCACCTTGGCAGACCAGATTGAAGCATTCTTCAGATATTTACTTGTAACCCAATTTACCCAGAGACTATCATGATTAGAGAGTATGTTCCAAAGATGCAAAGTGATGGAAGTGGAGTTCCAAACAGCTAGAGAACGCAGACCAAGGCCACCTTCATCTTTGGGTCTGCATAAGTTTGTCTATTTAACAAGGTGAAACGGCTTGTAGTCCCCCGAAGCATGCCAGAAGAAGTTTCTAAGTAATCTTTCCACCTCTCCAATCAACCCCTTGGGTAACATAAAAGACATTGCCCAGTAAAGAGCATAAGAGTTCAGAACAGACCTGATCAGCTCCAACCTACCAGCTTTAGACAGAAGATGGGTTTTCCAAGAAGCAATGCGCTTCTTAATTTTCTGAAGAATGGGATCACAGTGGCTTCTAGTTAAGCGGGTAGAGAATAAAGGTAATCCCAAATAAGTTGCTGGAAGAGATCTTTCCTGAACATGAAGGGCATTTAGAAGAGGACCCTTATTATGAATCTTAGCACCAATGAACACTCTACTTTTTACTACATTAAGCTGCAGACCATAGTAGCGAAAAAATTCTTCAAGGGTAGTAGAGACACATTTAGCAGAGGAGACCTTGGGCTTGAAGAATAAAAGTAAATCATCAGCAAATATCAAGTGAGAGATCTTCGTATTCCCAAAAGAAGGAACTTGGAGCTGACCCTCCCTCATCTTCTTGTCAATTAAAATAGATAGACCTTCCATGGCAATGCAAAACAAGTAAGGAGATAAGGGATCTCCCTGTCTGATACCATTACTAGATTTGAAGAAGCCAACCGGGCTCCCATTAAGAAGAACTGAGAAGCTTGCAGAATTAAGGAGAATAGCAATCCAATTAAGGTAACGGTCCGGGAACCCCATTATTTTCATCACATGAAGAATGAATGAGCAGCTAACAGTATCAAAAGCCTTCCGGAGATCAACCTTCATGCATAACAGATTTCCTCGCTGTTTTGAGTGAATATCTCTTACAAGGTCATTGGCTAAGAAGGTGCTCCTAGAAATTTGCAGATTTCTAGTTTCATCCATGAAGGGGATTGGAGACTCAAGCTTCGAAAGAAGAGACTCGAGTTTTTTCTCTCTCTCTCTAGTTTTTTCTAGAGAGAGAAGCTCTGGGATTTGCAACACCGACTTGAGGGTTCCTGGCTCTCCCCCGCCGCCTGGCGGAGGGGAGTCCTTTCCCGGCGGGAACCTCTTCCCGTCCGGCCGGTGAGGTTTGTCCTCCTGTAGAGGACAGCCACCTGTGGGAACTCCTTCCACAGGGGTCTACTTCTTGAGTGTTGGTTGGTGTTGCGATGGGTTCGGTGGAAGAAGGGGGTGCTTCTGCAGGTATGGCTACTCAAGCTGCTTCCAGAGGTCGTAGTCTTGAGCACGGAGGAGTTCGCTCTGGTAGATCCCACTCCAGAGTATCCCGAACCCGGCGTCCATGGTCTGCATTGTTTGGTGCTCTTGGTAGGGATGGAGTTGCAGCTGAAGGTGGTGCCTTGGAATATATCGAGCCGACTTTGCTTCCGGATCGAATGGACAAGGTGGCGATTTTTGAGGGAGATGATGTGAAGGAATTGCAACATACTTGGCGCTTTTCTCTAATGGGTTATTGTATAGGTATGAAACCTATCTTTTCTGCTCTCCGATCATTCATTCTTAATTTTTGGAAACCGAAAGGAGAGGTGGAGTTGTTGATGCGGGAAGGCGGTTTTTTTCTGGTGGTTTTTAACCTTAAGGAAGACTTGAAGAAGGTGCTTGATGGGTTATGGTGTGTTAAAGGGCATCCTCTGGTTCTTCGTAGATGGACTCCGGACCTTCTCATGGAGAAGGAGTCTCTCTTGTTCATACCGGTCTGGGTGAAGTTCCCGTGCCTGCCTCTCAAATGGTGGACTGCCAAGGGTATGAGCAAGTTGTCAAGCTTGTTGGGGCGCCCTCTCTATATGGACTCTTTGACTGCATCACGTAAGAGGCTGCTCTTTGCTCGTGCATGCGTCTTGATGGAGGCCGACGCAAGCTTTCCTTCCGAGATTGCAGTCATGAACTTAGATGGCTCCATCGATACTGTTCAAGTGCAATATGACTGGAAGCCGGCTGTCTGTGCTGATTGCAAAGCTTTTGGTCATGCTAATGGTGAGTGTCGGATGGTGGATTCAAGCGAACGAATGGTGAAGGTTTGGAGGTAGAAGTCCGTAGCTCCTTCTCGCCGTGGTTCTGAAACTCCGGCGACTTTGGACGCTGGTCCGGCAGCTTACTCTTCAAAGGAATGTGAGCTGGCGATTGCACCATCGAAGCCTGCTCCGAAAGAAGTGGATTCCCTTACAACTGTCAATAGATTCAGTGCCTTGAGTGAAGATTTTGATACGGCTACAGCTGATGGTAACCTAAATGAAGACAATGGTTTGAGTCATGGAAAGTCTCCTTACCAGGCTGACTCTCTTAATCATCCGATGCGTATCATTCAAAGGAAGGATAGTAGAATCGAAAATCTTAAGAGAGGTCAGCCCATGCAGCAAAAAGAAGGGGATCTTAGTCTTATATCGTTGCCTGCTATTGAAGACCACAATATTCATAAGGGTGATAACCGGGGAAATTCTAATGCCTTAGTTAGAGGAGCAAGTCACGTTTCCTCCACTACACCTTCTAAGCTTAACAAGATTGTGGATATGCATGTTTCAACTGATTCCATACCTACCAAGGAATGCAGGAAGGGACGTAGTAGTGAGGAGGGCATTCACGTGCATGGGAAGGGATCCACTCCTGAGAGATCTGAACAAGCCATTCATGGTAAAAGATAGCTGATACTCATATGACTGAAGGAAGTAAATCTTATGGACGTGAGGAGTATTCTGTGCATGCAGCGCCTCCAGGTATGCTAATGGAAAATAAGATGGATAAGCTTCAAGCTCGGATTCGATCTCTATCCCATGGTCAGTAATGAAAGTGATTTCTTGGAATGTTCGTGGACTTAATAAAAGGGAGAATAGGTTGAGTATTAAGAACTTAATCTCTCAATCTAATGCTGACATTGTTATTCTTCTTGAGACAAGAGTACGCCTTCACAACATGACTATTAGGCGTCTTTCTATTGCTCCTCACTTGAACATGCTACACAACTATGATGATCATCATGGAGGTAGAATCTGGGTTCTTTGGAATGGCAGTGTTATTCAACTTCTTAGTCTTAAATCCACCGCTCAGCTCATTCACATGGATTGCATAGATCTCTCGTCTGGGAGGGCGTTTCATCTAACTGCAGTGTATGCTTCGAATTTGCCTTATGAAAGGAGTTACCTCTGGCGTGACATCGTGGACATCTCTCCGTCTATCTCGCTACCTTGGTTGCTTGTGGGGATTATAATTGTGTTCGCTATCCTGAGGAAAAAATTGGGGGACGCTCTTTATATCCTCACGTTCTCCGTGAGTTCAATTCATGCATTGACTCTTCTGGATTGCTGGATTTGAAGAGTGTGGGGAATACCTTCTCTTGGTGTAATCAGTCTAATGGTATTAGAAGAATTATGTGTAGACTTGATAGAGCCCTTATTAATCAATGTTGGATTGATACCTTTCCGAATAGTTATGTTGCTTATGGGGACAAGTTACTTTCGGATCACTCTCACCTCACTATCTTCAGTGAAGAGAATATTGCTAGTGGCCCGAAGCCCTTTAAATTCTTCTCTATGTGGGCTCAACATGACTCCTTCCTTACAACTGTTGAACATGCTTGGAATATCCGGATAAAGGGAACTCCAATGTTTATCCTCAGTCAGAAACTTCGGGTGGTCAAGTCAGCTCTTAAGGTATGGAATCGAACTGAGTTTGGGCTTATTTTTCGTAAGGTGGCTGGTGCAGGTGAAGGTCTTCATAAAGCTCAGGAGGAGTTAGCAGCCAATCCAATGGATGATGAGTTAATCTACAAGGAAACTAAAGCCAGGGAGGAATATCTTGCATGCCTTAACATGGAAAGCTCCTTTGCCCGCCAACGAGCTAAACAACATTGGTTAACACAAATTGATGACAATACAAAATTCTTTTATGCTAGTATCAAATGGAGGAGGATGGTCAACACCATTAGAAGGTGTAAGCTTGTTGATGGTAGTACCACTCAGGATTTGCAGGAAATGAAGGATCATGCTATCAGCTTCTATAGTTCTCTTCTTAATCAACATCATCAACCTGAGGTACCTGTTTTTCAAGCTTCTAGAATGCTGTCCCAAGAAGATAAGAATTCTCTCCAGACACCTTTCACTGATGAGGAGATTATGGAAGTTGTCATGACTGCCCCGAAGAACAAGAGCCCGGGCCCCGATGGTTTCCCAGCGGAGTTCTTTCAGCTCTGTTGGCACATTGTCAAGGATGATGTCTTTGCAGCTATTCATTATTTCTTTAATGGAGGGCGTTGGCTTAGGCAAATAAATCACACCTTCATTTCTCTTATTCCTAAGTGTGAGAGCGCTGATTCCTTTGATCAGTTTCGCCCCATCTCCTTATGCAACTTCATTTACAAGATTATCTCCAAACTTATTGCTAACCGTATGCAAAGATTCATGCCTCATCTTATTAGCAAGCACCAGTCGGCTTTCATTAAGGGCAGGAAGATTCAAGATAGCATCCTCTTAGCTAATGATATAGTAAGGGATATTCACTCCAAGCATCGTGGGAATCTGCTTTGCATGAAGGTGGACCTCAAAAGGCTTTTGACTCGGTTAGCCGATCATTTATTCTCTATGTCATGAGGAGAATGGGGTTTCCTGATTGTTATCTTCACTGGATATCTGTGCTAATCAAATCTCCTTCCTTTTCTGTCCTACTTAATGGAAGTCCTGTTGGGTACTTTACCTCTAACAACGGATTAGGCAAGGTGATCCGCTCTCCCTTATCTGTTTTGCTTTGCTATGGAGGGTCTTTCTATTCTGATTGAGGAAAAGGTGGTCTTCTTCATGTTCCTTCCTTTGGTGAGACTAAGGTCTCCCATTTGATTTTTGCTGATGACCTGCTCTTGTTTATGAAACCTAATGCATCATCTGCTAGCTGCGTTTCTGATATCCTTTGCCAGTTTCATCGGTTTTCTGGCTTACAGCTTAATGTGGATAAGAGCCGGGTGTTTGTTGGAGCGAAAGTTCACCATAAGAAGCCGCTCTTGGATGCCTTGCATGTTCATCAAGGATTCCTTCCTTCCACTTATCTGGGCTTACCGCTCTTCTCCACTAGACTTTCTAGTGTTCATTGTGCTCCAATTCTTCAAAGATCACTAAAAGGATTGCATCATGGAAAACACATCTTCTCTCCAAAGCAGGGAGATTGGAGTTAATCAGATCGGTTCTTAACTCTTATGCTCTCTATTGGGCTCTATCTTTTATCCTTCCTAAAGGTTTGATCGGTGAGGTGGAGAGAATGCTTAGAAACTTCTTTTGGCATGCTTCTGGTGAGTATAGGCCATTTCATCTCGTCAAATCGGAATTCTTATGCCGGCCAAAGGATGAAGGTGGGGTAGGTCTTCGACGGCTCGATGACTGGAATACTTCTACTGTTACCATGCAGCTCTGGAACATTCTCACCTCTCAAGATAATCTTTGGGTTCATCTGGTGTTTTAAAGTGCAGCCTTATCATTCACATGCTTGGAAAGGAATTCTTCAGGCAAGGCATTGGATTAAGCAACATATCTCTTACAAAATTGGCTCTGGTCATCTTCTTAACCTTTGGAGGGATCCTTGGATTGATGGCGAATCCATATTCTCCATTTGTGGAGAGTACATCAGATTTCTCCTTGGCTTACCTGATAATGCTTTTGTTGCATCCTTTATTCATAATAACCGCTGGACGCTACCAACTCCTACTTCGGCTGAAATGATGGAGCTTTGGCCTAGAATCCTCCGTATTCCTCTTCATCCAGATTGCGAAGACTCCATTGTGTGGAAGCATGATAATGGAATCATTGGCATCAAGCAAATCTATGACAAAAAGCGTACCTTGTATCCCAAAGTTCCTTGGTTCCAGCTGGTTTGGCAGAGGCCCACAATTCAGAAACACTCATTGCATGCTTGGCAGGTCATCATGGGGGGTATTTCTACTTTTCATATGCTTCAACGTAGAGGACTTCATGGCCCAAACATATGTGTCTTATGCAAGCAAGATGAGGAATGCATCAATCACTTATTCTTTCAATGCCCTTTCAGCTCGTGGATTTGGATGCAAGTCCTGCACCGCCTGGATATTCATAGGAGACCGAGGGATACACTTAAATCTGAAGGGGAATGTTTACTCAGAAGTTTTACTTATCCAGGTGCTGCCACTGGTGTAGCTTTTGCTAGCTTTCGTGCTGCTATGTGGTGGATTTGGAAGGAAAGATGTTCTAGAGTGTTCAATTCCAAGGACCGAAGTAGAGTGCAAGTATTGCTCTCTATTTTATTGGACATTCGCTATATAACTGAAGGCCATGCTCAGAAATATTTATCTTCCTCCAAATCTGCAAGAATCCTTAGGAACTTCAACATAAGAACATCTTCTTGATCTCCTTTGCTAGCTCCTTCATTGTAGCGCCCCATATCTTAACCAGTGCCTTGCAAGTCAAACACTAAGTTTCTCTCATAGCTATCGACCTGTGATAGCATGAGCAATGCTTTGTACATTATCTATTTCATTCAATACAAAATTTGGTATTACTTACCAAAAAAAAAGGTCATTGGCTAAGAGAACACTGTCCTGGATTCGCCTCCCTTTAATGAAAGCAGACTGGTGCTTGCTGATTAGATTAGGCATAAACTTTTGCATGCGGTTTGCAATAAGTTTAGTGATAATCTTGTAGATAAAATTACAAAGGGAGATTGGCCGGAATTGATCAAAGGAATCAGCCTTCTCACTTTTAGGAATTAGAGAAATAAAAGTATGATTCACCTGACGAAGCCATCTCCCGCCATTGAAGAAGGAATGAACAGCAGCCAGAACATCGTTCCTCACAATGGGCCAGCACAGTTGATAGAAATCTGCTGGAAAACCGTCAGGTCCCAGACTTTTATTCTTTGAGGCATTCATAATAACTTCAGTAATCTCCTCATCAGTAAAAGCCCGCATAATAAAGTCTTGATCCTCCTGAGAGAGGACAGAAGAAGCTTGAAAATCAGGAACCTCATAGCTTTGTTGCTGATTGAGAAGAGAGCTGTAGAAATTAATTGCATGATCCTTCAGGTGCTACATATCTTCAGTGATACTTCCATCAGGCAACTTACATCTCCTAATGGTATTAATCATCCTTCTTCCTTTAATACTAGCATAGAAGAAGCTAGTATTATCATCTGTCTGAGTGAGCCAGTGCTGCTTAGCCCTTTGTTGAGCATAAACTCCTTCCATAGTAAGACAAGCACGATAGTCATCTCTGGCCTTCTTCTCATTGTTAATGCTTTCCTCATTCATTGGATCCGAGGACAAGTCTTCTTCAGCCTTGTGAAGAACATCAGCAGCAATAGCAACATTCTTAAAGATGAGGCCGAAGTCAGTTCGATTCCACAGCTTTAAGGCACCCTTGACCGCACGAAGCTTCTGACAAAGAATGTATAGAGGAGTTCCATTAATCTGCATATTCCAAGCTTTTTCAACTGTAGGGAGAAAGGTATTGTGTTTCGCCCATATAGTGAAGAATTTGAAAGGTTTAGGCCCACTCGTAACATTTTCCTCACTGAAAATGGTGAGCTGAGAATGATCAGATAGAAGACGGTCACCATAAGAGACATAGCTATCAGGAAATTCATCTAACCAACTTTGGTTAATAAGAGCTCTATCCAGCCTACAATGAATTCTTTTGTCCCAACTGACTGATTACACCAGGATAAGGTATTCCCCACACTTTTGAGGTCAAGTAAGGAAGAAGTTTCAATACATTTGTTGAACTCTCGGAGCATAGTAGAAGTCAACTTCCGACCACCAACTTTTTCTTTAGGATAACGAACACAATTGTAGTCACCAACAATCAGCCAAGGTAAGGAAATAGACATTGAAAGATGGATGATATCACACCAGAGAGTTTGCCTTTCATAAGGAAGATTCAACCCATACACAGCCGTCAGATGGTACAGCTTCCCAGATTTACTGTCCGTGCAGTCCATGTGAATAAGTTGTGAAGTAACTTTGACACAGTGAATTTGAGTAGAAATACCGTTCCATAGAACCCAAATTCTCCCACCATGGTGATTATCATAATTATGCAACAAATTCAAATGAGGAGCGATGATAATCTTCTACGAGTCATGTTATCCTTCCTAACCCGAGTTTCAAGAAGGATAACGATATCAGCACCAGATTCAACCTTTTAACACTCAATCTATTACCCTTTTTATTCAAACCTCTAACATTCCATGAAATAATTTTCATTGCTGACTATGGCAAAGAGATCGGATCCTAGCTTGCAGCTTGTCCATTGTATTATCCAAATACAGACCTGAGTAGCCAGTAGATGCATGAGGACGATACGCAAGTCCTTCACGACCATCGCTGCCTCCTACATTAGTCACATGAATGTTGGATGTCTGCTTGTCATTATTACGTCCATCCAGCTGACCCTGCATGTGCATGTTTTTCCCTCCTTTATCGGCACGTCCACCTAAAGGAATAACCCGGTCACCATCTTCAACCTGCTTGGCAGCACTTCCCTTGAAAGCATCCTGGCTGGCAGCAAGGGTACGAGACCCACTATAAGTAGCATTAGAATCATCAACTTCCAAAGAACTGGTTCTCCATATTCGGCAGCAAAGCACTACTAGGATTTGAAAGATTTTTATTGACCTCCTTTCCCTCCTTCCTTTGCATGACCTGTCCTTCTTCTGCATGGTACTGCCTTTGAATCACCCGATCAGATTGTGAAAGAGAAGGAGGCATGGTATAGATCTCTTTACCATGAATAGAAATATTCTCCATAGATAGCCGACCATCGAAGGCAACCACATCAGAATTCCCTTCTAAAATAGAATAACGATTAGCAGTTGGTATAGATCTCTCATATGAGGGGGAAGAGTAGGCTGGCGCATTCACTGAGTCATCTCCAATAACTGAGTCAGTCCGAGTCGGGTTTGCCACTGATTCTGCATCTGTTCGTTTCTTCCTCCAGACCTTCACCTGCTTGGATTCAATTTCCTTCTGGCGGCATTCACCATTAGCATGACCGAAAGATTTACATTCAGAGCAAACAACCGGCTTCCATTCATATTGCACCGGAACGCTTTCTATGGTACCATCGATATCCATGACAGATAGCTCAGCATGGAACACAGCATTAACGTCCATCAGCACACATGCCCGTGCAAAGAGAAGTCTCTTCCGAGAAGCAGTCAAGGAGTCCATATGGAGGGGACGCCCCAGCAGACTTAAGAGCTTGCTCAAACCCTTAGCAATCCACCATTTTAGTGGAAGACCAGGAAGCTTAACCCAAACTAGAATAGAAGTAAGAGACTCCTTCTCCATCTTAAGATCAGCGGACCATCGTCGAAGGATAAGGGGATGACCCTTAATACACCAAACCCATCAAGAGCTTTCACCAGGTCTTCTTCAAGATTAAAGACCACAAAGAAGAACCCTCCCTCACGCATCAGCAACTCAATCTCACCTTTCGGTTTCCAGAAGTTGAGGATAAAGGATTTAAGGGCAGAAAAGATAGGTTTCATACCTATTATCCCATTAGAGAGAATCGCCATGACTCCTCCAACTCCTTCACGTCCTCTCCTTCAAACACCGCCACCTTCCCATCAGAGAGAGAAGCCGGTTCAATGAACTCAAGTGCACCTTCTTGGACATCTCTAACTCCTTGATGAGCACCAAATAGAGCAGACCAAGGACGTCTGCTCTGGGAGACTCTAGAACGGGACCTCCCCGCCCGAGATGCATGGAGAGGACGACCTCTGAGAGGAGAGATGGGGGGGTTACCTTGAGGGAGGGCACCTTCAGAGGGAGGGATCCTACCCGCGGTCACCACAGAACCAGAGGGGACACTCGGAGGAAGAGCCTCCATGTGCCCCCTAGGGCGAACCCCACAGGAACTCCCAGCCAGTCGCAAACCCCAGAGCTTCTCTCTCTAGAATTGCCTAGAGAGAGAAACTGCTTCCCTAGATCGACTCAAGGTTTGGTTATCATCAACGCAGAATTAAGGAACATGATATTCATAAAACAACTTTCTGAACAAGATATGAGTACTATGAATTCATAAGTGATGCCCTTCGGATTGACTAATGTAATGTTTGATGAGTGATGTGCTTGGTCTTATTTAGATCAGTGTGTGGCCGTATTTATCGACGATATTGATTTATTCCAAGAGTATAGAAGAACATGAAACACATTTATATGTTACTTTGCAATTGTTACAAGATCACAAATTATATGCGAAGTTTAGTAAATGAGAGTTTGACTAAGACAAGTAATGTTCTTAGGACATGTTATCTCCAGTAAGGGATTGTCAGTAGATTCCTCAAAGATGGAAACCATACAGAAATGGGAACAACCTAAGAATTTCATTGAGATTAGAAGTTTTCTGGGTATGGCCAATTACTACCGGTGGTTGTTAAGGATTTTGGCTTAGGATGGCTTCGCCTCTCACACAATTAACTAGAAAGGGGACTGCATTTGTGTGGAGTGAGAGTGGCGAACAAGTATTTCAGCTGTATGCACCAATTCTAGCTTTGCCGGAAGAAGGAAGATTATTTGAGGTTGATACCGATACTTCAAACATTGGACCAGGGTATGTTCTGATGCCAGATGATATAGTCATTGCTTATAGACAACTGAAGACTCACGAAAAGAACTACCCATTACATGATTTGGATTTAGTTGCAGTAATCTTTGCTCTTAAACTTTGGAGACAATAGACCTGACATACAATTCAGTGTTTGCCTCTGTGCTAGATATCAATCTAGTCCAAAGGAAAGCCACCTAATTGCAGTTAAGAGAATATTCAGGTATCTCTCAGGTACACATGACATGGGTCTTTGGTATCCAGCAGGTAGTAGCTTTAACTTAATCTCATATTCTGATGCTGACTATGCTGGATGTAAAATTGACAGGAAGAGCACTAGTGGCTATTGCCAGATGCTTGGTGGTTGCATGGTTTCGTGGGCATCCAAGAAGCAACATTCGGTTGCACTCTCCACTGCAGAGGCAGAATATGTTGCTGCAGGGAGTTGTGCACACAAGTGTTGTGGATAAAAAGTCAGTTGTGTGACTACGACATTGACCTTGGATGCACACCAATCCTATGTGACACACTAGTGCAATCAATCTATCAAAAATCACATTCAACACTCTAGGACAAAACACATAGAAATCCGTCATCACTTCTTGAGAGATGAGGTAGCCAATAGAAATTTGGAAATTAGCTTCATACCAACAGAACAACAACTAGCTGATATCTTTACAAAACCATTGGCTGAGGATAGGTTCACATCCCTTAGAAGAGAATTAGGCTTATGTAAAATTCAGTGACACAAATCCCAAGTCCTTGATGTATGTTCCTGTAAGCAACAACTATGGGGTATATCAAATGGTGATTTGTGGAAAAACAAGTTCGGCTTGTTTGGAAACTTTCATTATGCGTGAGAAAATATTCTCCGCCAAGTACCCGCAGTTGGAGCCCATTAAGGGACATCCATGTTGGATAAAGGGGTAAGTTTCATTTCATTAGCCAATTACTCTGAAAAACAAACAAAAAAACCATAAATCGAAAAATACCAAAAACAGTTTCAATTCCATGAATGGTCTGCTGAATACATGTGTGCATATCTTGCTTGAATTGAATTGCATTGCTTAAATTTGTGTCTTTTCATGAGCACACATCATGGGGGAGCTAGTTTAGATTAGATGGGTGTTGTTGTGAAGGACATTACTTACGATTGATGTTCATATTCTCCTTCACAAATAATTATCATTTCACATTCCAATCTACCTCTAAACTGGCCTTCAACAGGATCTGCCGACAGCCCTTTCTTCCCTTGTCGACAGATAGGCCTCCCAGAACACCAGTTTCTGAACTCTGTGTGCATCTGTCGACAGTCGACCATGCATCTATCGACAGACACACACCTACAATCTGTCTGTGTGTAGCTGTCGACAGACACAACTTGGCCTGTCGACAGATAACACAGTAATCACAACCAGCAGAACATTCATTCATCTGTCTGTGTGTGACTGTCACAAGCTCTTCTTAGCTGTCGACAGACACACTTCTACTTGGAATTTCAAGCCTATTCAATCAAAACTCCTTGAGCTGGTTTCTCTAAAAAACTAAGGTGTCTATATGGTGTTAATTCATATATGACCACATCATGTGCATAAGATATTAAAGAATTTTCAATCTTGTGATTTTTACATACTACTCATGTTGAGTCTAGGTTCTATCATTCTGGAAACATTTCACTATTTTTCAAAAACTTAACACCTAACTCTTCTACATAATTTACAAGTAGGCAAACATGGTTCCCTCTTTTTTGAAAGGTATTATGATCACTGAGTTTAATGTCTACAATTGATGGCATCAATCACTACATTGATCTTCGTTATTAAAACAATACTTGGAGAAAAGCTACCTATTTCTAAACAATTTCATTCCATTAGATTAAAATGAATTAAATTTGGAAAAATGCAGAGCAATGATGAGTTTTTGCTAAGTAACCGGGGAGTGGGCATCACAAATGTTTGCCCTCGCGTCAAAAGGCTAATTCATCAACTCTGTACAACGGTATGATGGACACTTTCACTGAGTAACTGGGGGTACGGGCACGTATAATGTCTACCCTCATGTTCAAAGGTGAGAAGTCTTCTTAACTACCACTTTTTCCCATTGCATAAAAGAATGGCAAATATAGAAATAATGGAATAGTGTGAAGCCTCCACTGAGTGATAATTCCCATGGGTCATTGATGTTTTTGAATGTCTTGGCATTTAGATATTTCTCTCCTTGATCATTTGAACCTCAACTATGAGGATTGTGTTGTCCTACACTCTAATTAATAAAGAGAAGAGTAAAAGTGTTTCTTTTTTATATCAGTGAGTGTTTTCTTCATGCTTCAACTTCAGACTAATTAAGTATTATGTTTGAACCATAAAGGATATTGAAGTGGCCTTCTTATCTCCATGTAAATGATCGGTTTCTATTATGTATTCACCTACTATACACCTTAAGTAATCATTCAAAAATCATTGCTCAAGAGTTTTTTTTTTACATTCCACATCAAACATCAACAAGCATACATTCTGCAGGGATCTGTCGACAGATCCAAGTTCCTCTGTCGACGGCGGCTGCCCTGTTTGGAAGTCCACGGGCACACCGTTTGGGGCGTTTTTTGGGGCCATTGCCTTTTAAACTTCCCCCCACCTCTTTCAAAAGGCAACCCAGACCTTTCTACCCCCAACACCCTAAATCTTCCCTCCTTCCTCTCTCCACATCTCCTTCTCCTTTCTAGACGGGAAACCCTACCTCCTGCTTGATCTCCTTGTTTCCTCTCTTTCTCCGCCCTCCTTCCTATTCCTCCATCTTTGCCTCATCCCCTCCATGGCTCCCAAGGCGAAGAAGTTGGTCTCACGTCGTCGTCCCGCCTCCTCCTCGCCCGCGAAGGATCCAGGGCTCACGATGAACGCCGGACCAAACACCGGGATGATCGTCTTCCAGAGTTGGTCGTACCTCCGTCTCCACCTCAAACGGGTTCACGGTACATTCACAAAGTTTGTTCCTCCACGTTATGTGGATTTCCATTCATTGTCCGATCTCTTCCCCAACCTCCACCCCTATTCGATACCCAGGGTTGGACAGTCTTTCTCTATGCTCATACGGCATATCCTCCCACTGCCGTAACTGAGTTCTTCAACAACCTAGCTTCCTCCGATCAGGGGTTCTACACCTCTGTGAAGGGCACACCCTTTAAACTCACTGCTAACCTTTTAGCACTGCCCTCCAGATTCCAAACACCGGGGCGGATATTCTTGATCATCACCCCGACGCCTCTGTCTACTATCCCCTTCTTACTCTTCAACCCTATGATAACACCAAGAAGATTGCTAAGCTCAATGCCAACACTTTCCCTCCCCTCAACCGCATGATCCACCAAATCTTCACCACTTGCATTGCGCCGAAGCATGGCAGTCGTGAACTCGTCACCAATGTTCACAAATCATTGTTCACCTTCTTCCTTGATTGTGAACCCATCAATCTTCCTCTCCTGATGCTTCGCTTGATCACCCAGTGTTTCTACCAACCCAGGCGATCCATGCCCTTCGCTTGCCCAATTACTTCTCTTTTGAAGTTTATTGGCATTCCCATTCCAGACAGTGAGTGTGTCTCACTCAACTCCCGCAACAGTTTTGATATCACTGCCGCAACACGCATGGGATACAAGCTAGTGGATGGGGTCGTGACTCGGGAACTCAAGGGCAAGGCACCTGCTGCTGCCGAGGATGAAGACTCCATCGGGGATGACGATCAAGCTGCTGATGAAAAGATGATGAAGACTCCCAGTCAGAGCCACTAGATGCTCCGGGAGATGTTGGTGTTGATGTAGCTGCTCAGCCCTCCATTCGGGATTTGATAGGACAGCTACAAGTGCAGATGACACATGGCTTTGAGAGGCTGAATGCAAGAATGGATACCTTGGAAACACGCCTTGACAGACTAGCCACTGAGCGTCATGCCACCCATCGAGCTCCTGAAGATGATGCTGCATAGATAGATTTGATGTCTAGGAGTGGGTCATGTCATGTATTTTCATTTCAGTCTGAGTCATGTCGTTTCTTTCTTATGTTATTTCATGTATTTTCTCCTTCACTTCATGTTATTTTAGTCACACTTTTGTCATGTGAATGCTTCACTTTCCTATGAATGAAATCACATGTTCTGTGCAATCTCAATGTGTGATTGTTGTCTTTACTTTTGATGTTGTCAAAAGGGGAGAAGAAACCTCAATTGCATGAGCATTAATGAATAATTTTGTCATCATCAAAAGGGGAGAAATGTTGGGTTCATATTCTGGAAACTAAGTGAATCACATTCTAAATGATAAATGATAATCAAACAATGTTTTAATGATGAATGAGTTGAATTGAGGTTTCATACATGTCAATTAACATGATACAATATTTGGTTATCTATGTCTTCATTATACCTAACTATACATGTTTTATCATGTAGGTACAAGTGCATATAACCAAGCCTTCACAAATCATGAGAAAATGATCACAAGTACATTGTATACATGTACCGTCGACAGACCCAAAGGTATATGTCGACAGATGCCACAGTTGTGATCAGACAGAAAAGCACTTTCAGAAAAAAGAGCACCTGTCGACAGATGCTCAGAGACCTGTCGACAGATGTCACAGACAGAAATGCCAGAGTTCTATGTTTTGGCAAAACTGACTTTGTCTGTCGACAGATGGATGTCGCCTGTCGACAGATGCCACAGGCCAAACTACCTGAAATCTGTCTATTGCAAATCTATTGCAATGTCGACAGACACTCAATACCTATCGACAGACGCAGAGAATCTTCAAATACGGAAACCTTCCTTCATATCCGAGATTGTGTTTTCAAGTCCCACGACTCTCCATATGAAAACACAACTATATAAGCATCCTTTTGAAGAGAATCTCGTACAGAAGCAGCCACAACCAAAAAACCCTAAAGCCAAGTCCAAGAGAAAAGAGTTGTTGCTGCTCTGCTTCAAGTCTGCAGTGCAGAGACCGGAAGATCTGTTGATCCTGCAGTACTGAAGATAGATCGTCGTGGATTCAACCTTCTCCATCAATCCAAAGCAGTCAAGTCGAAGTTTGAACTCCATCCAGACGTTCTCAGAAGAGTCCACATCAGGATTTACTCCATACTCTGAACTCTTCCTGTTTCACAATTCTTATCAATTGTGTGTGTGTTTGTGTGAATCAAGCGTCTCTTATGCTTGAGATCACGTGTGTGTGTTGTTCTGATCGTGGGTGCACATCAGAAAACACGTGTGTGTGTGAGTTGTAGTCACCGAACTCGCTCATAAGCAGTTTATTCTGTGTGTGTGTGTGTGTGTGCCGTGGATGTAGGATACACTGTTGTGTACTCCGAACCACGTAAATCTGCGTGTCTCGTGGTTTGATCATTTCTACGATAGATGGTTGATAGACACGTTGCATATTCACACGCTAGATAGGTTTCTACTTCATCTACACATAGTTTAGATCTTGATACTGTCTTGTTAATCTGTGCTTTAAAAAAAGAACGTGATAATAGTTTTTAAGAGACAGTAATCTATTCAACCCCCCTTCTAGATTACCATATTGGGAATTCTGCAACCCTTCAACTACTTGTACGATAATCATTCATAGTGTACTCCAATCATAAAAAAAATAAATCTTATATTGATTTTTATAGAAAAAGTTGAATATGAAAGGTAATGGAGTATTTAAGGATTATGATTTCAAAATTGAATACCATCCAGGAAAAGGTACATATGGCGGATGCACTTAGCAGAAATCCTATAGTCAAGTAATCCAATTGTAAGTAAAGGAATGGAAGTTATTGGAGGAATTTTTCGCATTAAGTTTAAAGATGATCACAAGAAGAAAGAATTGTAGTTGATACTTAACATTCAGTCAATATGTTGAAACAAATTGGAAGCAATAGAACATAATCCTGTGTTGGTAGAAATTAGAAAAAGTTGGCTTTAGACTTGAATTTAATGAAGATGTTCAAGGAAATCTTCAGTTTCGAAACAGATTATGTGTACCGAATAATCCGAGATTAAGAAGTGGATCTAGGAGAAGCCCTCGATCACACATTGAATATCAAGATTTTGAGATACAGAAAATTTGGCATATGTAGAAAACTTCTACAAATTTGGATCAATAAAGCAACTACAGACAAGGAAGTTCTATAGAAGATACCATCAAGAACCAGTGCCCAAATTATTTCCAGGTGAGTAAACATACTCTCGTTTTATTAAATTGGAGGACCAAATTTCTTTTAGTGGGGGAGAGTTGTAACACCTCAGAAAATTTTATTTATTGAAAAACATGAACAATAAGATTATTGGACCTAACCATTATTATTAGAACAAAATAATTGATATTTGGAAGGATTAGCACTAATGAACATTATCCCAATATCGTATTCGGACGTGCGCGCTTCCACAGGGCGACACTGAAAAACTATAACGAAAATAAAATTCGAGAACACCATAATTTCTAGAAAAATATCGAGATATCAGAAATATAAATATCTGAATTTTTCGACGTACGGATTTCGAGATTAAGTCGACGCGACTATTTTTCGGGTGATTTTTCACCTAGTGTAAAATAAATTCCAAAAATTAAACTAAAATCACCATAATTTGTAAAACATCACATTAGTCTATGGTTGAAATTTCAATACAAACGGATGTCGTTTGAATACATTTACGCAAGGATTATCGGGCCAGCTGAATTATGGCCTAATTGAGGTCATCGAAGACTGCTGATTCTCTCTCTAGGCGATTCTAGAGAGAGAAGCTCTGGGGATTGGTGCCCTTGGGGAGTTCTGTGGGGTTGGCCCCTGGGGGGCGCATGGAGGTCATGCCTCCGGGTGCCTCCGTTGGCCCAGTGATTACCGCGGTAAGAGACCTTCTTCCTGAAGGTGTTCTTCCACAAGGTAATCCCCCTTTCCCTCCCTCTTTAAGGGGGCGTTCCATTGATCGTGGGGGTGTTCGATCCACGAGATCTGGTTCTAGAGTGTTGTTGTTGCTCGCGTCCTTGGTCGGCTCTCTTGAAGGACGTAATGGCAAAAGTGCTGCGATCAAAGAGAATGTTCTGGGAGTTCATCGCCAGTCCTCTCTTTTCATGACAGGAAGATGGCGGTGTTCGAGAGTGATGATGCAATGGAGTTGCAGGAGTCTTGGAAGTCTCGCCATTATGGGTATTTTGTGGATTGGATGAAACCTATTTTTTTTCTGCTCTTCATGCTTATATTTTGAACTTCTGGAAGCCGAAGGGTGAGGTTGAACTATTGTTGCGTGAGGGGGGGTTTTTTCTGGTTGTTGTGTTTAACCAAGATGAAGATGAGATATGAGAAGAGTGCTTGATGGTTTCTCTGGTGCATTAAGGGCCATCCCCTTGTTATTCAAGGTGGAGTCCAGACTTGCAGATGGAGAAAGGTCCTTAACTTCGTTCCTGCCAGTTTGGGTGAGGTTTCCTCGTCTGACCTCCCTCTTAAATGGTGGACGGTGAGAGGGCTGAGTAAGCTATCCAGTCTCCTAGGGCGGCCTCCTATCTCCACATGGACGGGTTGACTTCTCTCTAGGAAGAGATTGTTGTTCGCCCGAGTTTGTATTCTGATGGATGTTGAAGCTTCTTCTCCCTCCGAGTTATCTATCATGGATGTGGATGGCTCCATCGACTCCATTCCTGTGCAATATGACTCTGGAAGCCGGTGATTTGCGCGACCTGCAAGTCCTTTGGTCACGGTGATGGTGAATGTCGACCCTCCCATGAAGGTGGTAAGAAGGTCTTGGTCTGGAGGCCGAAAACAGGTACATCTGCCGTTGTTTCTGCAGGGAGAGACACCCACACGAACCACTCGCCTGGTAATCTCTCAGAAGCGGTGCTTGAGGGGGTGCAAGGTCCGGAGGTGGACTTGGTTGCACCAGTTCATGGGATGTCGCAAATACTGCAGGTAATATTGCTATGGTTAACAGATTTGCTGCCCTGGAAGGTGACATAGATATGGATGGAAGTGGGGTTTGTAGTGAATCGAGCCTTCCTCCCTCCCTCACCCAATAGATCGCATCATTAGAATAAAAAGTCTGACTTTGGAAGTGTGGTTGATGCGTTGTCTGGCGGCTCCTACATTATGGCAAACAAATCCATCGATATTAGTAGGTGGTGCTCCCCATTCTTAGCAGGCAGGATTCTTCTGAAGACGGTAATGATCGGGGGAAGGAAATTTTGGTGCATGGCAGACTTTTTTTTTTTTGGTCAGTCAACCAAAGGAATGAATAAATTAAAGAAAGTAATCAGATTACAATAGAAGGACTTGAGTAAGAAACCCGAGTCATAAGACATCTAAAAGCAAAAGAAGGAGAAAGAGAGTCCTCCTAAACTAAACCCAGTGACAGCACAACCCGTTGACTACATTGGGTGATTACTTCTTGATATTGAATCTCATCACAAAGCATTTTAGACCGACCAGATAAAGGACGACTATATGAAAAGCTTCATACGAGTATGAACGTCTTTGATAATAGATAGCGAGACATGGATGGCAGTAGAATGAATATCATCAAAGTCCTTTCTGCATCTCTCTCTCCAGATCCACCAAATGGTAGCCCGAAATAAGGACCGAGCAAGGATAGTGCCGAAACCATCTTGATTGAAGGAGCTCACAAACAGTGAATTTCCTGCATAATAGTCATCCGGGGGTCTTTGAATGTTTGATGCCTGCCTTGTAAGATTTCCCCCCATACCATTTCGAATAATTGCATTGAAAGTAGAGATGATCCTCACTTTCCTCCTCATGGCTGCAACAAAGAATACATCTACTTGGCAGCTGTGGAATCCTCTCTTCCTCATGTTATTAAGAGTGGGAGCTTATGCAAGATAGTCCTGCCAAGTAGTCATGAAAAATGCTGGACATTAGGTCCTTTCCAGATCCAGTCCGCCCATCCAACTTTCTGATATTGTTGCCTTATTGATTCCAGATGCATTTGTAGTAAACTTCCATGATTCCAAACAATTGCGTCATTATCATGCAAGTGGACGTTATGAATCAATGAAAAAGATCAAACATATTTCAATAGTAGTTTGATGGGAAGAAGCCAGCGACCATTTTGAATAAAGTTAGAACAGGAGATGTTCCTCTGAAAGCCCAGTTGCTGCCTTATAGAATCGCCAACCATCATGTAAATGCTCTTGCCATGAAGCCAAGGGTCATAGAAGAAACTGAGTTGGCTGAGATTACCAACTTTGTAAGTGAGATGCTGAAGTAACCAATCCCTTTGCTTTAAGATGGTCTTCAAAGCAGAAGAGAATAAGGTTTAGATTGAATGGCCCAAATCGAAGTATTTTTGAGGTACCTCTCATGGACCCACTTGATCCAAGAGAGTTATGATTCTGGAGGATGTCCCAAAGATTTATCGTTGCACAAGCCAAGTTCCAATCTTTCAAAACACTTTATGCCGAGACCACCTTCATTTTTCGGCCTACAAATGTCTTTCCAGCTAACCATATGGATGGGATGTTGGGAATAATGTCCCTGCCAATAAAAGTTGCACAGTAGGCGCTATATTTCTATGAGGAGAGCAGAGGGCAGTAAGAAAGAAACCGACCAGTAGATGGAGTAAGAGGAGAGAACCGACTTGATAAGCTCCAATCTACCAGCTCTTGAGAGAAAGTTAGTTCTCCAAGACTCTATACGCTGCTTAATCTTGTCAATAATTGGTTGGCAATGACTTCTTTTAAGGGAACTACTCACTAGGGGAAGACCCAAATAAGTGGTTGGTAGTTGACCAACCGGAATGTTGAGGATGCTCTGAACTGCAGTTTTGTGCTTCACCTTGCCTCCCATGTAAAGTCTGCTCTTAGAAGTGTTAAGTTGAAGGCCGGATAGTGGTAGAATTGCTGGAGAAGATCATTAACGGCTCTGGCAGAATTATATCATCCTTAAAAATATTATAAGATCATCAGCAAAGACAAAATGCGAGATGGATAGACTGCCCGTTGTGGGAACTTTAATCCTTTTCTGGTGAACAGCTTCTTCCATAAGGCATGAAAAGCCTTCCATAACAAGTGCATGGCAGACTTCTTGTAGGAGGAAAGGAAATATGCATGGAATCCTATTGCGCGCCAGTTTTAGAGGAGGGAAAAGATCAGGTTACCACCAAGAAGAGATCACCTACTATTTCTTCAGAAGAGCAAGGTGATACTTCCACGCGCATGCATGTTTCGACTTCGGCTGGACGTGACGCTTTCCTTTGCATGCTGCATTAAATGCTACCAATGCATTTTCTTCTGGAAGACAGGAGCGTGGGGGACGTGAGAGTGACTCACAAGACACTCATGCTAGGGTTTCAGGTACACCTATGGAGCATACCATGGACAAGCTGCAAGCTCGTATACGATCTCTCTCCAAAATTAATTATGAAAATTCTTTCTTGGAATGTTCGGGGTCTAAATAAGAGGGAGAATAGAATTAGTGTGAAAAATTCAATTTCTAGTTCCAAAGCTGATATGTGTATTCTGCTTGAAACTCGTGTTAAAGAAGAAAGAATGATCAATCGTCGTCTTTCAATTGCTGCTGATATGAACATGATCCACAATTATTCTGAGCACCGGGAGGTAGGATCTGGGTCCTCTGGAATGGTAATTCTACTCAGATTCAGAGTGTTAAAATCTCTTCTCAACTCATCCATATGGACTGTAATGAAAAATCGTCGGGAAAATTCTTTCACTGTCGGCCATTTATGGATCGAACCTTTCCTTTGAAAGAAAGCTTCTTTGGCGTGACATTGCTGACCTCTCCACTACTATATCCTCGCCTTGGTTACTTGTGGGGGATTTTAACTGTGTTCGCTATCTAGACGAGAAGAATGGGGGAAGAAAGCTTACTACAACCATGCTCCGTGACTTCAATAATTGTATCGAATTTGCTTCTTTGCTTGACTTGAAAACGGTGGGAAACACTCTCTCGTGGTGCAATCATTCTATGGGGACCAAAAGAATTGCTTGTCGTCTTGATCGAGCTCTTATTAACCAGGGTTGGCTGGATTATTTTCCTGATAGCTATGGTCAATATGGAGACCAGGTTCTATCTGATCATACTCACTTACTATTTCAGTGAGGACGTTGTGCTGGGGTCCAAAACCTTTTAAATTCTTCAATATGTGGGCGAATCATGGAGATTTTATGCCTATTGTGGAGAAGGCATGGGCTACTCAAATTCTGGGCACTCCTCTATTTGTTCTTTGTTAGAAACTTAGGGCTGTCAAACTTGCGTTAAGGGTGTGGAACCGGGATGTGTTTGGAAGCATATTTCAGAAGGTCGCTTGTGCTGAGGATGTTCTTCATAAAGCCCAGGAGGCCTTAGCTGCGGATCCTTTGAATGACAGGTGCATTGATAGTGAGATCCAAGCGAGGGAAGCATGTCTTTCCTCTCTTAGAATGGAGGCTGATTATGCTCACCAGAAGGCTAAACAACACTGGCTTACTCTGGCTGATGATAATACAAAATTTTTCTATGCTAGCATTAAGGGGAGGCGGATGGTTAACTCAATCAGGAGATGCAAGATGCCCAATGGTATTGTCACTGATGATTTCCAAAAGATTCAATCACATGCGATTGACTTCTATACTGGCCTCCTTAATCAGCAAAAGAATTATGATCTTCCTGATCTTCTCCCTTCCAGAGTGCTCTCTGATGTTGATCGCTTATCTATTATGAGACCATTTTCTAATGAAGAAATTAAAGAAGTTGTCAGGACTGCTCCTAAGCACAAAAGCCTTGGTCCGGATGGATTCCCAGCTGATTTCTATCAATTATGTTGGAACATTGTAGGAAGTGATGTTATGGATGCTGTTAAGTATTTCTTTAATGGAGGAAGTTGGCTTCGCCAGGTAAACCATACTTTTATCTCCTTGATTCCTAAATCTGATACTGCAGACTCCTTTGATCAGTTTAGGCCAATCTCCCTATGCAATTTTCTCTACAAGATTATCACTAAGTTGATGGCCAACCTTATGCAACAATTCATGCCTCACCTGATTAGCAAGCATCAATCTGCTTTTATCAAAGGCCGGAAGATTCAGGATAGTATCCTGCTTGCTAATGACATTGTCAGATATTCACTCCGCATCGTGGTAATCTTCTTTGTATGAAGGTGGATCTGCGGAAGCTTTTGATACAGTTCATAGAGGTTTTATCCTTTATCTGCTCAGGAAGATGAGGTTCCCAGATCAGTGGGTGGACTGGATTGCTATTCTTATCAATTCTGCAGTGTTCTCAGTGCTTCTTAATGGTAGTCCTAAGGGTTTCTTCCATTCAGCTAATGGTATTCGTCAGGGGGATCCTTTATCTCCTTACTTGTTCTGTGTCGCTATGGAGGGGCTTTCCATCTTGATTGAGCAGAAAGTGGGGGGGCGGCCAATTACAAGTTCCATCCTATGGTAATGTGAGGTTGTCCCATCTGATGTTTGCTGATGACTTACTTCTCTTTATGAAACCCACCATTGCTTCATCTCGCTGCATCTCTAATATTCTAGAAACCTTCCATGGTTGGTCCGGGTTGCAACTAAATGCAGCAAAAAGCAAGGTATTTGTTGGCGCCAGAATCCATCACAAAGGTCCGCTCCTCAATGCTTTGGGAGTTCAGGAGGGAACCTTTCCTACTACTATCTTGGTCTTTGTTCCTTTATTCCTCCCCAAATTGTCAATTCGCATTGCATTCCTATCATTCAAAAAATCAAAACATAATTGCTTCTTGGAAGACCTTACAAGCCTTTTCATCTCATCAAGTGGGAGTGGATGTGTAGACCTAAAGAGGAGGGTGGATTGGCCATTAGGAGACTTGATGTGTGGAATTCCTCAGCAATCACCATGCAAATGTGGAGGATCATTAGTATCAGTACTTTATGGAATGATTGGGTAAGGAGCCGATATCTCACCAAAACTTCTATCTGGGCGGCAAAACACATTCTTATCATTCCCAAGCTTGGAAGGGAATCTTACAAGCTAGAGACTGGCTGCGACCCTCACATAATGCTTAAGATTGGTCATGGTACTACCTTCAAACTTTGGGAAGACCCGTGCATTGACAGCCAATCTATTTCTTCTTTGGGTGGTGATTACATTAGATTCTTGCTAGGCCTTCCTGCTAACGCCACTGTCAATGTTTTTATACATAATGGGAGGTGGTGTCTCCCTCCTCCTACCTCCAGCGAAATGTTGGATCTCTAGCCTCAGATCCTGCGCATCCCCATTCATGAAGGCTGTAAAGATTCTATTGTGTGGAAACACAATAATGGTCAGATTAGCATAAGCAGATCTATGATATGAAAGAATTACTTATCCTCATGTTCCTTGGTTCCAGATGGTTTGGAAGAGACCTACAAGTCAAAAACAATCCATTCATGCCTGGCAATGTTTACTGGGAGAATCGCTTCCTTTGATGTTCTTCAGAGGCGTGGTTTCCATGGTCCAAGCATGTGTGTTCTTTGCAGACAAAATGGTGAAGATATTCAACACTTGTATTTCCAGTGCAACTACAGTTCTTGGATATGGATGCAGATCCTACATAGAATGGATATACACCGTCGTCCCAAGGATACTATCATTGTTGAATGTGAGAGTCTGCTCAGGAGCTTTCATGGTAAGGGTGCTGCCAATACAGTAGCTCAAGCTAGTTTTTCGGGCTACTTTGTGGTGGATTTGGAAGGAAAGATGCTCCAGGATCTTTGACTCCTCTGCTCGCTCTAGGACTCATGTGCTTCTTTCCATTCTATCTGATGTTAGACATATTACTGAATCCATATTCAGGGGACTACTCAATCCATCAGATCCAATAGATTTCTAAGAAACTTTAATATCTCTTAGGTGTGGGGGTCTTACGATGTGTTCTCTTGTTTTTTTTCTTGGCATCGCTTTGGAGAGATTGCTTCTTGGTTCTTTCATAGCTATCGATTTGTGATAGCATGAATTCTTCTTTGTATGGTTCCTGATTTAATCAATACAATTCCGATATTAATTAAAAAAAATATATGGCCTAATTACGGGAAGGATTTTTAGGAGTTTTCTTGCTGACGTATCCTGGGCTACTCAAGCCCATGTCATGGTAGGTTAAGATCCTTACACGTTGATGGCCGATGTGTGGGTGTGTGATTGTGTGCATAAGCTAGGTGGCTGTGGGTGGTAAATGGGGTTTTACCCCAACACCTGAAATTGACGTGTCGTTGTGCATGGCAAGATCAATTGGCTATAAATACACCCCGTCATTCTTCATACCATCTTTCTGACTCCTTCCCTGTTATGCTACTGCTGTGATTCACGAACTTCAGTGTGGGTGTGTAGCTGGAGTTGTTAGCTACACCTTGTGCATCTCTTGGTCCTGCTTGACTACTGCTGGAGCTGCACTGGGTATTGCTGGAAGACAATAAGCAGACTTTAGTAGTTTTTACTGGCTTCAACTACTTCCTCCTTTTGCTTGTGGCCATCTTTTATCCATTTACTATACTTGGTGGTTGTGGATTTCTATACCAAAGATAGAATTCAAAATCAGGTAGGATTCATCTCTTTTTCCTTAATCATGCTCTCCACACATGATAATAACTCGGGTTGAGTAGTCAAGCTGATATATCTGTAATCCTATTGGTTTTTTCCTCTAATTTTGATGACTATTCTTACGCTGGGGAGAGAAGATACTTGTTTACTTCCAATCATCTCTTCTTCTTCTTCTTCCACCTTTGATCCTTGTATATGTTATAGAATTTTGATAGAAGTCACAATACCATTAGAACTTGTGACTAACTTCTTTTCAGTTGTTTTGGTACTTCATGCCTCGATTTAAATCCATGAAACACTTTGAGTTTTTAGTATTATCTTGTAGGAATCTTCCAATAAACCATTGCTATCAAGACCACACTTCCACACTATACTATGTCTAATTCTAGCTAGACAAGCTTGAATTGCAAACCTTTCATTTCATCTCGCTTGTTCAGTTTATAAACCCTGTGAGAACTATAATTCTCTTCTATTGGATATAAATCATGCCTTGATTCATAGGTTCCATGGTTAGAGTTTTTAAGTGAATTCAAAGTCCCTTATGAGTGAAGAACAGGGGCCTGTCGACAGGCATCTCACAATCTGTCGACAGGCCAGCCTTCCTGAACTCAGGAATAACTGTGGACTAGGTGTAGCTGTTGACAGCCCCTTGTTGCTGTCAACCGATACACACAAAGCCAGCAAACCTGAGCTCTGTCTGTAGCCATCTGTCGACAGCCCCTTCCTGGCTGTCGACAGCTACTGCCCTGCCTTTGATTTCAGCACTTTTTCATGTGCGAATCCTTGCTCAAAGTTCATCTTAATAGCCTACCAATTACCCTCATATTGTAACGCCCCAGAAATTTAAATATTAAGAAAATAGAAGTAATTTTGGTTAAAATACCTTAGTTTATTAATAAATTGTGATAATTGGATGATAGACTTAATTAGTGGTAATGAACATTATCCCAGTGTCGTACCTCGAAGTGCGTGCCTCCACAGTGCGATACTGGAAAACAACATCAAAAAAAATTCGCGAACATCATAATTTTCAGAAAAATGTGGAGAAATTAAATATGCAAATATCTGAATTTTTTCGACATACGGATTTCAGGGTACAGTCGACGCGACTATTTTTTCGGGTGATTTTTCACCTAGTATAAATAAAATCTAAAATTAATTAAAAATCACACCACAATTAGTAAAACTATCTATTAGTCTATGGTCAAAATTTTACGGCAATCAGATATGTTTGGGTAGGTTTCTTTAAGGAACAAGTGGCCAGTTGAATTATGGCTTAATTACGGGATGGAATTTTTGGGAAATTCCAGTGGATACGTGTAAGGCTCCTAAAGAGCATTACACACAGATAGGCCATCATTACGTACTTATGTGTAACCAAGGTAAGTTGCATGGATACGTGTTTAGGTAAGAATCAAAGGATTCTTACCATGACACATGGGCAACTAATGTGTCTCTGCATAGAGGTGATGAGGGTTATAAGCCAACCATCTCCCTTCATACGCACCTTTCTCCACTCCTGCTCCTGTTGCCTTTCCTGCTGGCATCTGCTAGATCTTCTTCTTCCCATTCCTTTGTCCTTTCTCAATTCTGGTTCCTAGTGTCTGCTACTGCTGCAACTACTTCGGTTTGTTTCATGCTGCAATTATAGTTACTGCTATCTTGGAGTCAACCTTCTATTGGAGCTACTGTCATTGCTAGCAAGTTATCTACGTTGGAAAGAAGTTTCTTTCACTGGTTAGGCTCGTTAATCAAGAATCAAGTGGAAGTTCTTCTGCTTAGCAAGGTAGGATTCATCTCCTTTTCTTAATCTTGTTCTCTACACATGATAAATAACTCATGTTAGTGCCAAGTTGATATAACTATAATCTTACTAGTTTTCGTCTAGTTTTGGATGAATATTCTTACGTTAGGGAGGAAGAGATACTTATTTTACCTCCAGATCATCTCTTTCTTCTCTTCCACCCTTGATCCTTGTATTGTTATAAAGTTTGATAAAAGTCACAATACCATTAGAACTTGTGACTAACTTCTGTTCAAATGTTTGGTCCTTCATGCCATTAGAACTTGTGACTAACTTCTGTTCAAAGTTTGGTCCTTCATGCCTTGATTAAATCCATGGAACTTTGAGTTTTAGTATTTATCTTGAAGGTTCTCATCCTTTCCTTGAACTTCTACTCTCTAGTCATATTGAAAGAATTTAGCCTCATACGAGATTGCCTTGAGCGGCTAAACAGTCTCGGTTAAGCTTGTATACGAGATTGTAACCTCAAATTCTTTTTTTTGATTCCTCCATTATCTTTGAAATTATATAGTTATCAAGGGGCATCTTCATTCCCATTACAATTTAAGTAAGTTTCTAACCTCTTTACCACCCATAATCCATGTTTATGCTATAGAGTTTTGCTAGAAATTTGGATATCTTAGAACATGTGATTCTTCCCATTTAGACGTTTGTACCTCAAGCTTTGATTTGGAACATTAAATATCTTGTGTTTAGTGTCCACTTGTAAGAATCTCCCAATAATCCATTGCTATCACGACCACACTTCCAACACCACTATAGTTTAGTTTCAAGCAAGTCAAGTTTGAATTGCAAACTCTTCTTTCATCTTGTTTGTTCGGTTTATAAACCACTGTGAAAACTCTATTTAGACTCTTCCATTGATACCAATCATGTCTTGAATTATAAGATCTATAATTAGGGTGCTTAGAATGGATTTAAACAGATTTACGGAAGTTCTGCAGCTTCCTGTCGACAGCCAGCCCAAAAGCTGTCGACGGGCGCATGCTATCCAGAACCCAGATAACTGGGTCTGTGTGTAGCTGTCGACAGGGCCCCTGGTTGCTGTCGACAGATACACACAGTCCAGCAAACTTGAGTTCTGTCTGTAGCCATCTGTCGACAACCCTTCTCACCTGTCGACAGCTATTGCCCTGCCTTGAATTTCAGCAATTTTCATGTGCAAATCCTTGCTTAAACTTCACGCTATTAGACTACCAAGTTACCCTCATATTTACTTTGATATTTACTGTCATTCTACTATAAAGATCACCCACTTTGGATACCTTACTCATTATTGAATTATCCTTGAAACCGTCAACTCGAATGGTACTCCGTTGAGTCCATTCTCCTGTATTCGACAACTAAGTTTATATTACTTGATGACTTGAGAGTTCAAAGGCTTGAACACCTTGTGATATATGATAAACTTATGATGATGACATTTATTGGGTCCTTGGACCCCACCTAACTGATATGCCTGTGCAAATAGGGCTGGTCCAGTCCTGGGAGGAGCACCCGAATTCATTACGGGCCGTACGGGAGTGATAAGGATACCGGGATGTTTGGCATTGCATCACTATTTCCTGATTATGGTCATCATACTTCCTGTATTGTGTGAACTGATATATGAACCAATTCTTAAGCTATATACTTGAGCATGATCTGAGTTTTACTATCACTGTATCAAGCTACTATTCTGAGATCTGGTATTGCCTTTTTGATATCCGTTCTATCCTTGTCTTAGAAGGATAAGGACACCAAGATGTTTGGCATTGCATCACTATTTCCTGATTATGGTCATCATACTTCCTGTATTGTGTGAACTGATATATGAACCAATTCTTGAGCTATATACTTGAGCATGACCTGAGTTTTACTATCACTGTATCAAGCTACTATTCTGAGATCTGGTATTGCCTTTTGATATCCGTTCTATCCTTGTCTTAGAAGGATAGGACACCAAGATGTTTGACATTGCATCACTATCTCTGATTATGATCATCCTATTACCTGTCTGTGTGAATATTTATATAACTCCGAACATGAGCCTTAATATGAATTTCTGAGTATGCCTATGTTTTCATACTACTGTTATACATTCACTAACATGTTATTTGGTTATCTGACTCTGTTCTTGATACCAGTCATGTTCTTACCTAAATTATCATGTGTTCCTGATCCTTTGATTTAAGGATTTGAATTCTACTGGGCTAGTTAGCTCACCCATTCTTCCCTTTCCAGGTAATCAAGATGAGGGAGAAGTATAAAATGGGCTGTGTGCAGAGTGGACTCCGATGATGAATCAACCAACCATTTACTGCTTTAGTAGCGTACTTGTAAAATGTTATGAGTAGTAGCTACTCATCCTTACTCCTCACTTAGTGTGTAATGAGGAGCTTTATGTAATAAGACTTCCGCAGACTGCATTATAATGAATAAACGTTAATGTTATTACTTTGTGCCTGTTTTCTGTCATTTCCCAATAATAGCCTTTTATTAGGACGTGACACATATTTACTTTGATATTTACTGTCATTCTACTATAAATATTACCCACTTTGGATACCTTACTCACATGAATTATCTTTGAAGTTGTCAAACTCCGAATGGTACTCCGTTGGGTCCATTCTTCTGTATTCAGTAACTGAGTTCATATAACTTGATATTCTGAGAGTTCATATGCTTGAACACCATGTGAGATATGATTAACTTATGATGATGGCATTTATTGGGTCTTTAGACCCCACCTAACTGATATGCCTGTGCAAATAGGGCTGGTCCAGTCCTGGGAGGAGCACCCGAATTCATTACGGGCCGTACGGGAGTGATAAGGATACTGGGATGTTTGGCATTGCATCACTATTTCCTGATTATGGTCATCATACTTCCTGTACTGTGTGAACTGATATATGAACCAATTCTTGAGCTATATACCTGAGCATGACCTGAGTTTTACTATCACTGTATCAAGCTACTATTCTAAGATCTCGTATTGTCTCTTTGATGTCTGTTCTATCCTTGTCTTGGAGTGATAAGGATACGGGATGTTTGGCATTGCATCACTATCTCCTGATTATGATCATCCTATTCCTGTCCTATGTGAATATTATATGATTCCGAACTTGAGTCTTAATATGAATTTCTGAGTATGCCTGTTAAACATTCACTGACATGTTACGTTTGTTATCTAACCCTGTTCTTGATACCATTCCTGTTCTTACCTAAATTATCGTGTGTTCCTGATCCTTTGATTTAAGGATTTGAATTCTACTGGGCTAGTTAGCTCATCCCTTTTCAGGTAACCAAGATGGGGGAGAAGTATAAGATGGGCTGTGTGCAGAGTGGACACTGATGACGAGTCAACCAACCGTTTACTATTTTAGTTGTGTACTTGTAAATGTTATGAGTAGTAGTTACTCATCCTTACTCCTCACTTTGTGTGTAATGAGGAGCTTTATGTAATAAGACTTCCGCACTGCGTTGTAATAAATAAATGTTAATGTTTTTACTTTGTGCCTATTTTCTGTCATTTCCCAATAAATAGACTTTTTTAGGACATGACAACACTAATCAGGCACATAGACACTAATGTACACCAAGAAAAGATCCATCAAGAATGTACACTAGGATACGTGTATGTGGTTATTGTATGCTCTGAGGATTGTCCGCGTCTGGTGTTGCCTGGGCTTCCCCCTGCCCCGCGTCTGGGGGGGGGGGGGGGGTTCTCTCCTCGATGCTCGGTCACTTGGCCATGGCGGTCCATGTGGGAGGCTCTCATGGGGATCCCCTTCTACCCTCGGGGAAAGGGTCGGTCTCCTCTTGTGAGCCTGTGAATGCCGCGAGTGATCCAGCCCTTGGGCGGGGATCCTCACAAGGTGCTCCTGCCCACCTTCGTCATCGAAGCCAATCCCGCGGCCGTTCTAGAGGGAGGTCGACATCTAAAGGTACTGTTCCATCTGTCTCTACTGCGAGAAAAACCTGGAGTGAACTTTTTACAGGTGCTTCTTCTTCCTCATCAAGTTCTGGTCTTAGACTATCCTTCATTGCACCATCGTTGCTGGGAGACCACTCAGTTGCATCTTTCAACACTTCAGACTCTCTTGAACTGGTGCAGTCTTGGTGTTTTACTGTGGTAGGTTACATCGTAGGCCTGTCACCTGTGTATTCTCCTCTTAAAGCCTTCATAGATAACCAATGGAAGCCGAAGGGTAGTTACGAGCTTCACATGCGTTCTGGGGGTTTCTTCGTCTGCAATTTTACTCTTGAAGAGGACATGCAAACAGTTCTGGAAGGTTTTTGGCACATTCGTGGGCACCCCTTCATAGTGCAAAGATGGAACCGTGACTCTAAATTGGAAAAAGTCCATGTTATCTTCAATTCCTCTATGGATTATCTTCCCGAACCTTCCACTCCACTTATGGTCCCATACATCCTTGAGTAAACTAGCTAGTGTCCTGGGTACTCCTCTGTTTATGGACAAGCTCACAGCCTCCAGGAAGCGATTATCTTATACACGAGTATGTATCTTAATATCTTCAGAGTTCTCGTTTCCTTCTTCTGTTACCGTCCTGCATGACTCTGGATATTCCGAGGACATTGATGTTTAGTACGAATGGAGACCAAGACCATGTTCCATATGCTCTTCTTTCGGTCACAAGGAAGGTACTTGCACTCCGGGAGAGTCTTTTGTCGATCAGCTAAGTAAAAGTAGATCTGGCATCCAAAGCATTCCATTGTTCTAGGAGATTCAACAGCTCAAAACTCACGAGTTGACTCAACAAATACTAATGTTCAGCAGAAGAAAGAGCTAGCTCCACTCATTGCTACTAATGGAAACAAATTTCAATTATTGTCCACTTCTGAGGAAGCGATTTCTAATTCCAACGTAAATCCGGCAACTTTGCATAGCATAGGCATGCAGGTTGCGACGGTGGTTGACATGCAGCCTACTCCGGATCTTCCAATGGATTCTGCAGACGATCACACTCTATCTCGTGGAGTGGATGTTCAGTATGTCTTAGATCCTTCAGCATCTACTACTTCCTCTCATGATCACCCTACTGCGAGTGTAAACCCGGACTCTACGGTGGCTAGCCTGCATAAGGAAACTACCCTATTCGTTGCTGTAAACCTGGAGGATTCTTTGGTGGCTAATGGAAATGATATACTAACACATATCCCATTCAGTTCTCTACTTTGCTAGCATATATACCTAACACAAATCCGGTCTCCACGGTGACTTGCATAGATACTGTGAATATTATCACATGTCCTCTGGAAGGCCAGAGTATGGTCTCTTTGGTTGACAGTATCTCTCATGACGCAGTTTCCTCGTCTTCAAAAGATCTGGCAAGTAGCGTGATTTTGGTTGATGCAGGCTCGGGATCTTCTTCTATTTCTTCAAGTGATCAGGCATTGGGTTCGACGGTGACTGACATGTAGCTGTCAGTTTAAATCCGGATCCCTTAAATTGCGCGATCAAAGATAGGCTCCCTCGGTTGCAAGGATCTTCTGAAATGCGCAGCTCCAACTCGCATCTGTCAAGGGTGGTAACTGCACCTCTCCCATGCAATCCATCAAAGATTTCCGATTCCATTCAGCAGCTGCCTCCAACTAGTGTAAAACTGATTCCCCGGCGGTGGCTAGTCTTATTATGGACTCCATGGTGACTAATGGCAATACTTCTACTCTCCAACCCGTTGCTCAGCTTCCTCCCATAATGGTCAGAGATCTTCTCAAAGCCTTACTACATCTGATGCCAGATTTGATACTTCTAAAATGAAGGATGTGGACCGGTAAATAAGTTAGACCGTGCTAAATCTCGGTCGAGATCTGTCCCCACAACGCAGTAATTATGTACTTCATTTCCTGGAATGTGAGGGGTATGAACAGAAAATCAAAAATGCTAGCTATTAGAAAGGAGTTGCATGATTCCAAGTGTAGTATTGCTGTTATTTGTGAAACCAAGATAAGGCAAAGCAATTCTGATAACGCCAAGAACATAATCTGGCCTAATTCTGATGTTATCTATAATTACTCTAGCTCTTGGAGAGGGCGAATTTGGATTCTTTGGAACCCTACTCACTTCTCTATCTCTCTTATTTCGGATACCTCACAATATATCCATGTTAAGTGCACTGATAACAATACAGGTGATTCTTTCATCCTTACTGCAGTTTATGGTTCCAATCTTCTTCACGAAAGGCGCCAGCTTTGGAAGGACTTACACTATCTTTCTCAGAATATCTCTGATCCTTGGATTATTATGGGAGATTTTAATACCATTAGACACCCGGATGAGAAGAAAGGAGGCAGAACTGTTTTGGCCTCTCATCTGGCTGATTTTAATGACTTCTTGGAAGCTGCTGGACTTCTCGATATGCCTCATGTGGGTAACTACTTCTCTTGGTGTAATATGAAAACAGGTCACCAAAGAATTGCTGCTCGCTTAGATCGTGTCCTTGTCAATACTTATTGGTCTGACTTGCATGAGGAAGCTATTGTCAACTATGAAACAATGCTGGTTTCTGATCACTCCAAGCTTCTAGTTACTGTGACTTGCAACCATCAGAAGAATAGGCCTCGACCTTTTAAGTTTTACAATATGTGGACATCTCATACTGACTTCAAGAACATTGTTAGCACTGCCTGGAATGTTAATGCGTCTGGACCCTTGCTTCTCCAAGTCTGTAAAAAGCTTTGATCTGTAAAATCTGCTTTGAAAGATTGGAATCGAAAGGTCTTTGGGGATGTCTCTTCAAACACCACTTCTACCCGAGAAGCTTTAATAAAGCCCAGCAGCATCTTGCCGATAATCCTTCTAATGAGGATATTCAGGAGCATGAGAACCTATGTAGAAGAAATTATTTAAATGCGTGGGAAACGGAGGAAATGTTCGCAAAGCAAAAATCTAAACAGCAATGGCTCTCTCTTGGGGACTCCAACACAAAATTCTTTTATGCTGCCATCAAAGCTCGTCGAATCCACAATTCTATCAAGCAATGTAGGTCCAAAGATGGATCTATCCTGACTTCTGACGAGGAAATTCGGGCCCATGCTTTATCCTACTATGTTAATCTCTTGAATAAACCGCACCAGCAGCATAATCCTTCCTTTGACGTCAAGAACTATCTTATTTCGGAGGATGTTGATCTGCTTATGAAACCTTTCTCTTTACAGGATGTCCGCCAGACAGTCTTTAATTCCCCGAAAGATAAAAGTCCGGGCCCAGATGGTTTTACTGCGGAATTCTACATCAATTGCTGGGACATTGTTGGGAACTTAGTCTCCAAAGCTATACTTGCCTTCTTTGATAATGGTCTTTGGGAGAATCAAATCAACTCAACTTTCATTTCTTTAGTTCCAAAAAAGATAATGATGACTCTCTTGATCAATTTCGGCCAATTTCTCTTTGTAATTTCTTCTATAAGGTGATCACAAAAATGATGGCTGATCGTATGAAGCTGGTCTCCCTTCAATCATTAGTCATCACCAGACAGCTTTATCCCGGGTAGGAGAATTCAAAGTAACATCTTACTGGCAAATGACTTAGCCAAAGATCTGCATTCTAAACATAAAGGGACCCGAGTTTGTCTCAAGGCTGACCTCTGTAAGGCCTTTGACTCAGTCTCTTGGGACTTTGTATATTTTATGATGAGAAAAATGCAATTTCCAGAAAAATGGATCCGCTGGATTAAATGCTGCCTGGAAACTTCTAAATTTTCTGTCCTGGTCAATGGCAGTCCTGAGGGATTCTTTAAAAGCTCTAATGGTCTTCGGCAAGGTGACCCGCTATCACCTTATCTCTTTACTATTGTCATGGAAGGCTTCTCTTGTCTCATTGATTCAGTTGTCCAGAGGAAAGCTATCAAAGTTCCTACTGCGGGAAATCTGCCAATCTCTCACTTTGTTTTTGCTGATGATCTCATCATCTTCTTTAAAGATGATGCTCAGTCAGCCATGGTGATTAAAAATCTTCTTCATGAATTCTAAAATTATTCTGGGCTCCAACTTAATACTACTAAGAGCAGGCTCTATATGGGTGGCAAGGTCAAGAACAATCTGCTATAAAAGGTATCCTTAATATCCTATTGGCCAACTGCCTTCCACCTATCTGGGTCTGCCTCTTGTGAGTACTTCTCTGAAGAAGAGTAACTGTCAACTGATTATTGACAAGATCAAGAAGAGGATTGAATCCTGGCGGACCAACCTTCTATCAAGAGCTGGTAGATTGGAACTAATAAAATCTATTCTTTCTTCTTATTCCATCTACTGGTCTGTATCTTTTCTTCTTCCCTCAGCGATTCTTAAAGAGATCGACAAAATCCTGTGTAACTTTTATTGGCAGGGCCATTCTTCTCACCATGCTACTCATATGGTCAATTGGAAGCAAATCTGTAGACCAAAAAGAGAGGGGGGCCTGGGAATCCGGCGCCTTAGTGACTGGAACTTAGCTTGTGCAACCAAAAATCTGTGGGATATTCTGCAGCATCAAGACTCTCTTTGGATCAAATGGGTTCATGAACGTTATCTCAGAAGTAATTCTATTTGGACCATTAAAGTTAGATCCTATCACTCGACGGCATGGAAAAGCATCTTGAAGCAGCAGGAATGGATCCTTAGTCATCTCTCTTACAAAGTTGGGGAAAGGAGTCAGCTCAGCTTCTTCTATGACCCTTGGATCCAAGGTAAGAGTATCTTTATGATGATGGGTGATAGGGTTCGCCGCCACCTTGGTCTCCATAAGGAAATCACATGTTCCTCCTTCATTCAAAATGGCAATTGGTTACATCCTCCTCAAACTTCATTGGATATGATGGAACTTTATCCTTTGATCCAAAGTGTTCAGATTAGCCAAAATGATGCAATCAATTGGACTCATGGAACCTTTAACACCAAAGAGGCGTGGAACTATATTAGAGAGACTAATCAAAAAGTGGGCTAGGCTGATTGGATTTGGAAAGGTCCTACTGTGCAGCGGTTCTCCCTAACTTCTTGGCAGGCAATGATGCACAAGCTCCCTACTATTAACAACTTAAGGAAGAGAGGTTTCCAAATGCCTAGTAGATGTATTCTTTGCTGTCTTTCTGACGAAAGTGAGGATCATCTCTTCTTTCAGTGCACTTATTCTAATCAAATTTGGGGAGGAATTCTTGACAGATTAAACATTCAAAGGCAGCCCCGGTCATCTATTCTACAAGAAGTTCATTCCTTACGTAAGAGCTTTTCTAAAGATGGGTTTGCTACTCTCTTGGCAAGGCTCTTATTTCGTGCTACCATCTGGTGGATCTGGAGAGAACGCTGTTGCAGAACCTTTGATAGCGTCTGTACATCTGCCATTCATATTATGCTTTCTATTATTCATGATGTTCGAAGTTGTGTGGAAGCTATTGCCCACAACAGTCCTCTTTCTAGTCGGTCCAAGGTCATTTGTAAAAGATTCAATATTGCTATTCAAAGTTCTTATTCTTAGTATTGAGTCTTCTAGGGGGATAGTCATTGACTTGTAGTGTCATCCTCTTCGGTTTTGGACTTGTGTTCTGCAGCATAAGTCCTTCTATTGTATCATGTATTCTTTCTCTTATTAATTTAATCTTCTCTTGGTTGACCGACCAAAAAAAAAAAAAAAAAACACAACACACATGTCTCCCAGCGCAGATGCAACGCCAGTAATCATTATACCCCATGGTTAACAGTATATTTATGACTCTCCGTCATTGGGGCTACACTGAAGCCCTTGGACACTTGCCGTGCCCGGTCAGCATCTCACTTAAATTTTAAATGTAGATACCCACAGTCATTTATAATGGCCAATGAGAGTTTCAATAAGTAAGCATGTGTAATGTCATGTTCATGATGACGATGAGAACTAGTAGTAAGTAATTGAAGATGATTTCATGATAACAATGGTCAATAGATAAATTCGGCAGCATAACGGTACGATTTATAATTTAGTTTAATATTTACATTAACTGCTTTAGTCTAGATTGTAATTCACACTCATGAGAACAAGACGAGAGAGGAAGTGCATGCTATCTCCAGAGAACTTCAATGGTATAACCAACTCGTCGGCCATGTGGGAATCCATGGTCAGAGGAGATTTACGGAGGCCTTAGAGAAAAGGTCACTAGTCTACCGATTCGGAATGACTGGTAGAGAGTTTCCAAATCCCCAAGAAAGGGCTGCCTAGATGTGCAAGTGTGTAGTGATGTACACGTCTCAATTCTCAATCCATCGGTCTCAAACTCGTGGAAAACACTTAACATGATGGCATGCGATGACAATGCATTTAACTACACATGGGTTTGCAAGATTTAAAGATAATAATTATCATTTAATCAAGCTAGAATGGTAACAAGAGTCAATCACAAGTTTCATGAATGATCATATCATTAAGAAAGCAATTAGAATAATATTCATGTAATTAAGGCTTTTAAAATGGGTTAAACACTTTTAAGCCAATAAATAGACATCATGTAATGATCAGACCCACGACATACAATTTACACATTAAAATCACATTAAACAGACCTTGGGTATAGCAGTAAAATTCACACACGAAATAAGTGGGGTTTCATGCGAAAAACTGAGGTCGCGACGGACCCTGGTAAGGGTGGCGACGGGGTCAGATCAGAACGCGACAGTGCCTTGTAAGGATCGCGACAGGCATGTCTGATCAGGCAGGCAGATCACGACGGGTGCATGTGAAGAAGGCGACAGGGCTAACAGACCCGGAGGTCAGGTCAGACGGATCCCCGTAAGGGTCGCGACAGGTCGGGAACAGAACGCGACACTGGGATGTGAAGAACGTGACGGGGCAGTCAGATCAGACAGCAAGGTAGCGACGGAGCGCTTCGTCGCGTTCAGAACACGACGGGGTATGCTGTCGCGACAAGACCACAGAACACGGCTATAGGCCGTCGCGTTCACAGGGTCGCGCGTTCAGAGAAAGGGTTCTTGGATTGCGGTCCAGAATAGCCTTATATTGACACAGGGTGCTTCAAAATTAAAGAACAAATTGTACAGTGGATGAAAAATAACGAAACCAATTTAAACTAATCTAGATGCGAGGGTGCTTCCAGTAAATTGGAATTAGAAAACCATGAGGCTTTCGATAGGCTTTAATCAAGTCAAACACAATGTAACACCAAGTGTAACCTGAAAAATGTAGTTTCATGCAGCAACCCTCTTACCATGCTTATAACTCTCTAACCAATGATATTTAGACAAAACATTCAACACAAAACATGACGAGGACAACTAGTAGAAAAACTTTCATGTTGTGGGTTTGCTCTAATTCCTCGAATCAAATGCAACATATAAAGAACAGAAAAGGCCCTAACAGTGCGCGACTTAGGGGAAACACTTATAACTCAAAATCTACTCGATGGAATTCGATGAAACCAGTGGGAAATGAAAGTTAACTTGATGATCTACACATTGATATAGGATTTGTTAAGGTTTGGCCTGATAAAACCTACCTTTTGGGTTGAAGAATTCCCGTTCTTCTAGAAAGCCCATGTTCAGACCACTCGCAGGAGAACGCTTAATACTCTGTGTATACTGCATGGAATTTAGGCATTCCACTTGGGTTAGGATGTATACTTGACCCTATTTCCAGGGGTATAATCCTTGCAAGGTTTGGTTTAGGTTTGCCTACCTTTGATCGGCTTCAAGTGGAAAGTTTGTGCAGGTCACAGAAGACGAAGGGGGGAAGAAGAGTCCTTCTTGTGGTCGATCCACAGTCCCCAGCCCCCAAGAGCTCCTCCACACCCCCCAGCAAGTTGTAAACTCATCCCTAGGGTTTGGGTGGAGAGTATTAAGAACCAAGGTATTTAGGAGTCCTATTGTAACTAAGAAAGAAGGGTTGCGGGATTTGCTTGTGTCTTTCCAAAATTTGAAGATCTCCCTCCATTAGAGAGTCTTGGCCATCAAGCAACCTCTATGGGTGGGTAGGCACGAATTTGGATTTCAGAGTGTAAGATCTCTTCCCAATTCAACTCTAATTGCCTCTTTTTAATTTCAGCTAATTTAAGCTACGAATTTCCATGCATTTCCTAGCTTCATTTGATTTTTGGGTCATAGGGTAGCCAACCTTACAAAGGCAATTATGTGTCAATAGAGGATCATTCACTCTCGGTATCGTGAGAGGAATATCCCATATTGTCTTACTCATGCAAATCCCTGACCAGGGTCAATCAGATTTAGAGAGAAAGAGTTCTCTGGGAGAATCTGATAAGAGTTTGACTTTAACAGATTCCGTATAGGCTTGAAAACACCATGCCTAATATACGGTCTCTGGGATAATAGATGGATGAGGGACTACATGTACACGGTAACTATGGGCAGAGAGGTCCAATGGATTTGATCACTCGTATCGTCTGGGGATTATTGCATAGTGACCTAGTATGTTCATAATCGATGAGTTGAGTGAATTTTATGAAGATAATAATTTACTAAGTCAGAAGGAGTTCTGACGAGTGCAACTCACGGCTAGCTCGATATTGGGCCTAGAGGGTCACACACATAAAGTGGATAACGCGATGAACAGAGGATTGGATAAAAGTTATCCAATAAGCCTTATTTAACCCATTATGGACCTATTGGGTAAGACGCAATAAGCCTTGATAAGGATCCATTAAGGGAGCATAGCAGGATCATGCCACCTCACTCCATCTAGAAGGAGGACACCTCATCATCATTAGCCATCATGACATTGTGAGGTGTCCCTTGTCATCATGACATGACGAGGTGTCCCTTGTCATGATTACATGAAGAAGTATTCCTGCAAGGTGTCCCTCTTGTCATCATGACATGACGAGATGTCCCTGTGAGGTGTCCCTTGTCATGATTACATGACGAGGTGTCCCTACAAGGTGTCCTTCTTGTCATCATGACATGAGGAGGTGTCCCTGTGAGGTGTCCCTTTTCATGATTACATGACGAGGTGTCCCTGCGAGGTGTCCCTCTTGTCATCATGACATGACGAGGTGTCCTTGTGAGGTGTCCCTTGTCATGATTACATGACGAGGTGTCCCTCCTATCATCATGACAGGACGAGGTGTCCCTGTGAGGTGTCCCTTGTCATGATTACATGACGAGGTGTCCCTCCTGTCATCATGACAGGACGAGGTGTCACTGAGAGGTGTCCCTTGGGTTCTCTATAAATAGAAGGGGGTTCTCTTTGAAGTTCATGCGCTAGAGCTTGAGAGGAGAAACCACCTTCTTCATCCCCCTTCCCATCTCTCTGCCCTTTGCTCTCCCTAGGCAGGAGGAGAACTAGGAGGGTCGAGCCCTCTTGTTGTTGCTGCTACTTGCTGTTGTTGGCCGCTGTGTGGCGTTGCACGACGTGGAGGAGTGTCACCACCAGTGTAGGAGGGGTCATCGTCATCGCCGATCATCCACTGTGTGGATACCGCTAGAGGGAGTCTCCTGAGTGCTCCTTCAAACAAGGACTAGTTCTGCGCTTCAGGGGATATACGATCTCTCCTAGGTGAGATTGTCTCACGCCTTATTTTTATGTATGTTTACATGCACCGTACATCATAGTCCGATCAAGTACATGGATGGAAATCGATTTTTGTTTGTTTTACTTCCGCTGTGTGCATGTGATGCCCCAAGTCGATTTCAACAGTGGTATCAGAGCCAAGGTTTTGGGTTTTGATATTTTGATCAATTCAGATCGATAAGAGTTAATCCATGTATTAGATTAAGAGTTAATCTAATAGTTTTATTAGTTAAAGTGTTAATAATTTTTTAGTAGCGATATATAGCATGTGATGGGTATATTGTGGGTGGATAATCATGGACCTATGTGTGGGATTCATTAGGGTCTGCGAGCCCCCTTTCTTTCTCATTAAAATCGTTGTGTATTCTACCTCTCCCAATGGTGTAATTCCTCTGATGATTAAAGTACATTTTCTGGGCCTGCGTGCCTATAGTCATTGTAATTATGTAATTATTAAAATCACCCTCGGGGCACGGCGGAAGCATGGAATACCGACAGAGCTAATGACGAAGAGGAGGATGAACACCATGCATGGGATGCGTTGGGTACACACATAGGGTTAGTGATCAAGTCTTTTGGCTCAGGCTTGATCACGCTAGAATTTGGTCCATGATCATCTGTGTGGCTATTTATATTATATGATTTATATTGATTTCCGCACCTACTAGGTACATATTTGCATGCAATTAGTATATATGCTAAATATGTGTGAGACATTATTTAGCTATGAGACCACTCAAATGAAAACTCCCTCTGTTACTAATATATTAAGTCGGCAAGCATGTGACAATAAGATTGACTCAAGTGGCCTTCCATCATTATAGGGCAAACGTCTTTTCTTGATATAGATTGGGTTGGCGGAGTCACTCCGGGCTCACCTATATTGGGATTTGATATCTGGCCTGTGACATGGAGATGTTACTGGTGACTTGAGGACAGGGTTGGCCGAGTCCCTCGGGAGCATATCACCGAATCAAACTCATCTAGTAATGATGGTGTTGACTTAACCAAACATCATGGTTGGCAGAGTCCCTCTGGGCCATGGTGATTTGGAGGCCAAATGATGACAGGAATCACAAGAGTTGTGATTGACAGGAGTTGCCTACCATTTGGGTTTGGTATGATTGGTTGAGTCCCTCGAGGTCATGCCAAGATGCCAAATTGGATCCCGATCCCCACTAGGAGTTTGCCGGAAACATCCAATTCACATGCTAGAGGGTGTCATGTGCCTTGCGAGAAAATAGTGGGATAAAATTAAGATAAAAATCCATGTCTTAATTTTCTACAAATTCAAAAGTCTGCATGTTTTTTTTTTTTTTTGGTAGGTAAACTTAAATTATATTGCATCAACAAATAATGTACAAGAGGCCATATCTACACAGGTTGTAGATTATGGCGAAAGATTCCAAGGTGTTTCTAGGAGAGTGCACCATTCCTCAAAGAGGATTGGTGTTCTCACTCCACCAAAATCCGGCCTTGGATAGATAGAAGAAAGTCTAGGCTCATGACTACACAAGCCGTAGTCTATGAGATTATTCATTTGAACATAGTCATACTCCTTGGCAGCAACTGGTAACCAGCAACAACGCCCATCTGAAAGAGAGAATAAGACAAAAGATGGAAGCTTGGAGATAACTGTTAGTGTTAAAACATTAGCAAATCATACAAAGTGAGATGACTTTTGTGTGGAAAGCTTTGCAATAAGTTCTGCATTTCAGCATGAATACTAGGATGAGGTGTTCTGCTGAAATCAAATCTCTTAAGAATTTCTTTCCAAACCCATTGAGTATAGGAGCACTCAAAGTAAAGATGGTCAATAGATTCATTACTACAGAAGCACAAGAAGCACATATTTTCCAGAGAATAACCTTTTCTTTGCAGATTGTCAACAGTGGGTAATTTGTTCAGAATAGCCTGCCAGGTACAAAGTGAGTGTTTGGGAGAGGATGGCTGGTCCCAGACCCAACTATAGTGCGGCCAAACAGGTAAGTTGTTACGGATGTGATTCCAAGCTGAGGTAGCACTGAATTTTCCCCTGTCATGAATCCACTTTATCTCATCAACCACACTATTGTGAAGAGGAATAGTAGTAATTTGCGGCCAAAGAGTGATCATATCTGAGGAAGTAGGAGGAGGGAGGCTCCAATGTCTATTGTGAATAAATCAGAGACAGTTACATCTTTGGGAGCTCCAAGATCCTGGCGTACTCTATCCCCATAGATTTGATAGATGCTTTTGCCATGAAGCCAAGGGTCATACCACAAGCTAGTAGTCCTGCCATTGGAGATGCTATAAGAGATATAGTTGTGATCCAATCCCTTGCTTTAAGAATCCCCTTCCAAGCCTCCGAATGATAGGCTTTAGATTTAGCAAGCCAGATGTTATTTTTTTCAGTTACTTGCTGTGGATCCATTTAATCCAAGGCTATCAGAATTATGCAAAATATCCCAAACCTGCTTCACCATACAAGCTTTATTCCAATCTGAAGTCTTCTCAGATTTAACCCTCCTTCCTCTTTAGGAGTACAAATGCTGGCCCACTTCACCTGTTCATAGCTTTCCCATCACCATGACCATTCCAAAAGAAATTGCAGAGAAGTTTATCAATCTCATGAATCAACCCGAAGGAAGAAGAAAAGCATTAGACCAATACATAGCATAGGAATGCAGGACCGATCTAATGAGCTCAAGTCTGCCAGCCTTAGACAAGAATCTCATTTTCCAAGCCTTCAATCTGATTTGAATTTTCTCAATAATAGGTTGACAATGACTTTTCTTGATACCCAGTGAGACAAGAGGCAGCCCCAGATAAGGGCAGGGAAAGGATCCCTCATCAACATGCAGACACTCAGTAATTCTTTACTTATTCTTGATGGCAGCACCCACATAGACTTTGCTCTTATTGTGGTTAAGATGAAGACCGGAGATTTCCCCAAACTTCTCAAGAATAGTTGCAAGGTACTGAACAGAAGAGAAATCATTCTTAGGAAAATGATGATCATCTGCAAAGATAGTATGGGAGATTGAAGTAGTTCCTACATAAGGAACCTGGAGCTGACCACTGAGAAGCCCTATCCAGCAAACAAGTAAGACCTTCCATGGCAATGTAAAGAGATAAGGGGATAGGGGGTCCCCTTGTCTTATACCATTACTACTACTGAAGAAACCAATAGGGGAACATTAAAAAGGATAGAGAATTTGGGAGTTTAAGGCAGTCCTAATCCACTGAATGAAAGTTATAGGGAACTTCATGCTCTCGAACATGTGGTAATGAAGGTTCTGTTCACGGAATCAAAAGCTTTTCTTAAATCAGCCTTGAAGGTGATCTTGTTACTTTGGAAGTAGAATGCATATTTAGCCAGATCATTAGCTAAAAGGACATTGTGGTGGATACTTCTCCCCTTGTTACCTTTCTGTCTAATGAAGCTCTCCTCCAAGTGCATAGCCTGTAAGTACATATTTCTGGCTTCTTCCTCCTTGTTGATGAGTTGGGTATCAAGAGGATTAGATTGTAACTGGGATTGGATAACAACAAGTTTATTCTTGCAATTGGAAAGGCCTTCATCCACATTGCCAAACACAGCCTTATTCCAAATCTTCAGGGCTTCTTTACAGGCTTTGAGCTTTTGACACAGGCAATATTGAGGAGACCCCCTGATAGGCGCATCCCAAGCATTGCGAACAACCTCAAGAAAATCAGAGTGAGTGCTCCACATGTTAAAGTATTTGAAAGGCTTCCGGCCTTGAGTGCAATCCCGCTCAGAAGTAATGATCATGATAGAGTGGTCAAGGAATATTGAGCCCCATATTCCAGTAAAGAGTCTACAAAACTGCATAACCATTCTTGATTAATCAAGCATCTATCCAGACAAGCCATAATTCTTCGATGACTTTCCCCTCTATTGTTCCAAGATAACCAGTTACCAACAGATTTCATGTCCATGAGACCCGAGATGGAGATACAATCATTGAATTCAGTTAGCAGAGAATCAGGCACTTCCCTACCACCAACCTTTTCGTGGGGATATCTCACAGTATTGAAGTCCCCAGCAATCAGCCAAGGTAACCCATTAGAAGCAGAAGAAATATTGTTAATGTCGGACCACAGAATATTCCTCTCAGAAGCATTGTTAGAAGCATACACGCCAGTGATGTAGAACCCACAGCTGTTTCTTTTGTCCACCCCCTTAATATGCATAAACTGACTAGTAGATGAAAGCAGATCAATGTCCAAGAGATTAGGGTCCCACAATTTTTGTTTCTCTCTCTCTAGTTTTCTAGAGAGAGAAGCTCTGGGGAGAGGGTGCGCAGGTTTGAGGTTGGGGCTCACCCCCGCCCCCTTGGCGGTGGGTGGAGCTTCTCTCCGGTTTGAGGAGGGATCACTTGCCCTTGAGTTCTCTTCCCCATGGGGAAGTCTCTCTTGAGGGCTACCACCGGCTGGAACTCCTCCACCCGGGGTCTACCCAATCCCACCTCTCGGCCTGCTTCCGTTGCTGAGAAGAGAATGGCGTAAGAAGGTCTGCAGATGGTGCTTCCTCTCATGAAGGCCTTGCTTTGACTCAAGATTTTCTAGAGGGCGAGTTCTTCAGCGTGGTGATCAAAGTCAATCTGCCAGGAGATCGCACTCGAAGTTTCCCAGGTTCGTAAACATGGTCATCTTTATTGGTACTTCTGGGAATGATGGTGCTCGATCTAAGGAACTGCCCTTGAGTTCATTGAACCTCTCCTGCATGATGAAACGAAGGTAGCTGTGTTTGATGGAGAAGATGTGAGAGAGCTTCATGATGCTTGGAGGTTTGCTCTTATGGGGTACTGCATTGGATTGCGCCCTCTTTACACTGCACTTCGTGCTTTTATTCTGAATGTATGGAGGCCGAAGGGGGATATGGAACTCCTGATGAGGGAAGGAGGTTTTTTTCTTGTTGTGTTCAATCAAGAGGAGGATCTGCAAAAGGTTCTGGATGGTTTCTGGAGTATCCGGGGCACCCTCTGGTTTTGCGAAGATGGGCACCTGACCTTCAAATGGAAAAGGAGTCGTTGTGCACATTGCCGATCTGGATAAAGTTTCCTAGTCTTCCTCTTCGCTGGTGGACTACCAAGGGTCTAAGAAAGCTAGCTAGCCTCATTGGCCGTCCTCTTCACATGGACTCGCTGACTGCTAGTAGGAAGCGTCTTCTCTTTGCTCGAGTTTGTGTTCTGGTTGATGTGGAAGCCGTGTTTCCCCATGAGCTTCATGTCTTAAATGAGGATGGAAGCACTGATACAGTCCTTGTTGAGTATGAATGGAAACCAGTCCTTTGCACGGAGTGCAATTCCTTTGGTCATGGTAAAGGGGAATGTAGATCGGAGTCTAAGTCTCAGAAGAAGGTTTGGAGAGTCAAGGAAAGGAGTAACTCTTGCTCTGAATATTCAGTTCGTAATGATACTCATGGAAGCACCAATTTTCGTGATGAGGGAAACGCCAATGGAGTTGATGGCGTACCTAACCTGCATGGCAGTGTTACCTCGGATATTCCAAGCATTATGGGGAAGGAGTTTTAAATCGAGAAGGACTCAAATTGCACTACTATTGGGAAGGAAACTCTTACTATGTCCGGTGGAAGGAGATTTGTTCCAGATCTGGTGGATGGTTCCATTAGTGGCAATGCGTATATGGCTGATCATGCTAATTCGAATAGACTTATATCTCATGAGGATGAGGCTGCTCCTTTCGAAGGAAAGACTAAGAAAAGGCAGGAAATAACAAAGAAAGCTTTGGCCAGTTCCAAGCAAAAGATTCTAATCAACGATACTCCAAATCTACCTTGCAACAAAAGGAGGACAAAGTTGGTAATGAGTGTGCAACTGAGGAAGGGATACTCAAGGGAGGGAATTATGCTAACCGATTTACTGTCTTGCAAGAGTCGGTTATGGAAGCTGATGCTTGTAACCTCTATTCCATGGATTGGACAGCTAATGGAGGTAAGGGACGGAATGGTGTGCCACCATCCACGTCCACACTTGGGCACCATAGTGCCATGCAAAGCCATGCAACGACGCCAGGTATGTTAATGGGTCTTCAAATGGATAAGCTTCAAGCTAGAATCCGATCTCTTTCCCAAAGTTAAAAATGAAGATCATAGCTTGGAATGTTAGAGGTGTGAAACAAAAATGTGAATAGGCGAAGTGTTAAGAATCAATCTTAAGCTCTATGCGGATATCATTGTGCTTCTTGAGACTAGAGTTAGTGAGGGACAACATGGATAACCGAAGAAACTCTCTATTGCACCCCATTTAAACATGCTGCACAATTATAGTGATCATCTGGGGAGTGGATTTGGGTTTTTTGGAATGATACTGTTGTTCACATGCAATGTGCTAAGATCACTTCTCAGCTTATCCATCTTCATTGCACTGAGCTATCTGTCGGGAACTTGTTTTACCTTACTACCATCTATGGTTCTAACCTTGCTCATGAAAGGAAAATCCTATGGCAGGATATTCTTGCGCTCTCTACTGCTATATCCATCCCTTGGCTTCTGGTGGGGGATTATAATTGTGTTAGATTCCCTGATGAGAAGATCGGAGGCAGGCGGTTGACTCCCTCCTTCCTTCGTGACTTCAATCATTGTATTGACCTTTCTTCTTTGATGGATTTGAAATGTAAGACCCTCGAATTTCCGTCGTATTTTTCGTATTTATGTGTGTATATTGTGTGAGTATGTATGTACGTATTTACGTGGATATTAAAATAGTATAAATACGTGTACATGTGTTTATATTAAACGTAAATATGTATGTATTGCATGATGATAGTGTGAATATAATACCATGTACATATTGCATGTATAGAAGCTTGGTATGCATGGTTTTCTGCATAAATTAGGGTTCTGGCCGCAGGCCCTATTGGCGTCAATCCCCAGGCCGTTGAGGTGGTGTTAGCGTCCAGCCCTGGACGCCAACCCTAATTCCGCGTCCAGCGATCTGGACGCCAACTTCTCTGGCCTGCATGCGCAGCAGAGCTGCTGTCTTCTGAAACAAGGCATGGCAACCATTGGGGGATGTCCCCCAATGGCTCTAAGGCTGTCTAATCGGCATGGTGAGTGGGTGAGGGCCTCTCCTACATGCTGAACCCGAAATGGCCTCTCCCCACTTCTCATTTCACCCTTGCAAGAGAAGAGAAGAGGAGAGAAAAACCCTAGAGCTTTCTGTGAGAAAAACCCCTTTTTGAACCCCCAAATCCGACCCCTTGGAGGTTCATTTGAAGATCTTCTGCATCAAGGAGGAAGCTGAAGCATAGGGGAAGGCCTCCCCATCATCCCCTCGGCGAGGAGATCAACCAGGAACCCGGAGGAAGGCGATCTAGAGGAAGGTTCTGCAACTTCTTGGGACTGCCCAAGGAGGTCTTCTTCGAGCCATAAATCCTTTGGAGGAATTTTAGAGACGCAAGTGACCTATCTATGGTGTCCCCGTATGAGTCTAAGAGGTTTTTATGATTTTTGTGAAATTTTCCTCGAGTCCTAGACCCTCCATTTCACCCGAATTTCAGAGCTCGGGTCTGTGTTTTCTGCACAGACCTGAGTAGACGGCAAGGTCCCTGGACGCCCAGTTCACCCTTGGCGTCCATCGACCATGCCGCTGACTCTGAGTCAGCGGCCAGAGACCGCCGTCTAGTTCGTCAGGACAGAACAGTGAGCTGTTCTGTCCCTCTCTACGTTAATTTCGTTATGATTTCCGTGATGAGGATATATGGTATTCATATAAGCTATGTATATTGTGCATTGTGGTTGTGAATGAATGTGGTGTGATGGTGAATGTGGAAAAAATGGTGTCTTTAATCTTGTGAGCATGACTTGTAGATAATTTTGCAAACCCATGTTCCATGACTACAGTGAGTTGAATGCCTTGATTTCGGTCTAATCATGAAGATTGTGGGTCAGCATGTGTGTCTGCAAATTAGGAAACTTATCCATGTTTGTGCAATTTGTTAATAGTTTCGGTTCGATAAAATAGAAGTATGTAGAAATATTCGTAGTGTTAAATCCATAGATGTATGAATTAGGGAAATTTTTACTCTAATTTCATGCATATGTTGGTAGCTTATGGTTAAACAGCAAGTGGTAAATTGCATGATGTGTAAATTCCATGTTAACGTAAATTGTGAATAATGTGCTAATTAGGTGTTTGATTTTCTGTAAATCCTATTTAGCTCAGAAAATCTGAAAAATTGAGGGTATGATTTTGAACCCGAAAACAGCATGTGGTTAAAATTTCAGGTTAATTGAAACAGTGAATAAAAAGTTATATGTTTTCATGTGAATTGTGAATAATTCGTACATATGATCGTAATGTGATTTTATTTTGTGTTAAACCAGCATGATTAGTGTGTTACTGTGTGTTAACCTTGAAACTCTGTAGTACCATGTTAGTAAAAATAGAGGTGTTCATGTGAGTGAGAAAGTGAATGTAATGAAGAGTGTCAAGTGTAAAACCATGTGTAAAACGGTAAATGTGTAAAAGTGTAAACTGTGCCAATGTGATACTGCTTCCGAGAAGGCAGTGGAGCCGTATCAGGGAAAAGTCCCCTGAGAAAGTTCATTGTGTTAAGTGACCCTAAGGGCATTAGGGGGAAATCCTGGAGGTGGACAAGTACCACTGGTTAGGGTGGAGACTTGTTCTCCCGGTCTGCGCAGTCCAAGAGTCGCCATTGTATTGCCTAGATGGCGTCTATGTGTTATGTGATGTGAATGTGTCCTTCTTTGGTGGTTTGGACTATGTGTCACGGCACTAAAATATGTGTAAAGTGTAATGTGTAAAGTGTATGTGACCATGTGTAAATGTGTAAGTGATATGTGAATGTGTATGTGTAAAGTGAACCATGTGAAAGAGGGAACTAGTGTAAAGAAAAATGTGAAATCTTAGATATGTAAATGTGTTATAGAAACCATGTGAAACTAAATCTGAAACCAAGTGAATTCAGAAAATGCATGTTATTATTCTCATGTTTGTGTGTGCAAAAGTGTTTAGAATCCATGTTAGGAACAACAAATGAGTATGTGAGTAAAATGACATGATGGATTGTTCATGTGTTATGTTTAAGCAACGTTGTAGCTTTCATGTGTAGGTTTATAGTCATTGAACCATGTGAAACCAGCAACCTAAAGCATGATGAAAAGTTATGTATGTACTTAAGAACATGTGGAATCCATGCTAATTATGTTCCCCGTTCATGTATGTAAATTGTTCATGTCAATAGCTCTCACGTTTTGATTAAAGTCTCATGAGTGAATTGAATAGAGACCATGTGCTAGGTGAATGTTATTTTTGAAATCTGAAAGCATGCGTTATGTATAAAATTGTAGAACCTTCATGATAGGTTAAAACTTAAATGGACTAGCATGCTATGTGTTGCAAAGTGTAATGTGCGTGTAGAAACCACTAGGACTTGTACGTGTATATCATGCATAGTGTTACTTGCTGAGTCCCTGGACTCACTCCTTGCTTCGGCGTACAGGTATAGTTGGTGACACAGTACCCTCGGAGGAGGCAGCGGAGACGGACTCCGAGCGTGGAGACTAGCCAGTTTTTGAGATCTTGTGATTGTGTACTCTTAGTATGTACTTGGACATTGTATTAGAATTATCATTAAAAGAATGTAATATGTGGACATTTGTATTTCTATTTCAGCAATTAAATCATGTGAATTTTAGTTCTTTTTTGCAAATTGTAAACTGCATGTATGTTTAATGTGGATGATGAATGAATGGAGATAGTTCTCTTTACTTCCGCTACTCTGTTATATATATTCGCGTGTATCTCAGCTGTTTGTATCGTTGGGTAAATGTCCCACTGTGAGGACTCTCGCTATACCGACGTGGGTTGGTATAACCGTACCGGTGTAATGAGGGCCGTCACAGAGATTGGTATCAGAGACCACCGGTTGAGATTACACATGAATATAACTAAGTCATCATCCCCATTGCATGCTAAGTATGTCCACATGTGTAGAAAACACTAATAAGAAGTGAAAAATAGATAAGAAAATTGTTAGAAAACTTAGTAACCTAGCTCTAATAGTGGCTGAAATTTTATTACAGCCATGGCTTCCCGTGGACGACGTGGAGGTGCGCCAGCTCGCGACGACGAGCAGAGGCGTGAGGAGCGGGCGGAGCAGCAGGCCCCGGCCCCACAGGGTCCTGTGCTTCCCCCACCGCCGCCTGTGGACTATGGAGTGTTCATGCAAGGTCTGGTGCAAGTCATGCAGACCCAGGCACACACTCAGGCAGCACTCCAGGCCCAGTTGGAGGCCCAGGTATAATGATAAATCAACTAAGTAGTCTGCTATTTGAATTGTATAATATTGTGTTTATTGTATATTGCTTGTTGTTTAATGTAGCAGGCTCAGGCCCCAGCTCAGGACCGTGGTGGACTTCCCATCATGGAGCGATTCAAGAGGATGACCCCACCCTCTTTTAAGGGGGAGAGTGATCCGCTTTGGCAGAAAGCTGGATGAGGGAGACCGAGAAAATCTTCCGAGCTATCAGGTGTCCTGACGAGGACAAGGTGACCTTAGCCACCTACATGCTACAGGTATGCTTTAGTTTATGCTTGAATGTTGGTTGTCATTGTTAGTTAGAGCTTATGAAGGTGTGTTGCAGGAGAGAGCTGATGTATGGTGGTCCTCCCTACTGCGTACGCGCTTCGAGGACGGAGCAGTAGATGTGGCATGGGACGCGTTCGTGAGGCTCTTCCGAGCCAAGTTCGTCCCAGAGCACATCCAGGACAAGATGGAGCAAGAATTCCTTTCCCTGACGCAAGGATCGATGACCGTCCTAGAATACGAGGCAAGGTTTTCTGAACTCTCTAAATATGCACCGCACATAGTAGAGGATGAGCGCAGGAAGACCAAGAAATTCGTAATGGGTCTCAAACCATCACTGAGGACGAGGCTCGTGGCGTTCGACCACCGCACGCTAGACGAGGCCCTCAGCGCAGCCTGCAGACAGGAGGGAGAAATGGAGCAGTATCTAGAGGAGAAGAAGGCATCGCAGAAGAGGCCGGCAGCAACTTTCCAGCGGCAAGACAAGAGGAAGACGGTGTACCAGACACCGCAGAAACAAGTGGCAGTCAGCAACTATCAGGTACCCTCTGTACGTTCCCCCGGTGCGAAGAAGGAGTGTCCCCATTGTGGGAAGACCCATGGAGGTTCGGAGTGTTGGTTATAGCGGGTAGATGCCTAAAGTGTGGGAGCAGCGACCACAAGATCAAGGATTGCCCGAGGCTTCAGCAGGAAGCTCAGCGAGGAGCGCCAGTACCAGCAGTAGCGGCAGCCGCGCCAGCTACAGGACGACCAGGAAGGCCTCGAGCCCCAGCTCGAGTGTTTGCGTTAGCTCGTGAGGACGCCGAGCAGGCGGAGCATGTCACCGAAGGTACAGTTTTACTTTTCGGTGTGCACGCTCGGGTTTTGTTTGACACGGGTGCTACTCACTCGTTCATTTCCGAGCGGTTCGCTAGGCAGTTAGCCCTAGAGTCAGGCATAGAGTCTGAGGAGTTAGAGGTCCCTTTGTCTGTGCACACCCCTGCGGGCACGGTATCGACTAGGAAGTGCATTCCGTCGTTACCTGTGTGCATTGAGGATAGGTTCCTAGATGGGTGTTTCTTCTTGCTAAAGATGAAGGATTATGATTGTATCCTTGGTCTGGATTGGCTAGAGGAGCACTATGCGTTAGTGGATTGTCGAAGGAAGAAGATTGTTTTCCGCATTCCTGGCGAGGACGAGTTCTCTCATCCCTTGCCAAAGAACTTAGCGGGAAAGTTAGTCATCTCTGCCATGAAGGCGATGCGCATGGTGAACAAGGGTTGTGACGCATTTCTTGCCAGCGTTATGCTAGTACCCGATGCTGGTTCGTCACTGACTCTTGCAGAGATCGATGTGGTGCAGGACTTTCCAGATGTCTTTCCCGATGACTTGTCTGGATTGCCACCGGATAGGGAGATAGAGTTCACTATAGAGTTGCTTCCAGGCACCTCTCCTATCTCGAAGGCCCCATATCGGATGGCCCCTGCAGAATTAGCCGAGTTGAGGAAGCAATTGCAGGAATTGCTCGATAAGGGATTTATTCGCCCCAGTGTTTCCCCTTGGGGCGCACCTGTATTATTCGTCAAGAAGAAAGACGGGTCACTTCGGTTGTGCATCGATTATAGGAAGCTAAACCAGGTGACGGTGAAGAACAGGTATCCCTTACCTCGGATTGATGATCTGTTTGACCAGTTGCGAGAGGCATCAGTCTTTTCCAAGATTGACTTGCGATCTGGTTATCATCAGTTGAAGATTAGGAGTGAGGATGTGTCCAAGACGGCATTTAGAACCCGTTATGGACATTATGAGTTTTTGGTTCTTCCTTTCGGATTGACCAACGCCCCTGCAGCGTTCATGGATCTCATGAACCGGGTGTTTAGTCCGTATTTAGATAGCTTTGTGTTGTGTTTATTGATGACGTGTTGGTCTATTCTCCGGATGAGGCCACACATCGTCAGCATTTGAGGTTAGTCTTAGAGGTTCTCCGTGAGCACAAACTGTATGCAAAGTACAGCAAGTGCGAGTTCTGGTTGCGCGAGGTTCACTTTCTCGGGCATGTTATCTCCGGCGCTGGTGTAGCTGTTGATCCAGCAAAGATCCAGGCAGTTATGGATTGGGATGTTCCCAAGACTCCTTCGGAGATTCGTAGTTTCCTTGGGTTAGCTGGTTACTATCGGCGATTCATTGAGGGTTTCTCATCCATCGCCGCCCCTATGACAAAGCTGACCAGAAAGGGTGAGAAGTTTGTATGGTCTGAGGCATGTGAGCGCAGCTTTCAGCTATTGAAGGCTAAGCTTACTTCTGCTCGGTATTGGTATTGCCCAGTGGTCTAGAAGGCTTTGCCATTTATACGGATGCATCTCAGATTGGTTTAGGCTGTGTGCTCATGCAGCAAGAGAGGGTAGTAGCTTATGCTTCTCGTCAGTTGAAGGAGCATGAGAGGAACTATCCGACTCATGATTTAGAGCTAGCAGCTGTGGTTCATGCACTAAAGATCTGGAGGCACTATCTTTATGGTGTCAGATTTGAGGTGTTTACCGACCACAAGAGCTTGAGGTATCTTTTCTCCCAAAAGGAATTAAACCTGAGGCAGAGAAGATGGATTGAGTTCTTGAAGGACTATGACTTCGACCTTCAGTATCATCCTGGAAAGGCGAACGTCGTAGCGGATGCTCTTAGTAGGAAGAGGTCTTCGCTCCAGCAGGATTGGAAGATGTTGGAGGATGCAGCGTGCTCTATGACCGAGTTAGAGCCATCGTTGTGTCAGGCTTTTGTAGCTCAGCTATCCCTTAGATCCTCAGTCTTGGATGAGGTGATTGAGCAGCAGAAAGCCGATCCTAGATTGTTAGAGTTAGTGGGTAAGGCGGGCATTGCTCGTGATGAGGACGGTGTGATTAGATTTCAGCACCGTGTTTGTGTCCCTGATGTAGTAGATGTCCGTGAGCATGTGTTAGCGGAGGCTCATAGATCGCGATTTCTATTCATCCGGGTAACACTAAGATGTATCAAGACCTGAAGAGATCATTTTGGTGGTCCGGCATGAAGAAGGATGTTGCGGATTATGTGTCTAGATGTCTAGTTGTCAGCAGGTGAAAGCCGAGCGGCAGCGACCATCCGGCCTTATGCAGAGGATGGATATCCCCGTATGGAAGTGGGAAGCTGTCACTATGGATTTCGTATCGGGTTTGCCTCGATCTAGAAGAGGCAATGACTCGATTTGGGTAGTTGTAGATAGATTCTCGAAGACTGCTCATTTCTTGCCTATGAAGAAGAAGCAGTCAGTAGAGAGCTTAGCTAGATTGTATGTTAGCGGTATCGTTAGATTGCATGGTGTGCCGAAGTCGATCATTTCGGATCGAGATCCGAGATTTACTTCGAGGTTGTGGAAGGGTCTTCAGGATGCGTTAGGTTCGGAGCTTAAGCTCAGTTCGGCGTTTCATCCCCAGACCGATGGATAGTCCGAGAGGACTATCCAGACGCTCGAGGACATGTTGAGAGCGTGTGTTCTGGATTGGAAGGATGATTGGGAGCGTCATTTACCTCTTGTGGAGTTCGCATACAACAACAGCTTTCATACTAGTATTGGAATGGCTCCATTCGAGGCGTTGTATGGTAGGCCCTGTAGATCTCCTTTATGTTGGGAGGAGACTGGTGATAGGCAGTTGATCGGACCGGAGTTGGTTCAGGAAACTTCGGATAAGATTCAGCTTATCAGGAAAAGGCTTGTTGCGGCACAGGATAGGCAGAAGAGTTATGCCGACAACAGGAGAAAGGATTTGGAGTTTGATGTTGGCGATCATGTCTTCTTGAAGACATCGCCTACTCGTGGAGTTGTCAGATTTGGCAGGCATAACAAGCTAAGCCCTAGGTTCATTGGCCCATATGAGATTCTCCGACGTTTGGGCAACGTGGCGTACGAGCTAGCTTTACCCCCAGCTTTGGCTAGCGTTCACCCGGTATTCCACGTATCTATGCTCAGGAAGTATGTCCGAGATCCGTCTCATGTGATTAGTCATGAGCCAGTGGAGATCCAGCCAGATCTTTCATATGTCGAGCAGCCAGTAGCCATTCTTGACCGGAAGGTTCAGCATCTCCGGAACAAGAGTATCGCGTCGGTGAAAGTTCTATGGCGGAACTTCTCGCGTGAGGAGGCTACGTGGGAGCTTGAGGATGCGATGAAGAAGAAGTATCCCCTTTTGTTTGAGTAGTGTCGTTCTAACTTCGAGGACGAAGTTTTCTTTAAGGGGGAGAGGGTGTAAGACCCTCGAATTTCCGTCATATTTTCATATTTGTGTGTATATTGTGTTGAGTATGTATGTACGTATTTACGTGGATATTAAAATAGTATAAATACGTGTACATGTGTTTATATTAAACGCAAATAATGTATGTATTGCATGATGATAGTGTGAATATAATACCATGTACATATTGCATGTATAGAAGCTTGGTATGCATGGTTTTCTGCATAAATTAGGGTTCTGGCCGCAGGCCCTATTGGCGTCAATCCCCAGGCCGTTGAGGTGGTGTTAGCGTCCAGCCCTGGACGCCAACCCTAATTCCGGCGTCCAGAGATCTGGACGCCAACTTCTCTGGCCTGCATGCGCAGCAGAGCTGCTGTCTTCTGAAACAAGGCATTGCAACCATTGGGGGGATGTCCCCCAACGGCTCTAAGGCTGTCTAATCGGCATGGTGAGTGGGTGAGGGCCTCTCCTACATGCTGAACCCGAAATAGCCTCTCCCCACTTCTCATTTCACCCTTGCAAGAGGAGAGAAGAGGAGAGACAAACCCTAGAGCTTTCTGTGAGAAAACCCCCTTTTTGAACCCCCAAATCCGACCCCTTGGAGGTTCATTTGAAGATCTTCTGCATCAAGGAGGAAGCTGAAGCATAGGGGAAGGCCTCCCCATCATCCCCTCGGCGAGGAGATCAACCAAGAACCCGGAGGAAGGCGATCTAGAGGAAGGTTCTGCAACTTCTTGGGACTGCCCAAGGAGGTCTTCTTCGAGCCATAAATCCTTTGGAGGAATTTTAGAGAGGCAAGTGACCTATCTATGGTGTCCCCGTATGAGTCTAAGAGGTTTTTATGATTTTTGTGAAATTTTCCTCGAGTCCTAGACCCTCCATTTCACCCGAATTTCAGAGCTCGGGTCTGTGTTTTCTGCACAGACCTGAGTAGACGGCAAGGTCCCTGGACGCCCAGTTCACCCTTGGCGTCCATCGACCATGCCGCTGACTCTGAGTCAGCGGCCAGAGACCGCCGTCTAGTTCGTCAGGACAGAACAGTGAGCTGTTCTGTCCCTCTCATACGTTAATTTCGTTATGATTTCCGTGATGAGGATATATGGTATTCATATAAGCTATGTATATTGTGCATTGTGGTTGTGAATGAATGTGGTGTGATGGTGAATGTGGAAAAAAATGGTGTCTTTAATCTTGTGAGCATGACTTGTAGATAATTTTGCAAACCCATGTTCCATGACTACAGTGAGTTGAATGCCTTGATTTCGGTCTAATCATGAAGATTGTGGGTCAGCATGTGTGTCTGCAAATTTAGGAAACTTATCCATGTTTGTGCAATTTGTTAATAGTTTCGGTTCGATAAAATAGAAGTATGTAGAAAGGAATTCGTAGTGTTAAATCCATAGATGTATGAATTAGGGAAATTTTGTACTCTAATTTCATGCATATGTTGGTAGCTTATGGTTAAACAGCAAGTGGTAAATTGCATGATGTGTAAATTCCATGTTAACGTAAATTGTGAATAATGTGCTAATTAGGTGTTTGATTTTCTGTAAATCCTATTTAGCTCAGAAAAATCTGAAAATTGAGGGTATGATTTTGAACCCGAAAACAGCATGTGGTTAAAATTTCAGGTTAATTGGAACAGTGAATAAAAAGTTATATGTTTTCATGTGAATTGTGAATAATTCGTACATATGATCGTAATGTGATTTTATTTTGTGTTAAACCAGCATGATTAGTGTGTCTACTGTGTGTTAACCCTTGAAACTTTGTAGTACCATGTTAGTAAAAACAGAGGTGTTCATGTGAGTGAGAAAGTGAATGTAATGAAGAGTGTCAAGTGTAAAACCATGTGTAAAACAGTAAATGTGTAAAAGTGTAAACTGTGCTAATGTGATACTGCTTCCGAGAAGGCAGTGGAGCCGTATCAGGGAAAAGTCCCCCTGAGAAAGTTCATTGTGTTAAGTGACCCTAAGGGCATTAGGGGGAAATCCTGGAGGTGGACAAGTACCACTGGTTAGGGTGGAGACTTGTTCTCCCGGTCTGCGCAGTCCAAGAGTCGCCATTGTATTGCCTAGATGGCGTCTATGTGTTATGTGATGTGAATGTGTCCTTCTTTGGTGGTTTGGACTATGTGTCACGGCACTAAAATATGTGTAAAGTGTAATGTGTAAAGTGTATGTGACCATGTGTAAATGTGTAAGTGATATGTGAATGTGTATGTGTAAAGTGAACCATGTGAAAGAGGGAACTAGTGTAAAGAAAAATGTGAAATCTTCGATATGTAAATGTGTTATAGAAACCATGTGAAACTAAATCTGAAACCAAGTGAATTCAGAAAATGCATGTTATTATTCTCATGTTTGTGTGTGCAAAAGTGTTTAGAATCCATGTTAGGAACAACAAATGAGTATGTGAGTAAAATGGCATGATGGATTGTTCATGTGTTATGTTTAAGCAACGTTGTAGCTTTCATGTGTAGGTTTATAGTCATTGAACCATGTGAAACCAGCAACCTAAAGCATGATGAAAAGTTATGTATGTACTTAAGAACATGTGGAATCCATGCTAATTATGTTCCCCGTTCATGTATGTAAATCGTTCATGTCAATAGCTCTCACGTTTTGATTAAAGTCTCATGAGTGAATTGAATAGAGACCATGTGCTAGGTGAATGTTATTTTTGAAATCTGAAAGCATGCGTTATGTATAAAATTGTAGAACCTTCATGATAGGTTAAAAACTTAAATGGACTAGCATGCTATGTGTTGCAAAGTGTAATGTACGTGTAGAAACCACTAGGATTTGTACGTGTATATCATGCATAGTGTTACTTGCTGAGTCCCTGGACTCACTCCTTGCTTCGGCGTACAGGTATAGATGGTGACACAGTACCCTCGAAGGAGGCAGCGGAGACGGACTCCGAGCGTGGAGACTAGCCAGTTTTTGAGATCTTGTGATTGTGAAACTCTTAGTATGTACTTGGACATTGTATTAGAATTATCATTTAAAAGAATGTAATATGTGGACACTTGTATTTCTATTTCAGCGAATTAAATCATGTGAATTTTAGTTCTTTTTTTGCAAATTGTAAACTGCATGTATGTTTAATGTGGATGATGAATGAATGGAGATAGTTCTCTTTACTTCCGCTACTCTGTTATATATATTCGCGTGTATCTCAGCTGTTTGTATCGTTGGGTAAATGTCCCACTGTGAGGACTCTCGCTATACCGACGTGGGTTGGTATAACCGTATCGGTGTAACGAGGGCCGTCACATGAAAAGTGTGGGGAACACTCTATCTTGGTGCAACAACTTTGTTGGGTCTAGAAGGATTGCCTGTCGTCTGGATAGAGCTTTGATTAACCATTGTTGGCTGGATGCCTATCCTAACAGCTATGTCGCTTATGGAGATAAGCTTCACTCTGATCATACTCAACTCACTATTTTTACTGATGAGATGGTAGGAAGGGGTCCGAAACCTTTCAAATTTTTCTCTATGTGGGTGCAGCATCCCTCCTTTTTGTTTACTGTGGAGAAGGCCTGGAATATTCCCATTACTGGAACCCCTCTTTTTGTTCTTTGTCAGAAACTACGGGCAGTCAAGGCGGCTTTGAAGATCTGGAATCATACTGAATTTGGCATTGTTTATCGTAAGGTGGAATGTGCCACTATTGCTCTTCAGCAGGCCGAGCATGATCTAGCTGCTAATCCCATGAATGATGATTACATTGTTAAAGAAAAGAATGCTCGTGATGATTACATTCGTTGCTTACAAATGGAGACTTCTTATGATGTGCAGCAAGCAAAGCAACACTGGCTCACTCAGACGGATGATAACACAAAGTTCTTCTATGCTAGCATTAAGGGAAGGAGAATGATAAACACCATTAGAAGATGCAAATTGCCTAATGGAAGTATGAATGATGATATGAAGAAGATTAAAGATCATGCTCAAGATTTCTACTACAATATTCTGAACCAAAACCATACTCATGCAGATCTAGATTTTGAAGCTACAAGAATGCTTTCTGAGGATGACAGGAATACTATCATGAGGCCCTTTACTGATTCAGAGATTACTGAAGTTGTCATGTCTGCACCTCGTAATAAAAGCCCAGGCCCAGATGGATTTTCTGCTGAATTCTTTCAAAATTGTTGGAATTCGGAGGAAAGGTTGGTTGGGGAGAATGGGTGTGGAAAGGGCCAACAGTTCAGAGATTCTCCCTTACTTGTTGGTAAGCCATTTTGCATAAGCTTCCTACCATTAATAACTTGAAGAAAAGAGGCTTCCAGCTGCCTAGCCGCTGCATTCTTTGTTGTCATTCGGAGGAAAGTGAAGACCACCTCTTCTTTAATTGCACTTACTCTACTAAGGTTTGGGGAGAGATTCTACACAGATTACATATCCATCGGCCTCCGCGTGATTCCATTCTACAGGAAATTCATTCCTTAAGATATAGTTTCACACATGATGGAGGTGCCACTTCTCTTGCTCGTCTTCTGTTTTGGGCGGCTATATGGTGGATCTGGAAGGAAAGGTGCAACAGGACTTTTGAGGGTGTTACTACTTCAACCTTCCATCTCTATTTGTCTATCATCCAGGATGTTCGTAGTTGTATGGACGCATTACCATACACTAGCAAGATATCTGGTCGATCTAAAGCCCTTTGCAAAAGATTCAATATTACTTTGAAAACTATAGAGTAGGCTTCATGTGTTGCTCTGGGGATAGTCACTCGCATGTAGTGTCATCTCTAGTTTTGTTGGGCTTCTGCTCTTTCTTAGTCTTTGAGTGATCCCACTTGAAGACTGTCTAATGTATATTGATTCTTCTCATTAATATATTTCCATTGGTTGATCGACCAAAAAAAAAAAACCTTATGAAGGGTGATGTTCTTGCTGCGGTTCACTATTTTTTCAATGGAGGTAGATGGCTCAGACAGGTAAATCACACTTTCATCTCTCTTATTCCCAAGGGTGAAAATGCGGATTCCTTTGATCAGTTCAGGCCCATATCCTTGTGCAATTTTCTGTACAAGATCTTTACAAAACTTGTTGCTAACCGAATGCAAAGAATTATGCCTCATATTATTAGCAACAATCAGTCTGCTTTTATTAAAGGTCGCAGGATACAAGATAGCATTCTCCTAGCTAATGATCTTGTGAGAGATATCCATTACAAGCACCGAGGTAGTTTACTTTGCATGAAAGTTGATCTTCGGAAAGCTTTTGATTCGGTAAATCGTAGCTTTATTCTCCTCATGTTGAAGAAGATGGGTTTTCCTGACCAATGGATTCAGTGGATTCAAGTCCTCACTAATTCTGCCACTTTCTCTGTGTTACTTAATGGAAGCTCGGTGGGGTTTTTTCCCTCTTCTAATGGCATCCGTCAGGGAGATCCATTATCCCCTACTTATTTTGTGTTGCTATGGAAGGCTTGTCCCTAATGATTGAGAAGAAAATAAAGGAAGGATCCTTGCATGTTCCCACTTATGGAGGTACAAGTCTGTCTCATTTGGTTTTTGCTGATGATCTTCTCCTCTTCATGAAACCAAATATTACATCTGCTCGTTGCATGGCTAGCATTCTTGAAGAATTTTACAACTGCTCGGGTCTTCAGCTTAATGTCTCTAAGAGTATGGTTTTCATTGGAGCGAAGGTCCATCACAAGGGTCCCCTACTAGATGCCTTGAAAGTTCAAGAGGGAAATCTGCCATCTACATATTTGGGTCTTCCTTTGTTCTCCACCCGTTTAACGCTATTCATTGCAGACCAATCCTTCAAAAAATCAGCAAGCGCATTGCTTCATGGAAAACTAGATTGCTCTCTAGAGCTGGCCGACTGGAACTGATTCGTTCAGTTCTGAACTCTTATGCTCTTTACTGGGCTGCTTCTTTCCTTCTCCCTAAGGGGTTGACTGGTGAGGTGGAGAGGATGTTGAGGAATTTCTTCTGGCGAATACAAGCCCTTTCACTTAGTGAAGTGGAATCAGATTTGTAGGCCAAAGGATGAGGGCGGCCTGGGTATAAGACGCCTTGAAGATTGGAACTCTACTGTTATCACCATGCAACTTTGGAGAATCCTATCTACTCATGACACTTTATGGTACCAATGGGTGAATAGCAGATACCTTAAGGAGGCGTCTATTTGGTCTGTTCAATCTCAGCCTTATCACTCTCATGCCTGGAAAGGTATTCTGAAGGTTAGGGACTGGTTGCTTCCTCATGTGACTTATGTGGTTGGTTCTGGGAGAAGTATTAACTTTTGGGAGGACCCATGGATTGATGGACATTCTATTCACTCTCTAGGAGGTCAGTATATTAGAATCATCCTTGGACTGCCGCTGTCCACTACAGTTAGCTACTTCATTCAGGACGGGAGATGGTGTCTTCCTACTCCAACATCCCTTGAAATGATGGAAATCTGGCCGCGGATTCTTCAAATCCCAATTTCTGCTCACCATGAAGACTCTATTGTTTGGAAGCATAAAGAAGGTGTCACCAGCAACAAGTACATCTATGACTTGAGAAGAATAACCGCCCCTAAGGTCCCTTGGCATCAACTTGTCTGGCAGCGGCCTACTAATCAAAAGCAATCTCTCTTTGTCTGGCAGGCTTTGATGAGTGGTATCCCGACTTTTGATGTCCTCCAAAGGCGTGGACTTCAAGGGCCTAGCATCTGTTCCTTATGTCATCAACATGAAGAAAATATCAACCACCTTTTCTTCCAGTGTTCTTATAGTTCCTGGATTTGGTCTCAACTCTTGCATAGGTTGGATATCCATAGAAGACTGAGAGATTCACTTCTTGCAGAAAGTGAAGCCTTAATCAGAAGTTTTTGCGCCCCTGGGGCCAGGAGGAAAATTGCTTTTGTTTGCTTCCGTGCTGCTATATGGTGGGTATGGAAGGAGAGATGCTCCCGTATTTTTGATTCCAAAATTCGAAGCCGAATGCAGGTTCTTCTTTCCACTCTTTCTGACATAAGAAGTATTACTGAGTTTCATACTCAGAAGGGTCCTCCATCTCCAAAGACTCAAAGAACTCTGAGAAATTTCATTTTAAAAAAACTTTAAGAAGTGGGATCAATATGTTTACATACTTGATCCATTTGGTTCTTGTGTTCTAGCATCTCTATTGATTCATAGCTATCGGCTTGTGATAGCATGAATTTCATCTTGTACATATTATTTTCCTGTCTTATTTAATACAAAATCCCGGTATTACTTACCAAAAAAAAAAAAGAGATTAGGGTCCCACATGATCCAAATTCGACCAGCATGAAGATCAAAATCATTTGTTAAAAGGTTGGCCTCAGGCCAGATGGAATTCTTTCGAGTAGCTACATGGATTGATTTTATTTTTGTTTCAACAATAATGGCTATATCACAAGCATAAGCTGCCCACAATTAATAACTTGAGGAAGTGGGGTTTTATTATTGCAAGCAGATGTATTCTATGTTATAATGCTGAGGAAGATGAAGATCATATTTTCTTTCGCTGCCCATACACTATATTTGTTTGGGGGGAGATCATCCAGCGTATGAGCATTACAAGACTTCCCCGCCAGAACATCCTGGAAGAAACGCACGCCCTCAGATCCAGCTTTAAAATCGATGGTTTTGGAACTTGCTTAGCTCGCCTCCTCTTTAGAGCTTGTATTTGGTGGATTTGGAAAGAAAGATGCACTAGAACATTTGAAGACATAAAGACTTCTCCTATCCATACTACTTTATCTATCATTGAGGATGTTCGGAGTTGCTTAGAGGCCAGGTGTTTCGGCCTTGTTCTTTCGGGTCGGTCAAAAAACTTTGTGAAAAGTTCAATATTAGTTTGAATAAACCCATGTAAACTCCTTTTTGGAGTGTTTCTCTTTATAGGAATGGCATCTCTTGTGGTGTCATCCTATTTTTGTTTTCTCTTTCTAGACTATAGGTTTCTCAACCTTTAGTCCGTTTGTACTTTCAGTTCTTTGCTCCTTTCATTAATTTATTCATTTCTGGTTGACCGACCAAAAAAAAATGGCTATATCACAAGCATAAGATCTAATTATCTTATTTAACTCCCTGCATTTCTCATGCTTATTAATACCCCTCACATTCCATGTTATTATCTTCATAATAAAAAACAAGAATAAGGCAAGATAGAACAACTATTTTCCAGGTTTATCCCTTGGCTTCCCACCCTTGGGAAAAATTCAGTCCATCTCATCTACAGATTGCAGATTTTTGAATTTAACAATACCTTGAATAGTAGCTCCACCTTGATTTCCTTGCATTGATGGTTTGTTTCCTCCTTTGTCCAACCGTGTGGTGGCTGCGCTACTCCTCTTGTCCGATCCTTGCTTGTTACCTCCTTTGGCCAAGTCGTCACCAGATCCTGAATGGTTAGAAGATGCCATAGTATCCACGTCCACGATTTGCTGGGATTTATAAGGAATTGGAGTTTCCTTACAATAGGTAGCGTCCATCCCATCTTTAGAGTGCGGGCCACAAGGATCTTGCATGGGACCATTGCAATTATTGGAAGCACCATCCTTGGCATGCAGACGTGCCATGCAATCTTCTGAATTGGTTTCTCCCGATGTCGCTTCTTTCCCAAGTGTGGGTATCATGCTTTGCTTTAACACGGTTGTACCTTCTCTTGGGCGATTAAGAACTTTCGGGCGCCACTCCTTCTTTGAAGATCTGTGAACAGACTTGCACTCACCACCGCCATGGCCAAAGGAGTTGCACTCCTTGCACAAGACGGGCTTCCACTCATACTCCACCGCAACAACATCGAAGGAACCATCTTCATTCCTTATGGAGACTTGGGGAGGGAAAGCTGCTTCAACATCCACCAAGAGACAGACACGCGCAAAGTGCAGTCGCTTCCTCTTTGCAGTTAAAGAGTCCATATGCAATGGACGACCCAATAAACTTGATATCCTGCTCAGCCCATGGGCAGTCCACCACCGAAGAGGAAGACCCAGGAAACGAACCCAGACTGGCAGATTGCAGAGAGACTCCTTTTCCATTTCGAGATCTGGAGTCCATCTTCGGAGAACAAGAGGATGCCTACGTATACACTAGAAACCATCAAGAGCGAGTTTCAAGTCTTCTTCCTGGTTGAAGACAACAAGGAAGAACCCACCGTCGCGCATGAGAAGCTCTACATCTCCTTTAGGTTTCCAGAAGTTATGTATGAATGAAAGGAGGGCCGAGTAGATTGGTTTGATTCCGATGCAATAGCCCATGATGGCAAATCTCCAGGACTCTTGCAGTTCCTTGACATCTTCCCCTTCGAACACTGCGAACTTCTTTTCTTCTAAGCATGATGGTTCGATAAACTCCAGAGTTTCCTCTTGCACTAAAGTGCCCCCATGCCCTCCGAACAGAGAAGCCCAAGGACGTCGAACCATGGAAACTCTAGAGCGAGATCTCCCTAAGCGTTGATCTCCACGCACTGGGTGGCGGCCTCTAAGCGAGGGGGGATCACCTTGTGGGGGAACTCCTACCGAAGAGGTTCCCGCCGCGGTGTAGCCATGAGAGGCACTTGGAGGGAGAACCTCCATGCACCCCTTAGGGGCAAACCCCACGAGACCTCCCAAGGAGAGAACAAAACCTCAGAGCTTCTCTCTCTAGAATCGCCTAGAGAGAGAGTCTATAATTCACATTCAAGTCTGCATGTTGTTTATTTTTGCTACATCTTTATTTTTCAGAAAAATGTCGCTTGCAAACCCACTCTGTAGCATATTAGATGCCAATCGTCTCACTGGTCCTAACTACGCTGATTGGCTTGGAAACCTAAGAATTGTTCTTATAGTGGAGAAAATTGTGCATGTCCTCGATGAGATTGTGGTCGAGCCAGTGGAAGGGACTAAGGAGGAAGTTATTTCTCACTATAAGAAGTATAAGGACTCGGTTCTTGCTCAATGTTATATGTTAGCCTCTATGACTCACGAGCTGCAAAGATAGCATGAAAATATGGATGCTCAATCCATCATGCTGCATTTCCGCACCTTGTTTGAGGAGCAAGGACGGACTCAAAGATACGAGATATCAAAGAGTCTATTTAGGATGAGGATGACAGAAAGGGCATCAGTTTAGAACCACGTCCTAAAGATGATTGAGTAGATCAAGAAGCTCATAGGTTTAGGACTTGTCCTCGAGGATGACCTGTGCGTGGATCTAATACTTCAATCCCTTCCAGATTCCTTTTCACAATTCATTATGAATTTCAATATGAACAAGATAATGGCAACTAGGGGTGAACATGGTCCGGTTCGGTCCGGTTCACCCCTTATTTTTTACCAAACCGATTACTGTAGCAAACTGAACCGGACCGAACTGGTTCGGTTTGGTTTGAACCGAAATTTCAAAAAAAAAATAGGTTTTTGCGGCCGCCCGCGGGAGTGGATCTCGCGACCTCCGCGAGGTCCGCGCGAACAGAGGGCGGGGCTGACCATTGCGCTACATGCGCCTTTAAGTATGTATGTTATACTAATTTATTATATACACATATTAAGTTTAAATTAGACACACAAAAAATGTTTGCGCGCGGCAGTCGCGAGATTCGATCTCGCGACCTCCGCCGCACAGAGGGCGCGCCTCCAAGCCTCCGACCACTGCGCCACATATGTTTTTTTGTATATATGTATTATTTAATTAATTATATATATATATATATATATATATATTCGGTTCATTTCGGTTTCCCAACTCAAAACCGAACCGAACCGTAAGGCTCATGAAACCAAACCGAACCGAACCGGTCAGTTCGGTTCGGTTTTTCAGTTTCGACCAAATAATGAACACCCCTAGTGGCAACCCTGCCTGAGCTCCTTAATATGTTGAGGGAAGCTGAGGGTTCCATTAAGAAGGAGAAGCCAGTTCTCCATGTTGATGTGATCAACAAGAAGAGGAAGGCACAGAAGACCTTTAAGAAGGGCAAAAGCAAAGGCCACAAAGCGGGCAAGGCAATGGTTGCCAAGAAAGACCCAGCCAAGGACAAAGGAAAGTGCTTCCACTGTGGCAAGGATGGGCATTGGAAGAGGAACTGCAAGGAATACCTTGCAGAAAAGGCAAAGCAGAATCTTGGAGAAGCTTTAGGTATATTCATGATTGATCTCCATTAGTCAGAAAATTATGATAATGCATGGGTATTAGATACCGCATGTGCATCTCATATTTGCAATTCGTTGCAGGTTCTGACAAAGTGTAGGAGACTGGCAAAGGGTGTGGTTGACTTAAGAATGGGGAATGGTGCAAAAGTTGTTGTTGTTGCTGTCGGTGAAGTCAACCTGCTACTACCTCGTGGAGCCGCACTTGTGTTGGATAAATGTTACTTTGTTCCTACTATCATCAAAAACATTATTTCCATTTCATGTTTAACTAAAAATGGATATAAGTTTGTTTTTGAGAACAATGCTTGTTCACTGATTTTGGATGATGAGATTATTAGTAAAGGAATATTGTTCAATGGTTTGTTTACATTAGATGTTACTTTACATGTCATGAATGTTAGTACGTCTAAAAGAAAGAGAGATGAGGTGAACGAGACTTACCTATGGCATTGTAAGCTAGGTCATATCCATGAATGTAGAATTCAAAGGTTATTAAAGGATGGATATTTAGACCCATTTGATTATGAATCATATGCAACCTGTGAATCTTGCCTTCAAGGAAAATTGACCAACTCTTCATTTAGTGGAACTGGAGAGAGAGCTTCTGAGTTAATAGAACTCATACATACTGATGTATGTGGACCTATGTCCATACAAGCCAGAGGAGGATATTCTTACTTCATTAAATTCACTGATGACTTCTCAAGGTACGAACATGTGTAATTAATGAAGTACAAGTCTAAGGCTTTTGAAAAATTCAAAGAATATAAGAATGAAGTAGAAAATTAGACTGGAAAGAGTATCAAGATTCTTCGTTCAGATCGAGGAGGAGAGTACTTGAGTATAGAGTTCACCCAATTTCTAAAGGACCATGGGATTCTATCCCAATGGACTCCTCCTCATACACCTCAGCTCAATGGTGTATCGGAAAGGAGGAATCACACACTATTGGATATAGTGCGATCCATGATGAGTTTTGCCAACCTACCCATATCATTTTGGGGATATGCCCTACAAACCGTAGCTTACCTTCTGAACAGAGTTCCAACTAAGATGGTAGTGTCTACTCCATATGAGATATGGAAAGGGAAGAAGCCCGATCTTAAAGTTATTAAGATTTGGGGCTGCCCTGCCCACGTTAAGAGACACAATCCCGATAAATTGGAATGAAGGTCAGAACAATGCATATTCATGGGATACCCCAAAGAAACTTGTGGGTATTACTTCTATCACCCTGAGGACCAAAAGGTCTTTATTGCCAAGAGAGCAGTGTTTCTCTAGAAGGAACATATTCTTGGTGGAGACAGTAGGAGTGCGATAGAATTGAGTGAGGTTGGGGAACCTAGCTCAAGCACCATTCTGCAAAAAGAATCTGTTGAAGTACCTATTACACAAATTCTAAATTTGCGTAGGTCAAGTAGAGGTCCTATCCCTCTTGAAAGATATCCGGGACATATCAAGGGACAAGACTCCGAGGATATTGATCCTCAAACCTACGAGGAAGCTATTATAAGCATAAACTCCAGAAATGGCAAGAGGCCATGAATTCTGAGATGAATTTCATGTACTCCAATGGTCCATTGGCCCAATTAAGATATTGGGTCATTAATATATAATGTCGGGAGTCTCTCCAACACTTTTATTAAATGTTTGGTTGCGTCGTATTTTCGTGTTAACGGTTTTCCGACTTGTTTCCTAATTTAGATAATTGGTCACAATAACTCTTAAACCTAGTCCAAATGATTTTTATTGACCCAAATTTCTTGATGGGTCATTAGAAGATATTATTTGAAGCCCATATATGATTTTTATTTAATTTTCTGACTCATCCAAGTACGTGTGATAATGATTTTTCGACTTATTCATGAATTACGATAATAAGTCGTGAAACACTTTAAACTTGGCTAATCCGATTTTTCTTGGCCTGAATTTCTTTGTGAAACTTTTAGTAAAAATGTTTGGGGTTGATTTATATTTTTTACGGATTTTTTCGATGTGTTTTAGCTCATACGATAATGATATGTATGTTTAAATACTCTGATATTATGGAAATTATTTATTTCCATTTATTTTGAATTTTTATGTAATTAAAATTTCTGGGGTGCTACATACACTCTTAGGGATCAGTACGATCTAAATAGCCTTAGTGTTTCCTTCTTATCTTGTGATCACGCCGGACTATCTAGCTAGTGTTCGCAGCACGGCTAGTGGGCGGTGGTGACTTCTTCTAACAGACTGCCAGCACATGACCTGGTGTTGTGCAACTGTTACTATCGTGGTTTAACGTTGTTTTACGATTATACCCCTATCTCATCTACTATCCTTGTACTCTCATCTATTCACGTTCACTCTACTATCTCGTCTATTCATGTAGTACTCTCTTGAGAGTCTTGAGCTGTTGTGGCTCCTATTGCCTATACTATACTTGACTGTCTAGCACTATAATATAGGTCTTGTGACTCTACTGACTCAAATGCATACTGTGCAGGGCACAGAGAGTGTCCGAGGGGCTCTAATCTAATCCTGGGAGCAGAGAGCCACCCGAAAATACCTGTAGGGGCTATTGACGGTGTCTGCATTGCACCGGTTCTAACTGACTGTTCTAAGTTGTCTAGACATCTGACTATTATGCTATTACTGTTAGTCTGAGGAGTTCAGACATACTGTGCGATTACTGTACTATCGCTGACTGTTACTGAACGACTACTGTCCTAGAAGTGACTACTGTCGTATTCTTCTAGTGCACTGTTGTGCAACCATACACGCTATCTCGGTACACGCTATCTTATCAAATGTTATCTCGTTACACGTTATCTCATTACACGTTATCTCGTTATATGGTCATTTCTCTATCATCCTAGCTTTGCAATATTCTTGTGAAGTGTATTATCATTTACTTGTTATCGCATGCTATCATTTTCTTGATATAGTATGCCATTAATCTCTCGTTATCTTGTACTATTACTCTTTTGACTTGATCGTTCTCCCTAGTTAACCTGCGTTACAAGATATTAATCACTTAAAGCATGTTTGTTTACACGAGATATTAAGTCCTACTGAGCGTTATCGCTCACCCTTCGTTATTTGTTATTGTGTTTTCAGGTAAATCAGATCATGACTTTACACACATCAACGAGAATGGTCTGGAGTGATGAGTGTCCTGGAGTCATAGCGCTGGATTGTCCCCAGTACCCTAGAGTTAGTTTAGTTAGTTGGTTAGTTATCATTTCCAAATGTAATGATGCTATTGAGCCCTGTGTTTTGGCTTTGAATTAGTGGTTGTAATAGTTTAGATGAATTATCAATAAAATGATGAGTTTTATTGTAATTATTGTTCATTAGTTGCTCTGATATTTGTAAATGTATGCGCAATTTACGTTACCATACACATTGTTCATGTCTGTCCGATTTATTCCACTGCTAAATTGGCAGGGGCATGACAGTGGCGACCCCCCTGTCTCCCTCTCCAGCCGGAATGGCTTTATAGGTGCCGTCCGGCAAGGGTTGGGTCGCCAACCCGCCACCTGCAGCGGCGGCCGATTGAACACAAGTGTAGGGGGGGTACTGTTGCATGCTGTGGCGACTCCTATTGCCTCCCTCGTCGACTAGAGACAAAGCCGACGGTGCCATCCGACGAGAGAAGGGTCGTTGCAGACTCCAGTCGCAACACCTATATGCAACCCTGCCGTTAGAGGTCACCCCTGCAACAGTCTCGCAGGGCCAGCAGTAGCGTCGTTGCGCACAGCCCCCGATAGAACGCCGGAACAAAGCGTACATCTGTGTTCGTGCGTGATCGAGAAAGACGAATGAAGCCCGATAGATTAGAACACGGGTTCTGATCCCACATATTAGGGATATGTACCTAATGCGAAGGTCATCCTACGTGCGAGGAGGAAGACGACGTGTGGAAGGCAATATCAACATGTACAGACACCGGGAAGGGGAGATGCGTAACTCCCTGTGATCTCCCTCTAGTTTCCTCTCTCTATATATCTGTAATCTGTGTGACTTGATGGAGAGTCTCACATATATATTTATAGAGAAGAGAGACCAATTTCAATAGACCTGAATAAGATCCCACCCATAACAAGATCTTAATCAACACTTGATGGGTTAAACCCATATGTTCATTCCATTAATTAGACCTAATAATGTGTCATAAGTTGTGCAACCCAAGACAATGGAGCATAATATCGAGTAAAACCCAACATTTGACACTTCTGCTTAGGTTGTGCGTCTCGATTGAGCTGATTGTTCAAGTGCATTCATTCAGACACTCAAAACCCTGGATATAAGGCATTGTACAACTTTTTTTTTACTAAACACAGTCGTCAATGCTTTTCATAACATAAATATAGTCATAGTTCGACTCCTCAGTTAATTAATACAGACGCTAAGGCCACAAAAATTATATACCGTGTGCCTACAATTAACAAATAGCTGAAAATGATGCAGAAGATAACCTTTGATCCACACTCATGATAATCTATAATATGTTTAAATGTTCCTCCTCACATGTAAGGGTACGAGGAATCGATAAGAAGATGTTACTCTGCTATAATCAGGACGGCCTCGTAAATCCTTCATGAACAGAGGCAAACCATCCTATGATCGCTACAACTTTGAGAGCAGAGGAGGATGAGGCATCATCCCCTCGTGGAAATAGCGGGACGACGACGACTGCTACTATCGGTCCACCGTGGTGGAGGAACTTAAGAGGAGCGGCAAAGCAACGAGCAATATCCGCGGTGGCGGGGAAGGAAGATGAGATAACGATTGACGAATACTATGCTGTGATTCCCGCCAAGACAAGCAAGTATCCCGGGCCGGCGGAGCAGGGAGGGCCCTCTCGGGCGGCACCGGCACCCCAGGTCTCGTCCCTGTCGAGTCCGCCGCCAGCCAGTCGTCAGCCAGGGGGCGCGGGTCCAGCCGGATAACGACACGGCCAAGGGACCGCCCCCTCCACTTCCCCATCCCGCTCCACGTCCACCCACACACCTTCTCCGCCGTCCGTATCCAGATGCCCCGCCCCGCCCCGCCCCGCCCCCACCTCCTGCGCCGCACGGCCACCCGCGGTCCAATCATATGGCCGACCTCCCTCCCCCACGCAAACACACACACAGCAAGAACAAACGACAGTGGAGAGCGGAGAAAGATTGTGAAGAAAAGAACACCCCAAGAAAACAAAACGAGTAAAAAAAAAAGTAGAAAACTTTAGTTACAGATGATTTAGGGGGAAAATTCCTCTCACATGGGTAATGTGGATGAGAGGATGGGAAGAAGAAAGCAACACTGTTTGATCACTATCTTCAACCACAGGCTTGCAGATGTCTTCTGTGCACAGGTTTTTGTGCTTCTTTCCCTGAGATGGAAAGAAAAACCAACGCGTATTTACCATCTAGTATAGGGGAGGATTGGGCGGCCCCGGGGGGGTGGAATCAACCAAGTTTCACTCTCTCCCTTCCATCTGTTCGTACCGTTTCCCCCATGGGGTTCGGCAGGTTTCCCTCATCCTCTGCAGAGGGGTGACCTCGCCTCCACGACGTTGCACGACTTCCGCTGCCGGAATGCCTTCATGGGGCTGGGAAAGTAGCGATTCCACCCCTTCAACTTCACGTCGCCGACACCGACACAGCCGCCGCCACCGCCGTGGAACGCGCCGGCTTCGGGGAAGGATCCGGATCCTGGACGAACCCCACAGACCTCGACCTCGACAACCGCGTCGCCGCTTGCGGCGCATCCTTCGTGCAGTCCTCGTCTGGCTTCTTCGTCTTGGCAAACGGCCAGAGCCACGACCATCCCTTGCCGGCTTCCAGGCCGGGCGGCGCGGTGGAGCCGGCGGAAACGCGGGCTCGCTGTCGATGAGGAGCGAAACCCGGCCGACGACTCCGACGTAGGCACCGGGGGCGCCGGATCTGGGGAGGTCGATCGAGGACAAGGAGGAAAGCGAGGAGGAGGAGGCCGCGGAGGAGGTGGAGGGGCAGCTGCAGCCGCAGGGCCTCTCCGCCGCACAGTCAGGGCAGAGGCGGAGGAGCCGGGCACGGAGGCAGAGCGGGCAGACGCCGCCGGTGGGGGGCTGCGCGGACGGGTGCTTCCGGCACCACCAGCCGTCGTCGTCGGCGGGCAAGTATACTAGTGCTTCCATTAGCAGTCAAGAGTTCGGGCTTTCCACTGTATTGGCCGGCCGATCACTGCGACTCTCAGCTCTCCACCCTCTCCGCTGCAACTTCCGGGTGAGACGGAGGCGCAGGCGAAAGGCCGGAGAGAGGTTTTATAGATGGTGGGGACGGGGGCTCGCCTTAACTGCCGTTAAGTTAAATGGAACGGTGGCTTCCTTCTACGGAAAAAGCCTTTAACAATGCCAATTCTCACCTGGGTTAGCATCCGGCTCTTTCCAATCCGAACCCCGAGGCCGAGGATATTATGTAAACAGAACATCTATACTTATGTTTGGTATGGGAGATAGGATCGGGAATAGAGTGAAGGGTCTTAGAAGTTTAGCCCGTCTTCTTTTTAGAGCAATTATATGGTGAATTTGACGTGAGAGATGCAACATAATTTTTTAGGATACAAAAAGTTTTACATGTATACAGTCCTTTTCATAATTAATGATGTCAGGAGCTGTTTGGAGGCTTTGCCTCACACTAGTGCCATTTGGTCGGTCTAGAGTCCTCTGTATGAGATTTAATATCACTCTTAAAATACATTGTAGTCACTAGTTTGTGGTGTCCACAATGTTTCTTCCTTGTGTTTCTGGTGGATGCCACCGATCTGTGGTGTTATCCTCAAAGCAGTAGTTTTGTGTAATTTTCTTCCTCATTAATTAATTCATTTCTTGGTTGACCGAAAAAAAAATCTAGAAGTTAGGCACCGTTTGGGAGAGCTTTTGAAGTGTAAATTTTAATTATTTAATGATTAAAAATTTATTTTTTCTCCCTCTAATTATCAAACAAGTAAAATAATTTTTAGATTGTGTAAAAATAGATTTTAAGAGAGAGAAAAGAAATAGAGAGAAAAAATATAATGATAGTGTCTTAGATTTTGGGCTTTAAAAACTAATAAGAGAGTTTTAAAGAGATTTAAAATTTTCAAAAATTAAAATCCCTATCCTCACAGTCAAAGACCCGCTGTGTCCTCACAGAAGTTTAAATAGAGGGATTTGGGGGTACAATGATCCTTTCGCCCAGGTACTTTAATTGTGAGAGTAGAAAAATATATATAATTATTTACACTCCTGTACGTGTCTTGTTTCCGATGCACGCGTTTGGTGATGCTGAGTAATGTGGACGGCTGGATCCTGATCCGACGGTGAGTCTGGAAATTTGTCCATCGTGTGGGAGTACGTTCGTCGCGGTGTTCCAGCGAAGGATGGAAACGTAACAGCCAGCGGATACATTCGAGTCTGCCAAGGAGCTGAGAAGGCGGCTGTCAGATCTTGATCGGACGCGTCAGATTTGACGGCGACCATTAAAGTTGTGGGTCTGTTCGTAGGTGTAGGATACGGCCATCCAGGGACGGACGGAGGGGGGATGGCCGAGGTTGTCGAAAGCGGGATCGAGCAGACATCTCGTTAGATCCACGGGGATTGATCCGCCGGACGTGACAGGGATGGGGTGAAGGTTCTCTAATCCATGTCAAGCCCACTTTCGAAAGAGCATTGCTAGGCATCCCGGCGCACCGTCTTCGTAGTTGTTTGGGCGTAGGGGTTAGGTAGTAGGGTGCTGCTTAATGGGGGCCACATCAACTGAACGTCTGGATAAATTATTTAACTTAACGTTCGGATTTTAAATATTTTTATTTGGAAATGAGATAATTTTTTAATTAAAATAAATATAAGTTATTTAATATTAAAATTATTTCTTTCTAATTTGATATATTTAAGTAGATCTGAGAATTAAAAAAGGTTAAAATTAACCCTCCAGAAAATGTGGGATATCTAAACTCTTTTTTTACCCTCCCTTTTAACTGTGTTAGTCTTTTAATCTCACATTAGATTAACTCTTGCACCAAACTTAATTATGAGCAAACCTAACAACTATCCCTCCTTAACCCGTTCCCTACCCCCGCCAAAACGGACAGGGGTTCAACTTACTTGCATACATTTCAAACCGGAGAAAGACTACCTCTTTGATGTCCTTTTGAGATGAGTCCCATAATTATTAACATTACGCAAGAATCACCCTCTTATATTTAGGAGTGGATGGTTAAAATCAAAGTTGGTTATGCTGCGTAGATTGGCTATGCCAAATTTTATTGGTATGAGTCAGATCGAAGCATTATCACATCTATACATTTCTATCTAGATGATTTATATTAAAAAATAATAAATAAATAAGAAACAAATATGTTAAAATAAAAATAATATATTAATTGTAATCGTACTGACCGTACTAGAGACCAAGGAGTCTTCGACACAGCCCGACTCGACTGTGCCACCGCCATCCATAGTGGCACGGTCAATCTTTGTTAAAACGCATAATAAGTCTTTCTCTTCAAGCTTTGCTTCGATTACCTCTACATGGCTTCAGATATTTTAATGTGCTTTGAAAATAAACATATTTAATATCTTAACTTTAAAACAACGCCCCATCATTTTATAAATTAAAAAACTGATTGAAATCATTTGGCCTTTCTATATTAGAACTTGGTTAGAAAAACTTTTAGAAGATATCTTTTAAAGATTATAACGTAGAGAACCTTAACAACTTGATTTTCACATGGCACTTATATATGACTTTCACGTTCACATTAACACAATGACTTACACATTCACTTCCACATTCATGGTCAAGTTCACATCACGTTTGTAATGCCCCGACTTTTCGACTTTTCGATCTAGCGTCTTGGATGACTGGCTCTTAACGTATTTGGTCTAGGCAACACATTAGTGTCGCGTTAGGATTGTCTGACGCGACAGTCATCCTTGTCGCGCCCTGCTTGTGTGTCGCGTTCTTGTCGTGCTCAGTCAACGGGATGCCACAGTCTTCTGTGGCTTTGGTCGTCTGATATCTGTTAGGGTGGCAGACGTATCAGTACGACTTGTCAGGTTGTCGCGTCGTCCTTGCGGGACACGTTGGTGTCGCAGTCGGTTGACCCGTCGCGTTAAGGCTCTTAACGTGACGCATCGCCCTGTCGCGACTTGGGTGCCGAAGGCTTATAGACTTGGTCGGCACTGTTCCTCTTCTTCTCCCCCTTTTCTCCCCTCCGGTGGGAGCTCCATCTCCCTCTCTTCTCTTTGTATGTTTCAGGTGAGGAGGAGGGCCATGTTCTTGTTCCCAGCGTCGTGGAGCTTGCATGGAGCGAGGAGGACGTGGCCATTCAGACGTGAAGGACCCCAAAGGGTTTGTTTCTTCGTTTAAGATAGGGATTGCTTGTACCCTTCTCGATCTGGATGGAATGGGAGCCCCTCATGATTTGTAGATAGCCTTTTCTGCTTCTCCATGCTCCCCTCCCCCGTGTGGTGTGTTTGTGGCTCGTGAGTGGCCCCGGGATGGAGCATCCTGCAGGTCTACCTTCCTTCTAGTGTCGCGACTGCAGTGCATGTTGTGACACCAAAGGAGGCGTCCGCCCGGTCAGACGCGATCATGTCGCAATGTGTTTCCCCGTCGTGACAGGGTTGTTGTTGCGACATGTTTCCCTTTCACGATACGGTTGTTGTCGCGAAGTGTTTCCTTGTTGCAATAGGTTTGTCGCAGTGCCTCTGCCCGTCGCGATGGTATCGCGAAGGCCAAGGAGGATGTGACAGTGCTTGTGTTGCCTCAAATGTTTCCGTGTTTCCGATTGGGGTGTCAGTGTGTGCCCTAGGGCTGGTTTTCCCTTAGGACCTTCAGGTGGGAAATACGACATGTTACCTTGCTGTGTTCAGTGACTAAAAGTGACACTTTCTTGGTCGTGTCCTGGCGGTGGTGCCAAGAGGGTCGCGTCTGTCTAATAATCGATTGACCGAAGGTCCGAAGGTCAATCGATTATTAGCAGAGTGACAGGCTTTCTGTACCGACTGGTGGTGTTCCGAGGTCCTGACTTGCTCGTGAGTGCCTTGATTGGCCAACGGCCCTCTCGAGGGTCCATGCATGCCTTGTGCTTGCTGGGCTTGTCGTGGGTTACAAGCCAACGGTTCGGTGTGGTTCTTGGTTTGCTTGCCCCTCCTATTCGCTTGGTGCTTGGCACTTGAGGGATTGTTCCATTCAAAAGTTGTTTCTGTTTCCTGGGACCCCTATCCTCGTAAGCCCGTTGAGGGAGTACTCCAGGCTATAGGCGTGCTCGAGTCTACGACCTAGTTGGTGGACTCTGGTAGGGGAGGGGAAAACGAGGTTTGGACAGTAGGGTCGAGTCGTTTTTAGAGCTCTCTTGCATGGGGCGGGATGCCAAGGTTGTTGAGGTGTTTTCATTTTCGGTGTGGCCCAAACAGTCCTTTTTCTCACTGCCTCTCTTTGCATTGGTTTTGGAGCCACGTAGTGCTGCGAGGCATGGTGCCGCAGCTTGGCTAGGCTACAGTGGTGCGTGCATTCTTGTGGTGTCCTGTGGCAGCTTTGTCTCGCTCTTTCGGGGAGGTTAGAGGCAAGAGCCAGCTGGCGAGCAGATGGAGTGGCCGGTGTGTCCTCCTCTTAGCTACTAGTGGTGGTGGCTTGGTTGTTGTTGTTGTGACGATGTTTCCTCATGGTGTTTCCAGGTGCGACTCGTTGCCCTAGCCTGCATGGTGGTTGTAGTCTGGTCGTGTCTAGCTTCTGTGGGCGTTGTTAGTTTGGCCTTGTCGGCCCATACTTATGGTGGTTTTCGCTTCGGTGTTCTCTCAGTTCCGTAGTCTCGTTCTTTGGTGCTAGTTCGTAGTGGCATCGGCGAGTGTGGTTTCCTGACCTCGTGGTGTATCCGATGTCTGGGGTGGTTCTGCTTGTGGGCCCTTGACCTTGTGGAGGTCTGAGGTGGCCGTGCTTGTGGTGAAACGTCCTTCTCACATGGTTGCTCTGTGGTCTCCATGAGACCCCTGTCTAGGCAGGCGTGCCGAGGTTTGTTTTCGTGTTGTGCCTGACTCTGTTGGTTTCTATGGGAGTCGTGTGTGTCATGACCTTGGTTGGTAGTCGTGGCATTGTATTGTTCTATTCCGCTGCTTTGTAGTACCTTGTTGTAGGTGTTCCTCACTTTACAGCTTTCAAGTGTAGTTTTCTATTTTCGGAGTTTCTGCTGCTCTGGTTGGTGAGGGACTGGTAATCCCTACTGGGCCTTGTTTGCGAGGCTCACCCCCCTACTCTCTTCAGCTAGGGGCTCGTCATCGCGGGAGCTCAGTATCGGACAGTTTGTAGAGACGGTTGTGGCACCGTGTGCTGTTATCAGCAGTGAGAGCGAGTGTTGTGAGCTGTTGTACCTGAGTGAGTTAAGAGTTGTGCTTTGCAAGTTCTCGGGGTATGCCCCTTAAGGACTGCACCTTTCTTCTTGTATATGTGCTTTTATTTGGGACATATTGTATAGACTTTTGTATATTGTATAGACAGTTATAGTTATTTGAATTTGGTGCTTATCTCACTAGACTATTCTTCTAACCCTTCTGGGTTTTCAGATCCGTAGGTGGCGGTGCGAACTTCGGGGTCCTTGGCAGGGGTCTAGGATGTTGGGTCATCACAGTTGGTATCAGAGCATGGGTTCTACTGAGATTTTTAACGAGTTAATAACTACAACTGTCCTAAAGAAAGGTACTAGTATGCTACTGACACTGTCCATCTAATGTTAGGCTTGTGCTTTCAATTATTTTGCAGGTGTGTGGCTTCCCTGCAAGGTTCGTGTGCATGCTGTAGGAGGGTTGCAACTGTTGCTATCTCGCGTGCATGGCGAGTGTGGTCGCTTGGTGTGCTCGTGCTGTGGTGACATGGTTGGTGGTAGACTCACTGGCAGTGGTCTCCCCTGTGTGGAGGACAGTTGCAAGCAAGTCCAGGCATGGTGCTCCTAGTCGTCATCAGCGCATTTGGGTGCGTGTGTGTCAGGAAGGTTAAGAGAGCCTCCGTGTGGTGTGGCCTTCACCGGTGCAGGGTTGTTGTCTATGGAATCAGTCGAAGGTGCCCTTGCCTTGTTGGCTATCTCCCTGTTGTTGATGTGTATGCTGTGTTAGTTGTGTGTATGGTCTCTCTTGTCTATGCGCCATTGTGCATTGTGCTCTGCTCAGTCGGCGTCATTGCTTGAGCTAAGCAGATGTTCTGTATGCCGTGTTGTATCGCTAGTTGAATGTTGCGACACTTGGTTGTGCTTGTTTGTCGGCCCTGTGCTGGCTGGTTGTGAGCTCTGGTGAGGTGCTCCTGGAGTTCTTCTTTGTTGGTTCTGGCGGAAGTGAGGTTTCCCTAGAGGTGTGTTGTGCTCGTTTCTGGTTGCTGTTCTGTTTCCCTCTGGGTTAAGGTGCATCGCTTGGTTCCCCTGTGTTCTGGTGAGATTTCCCAGAACCGTTTGTTGTCTTGGTGAGGGTTTCTCTCAGAACTGTTCCGTGCTCATTTCTGTCTGTTGTTGTGCTACCTCAGGGTTTGAGGCATGCTGTTGATTTGGCTGGTGCATTCTGGCAGGTTTTCCTAGAACTGTACCTTGGTGGTTCTGGTGGGGGTTCTCCCATGACCGGCTTGCTTTGCTTTTGCTTGCTGCGGTGTTCTCTTTGATGGTCTGGTGTTTGGTCATTTGGGTTATGCGTTCTAGTAAAGGTTCTTCCCAATATCACCTTTGTCGTTTCTAGAGAGATTCTTCCTAGGAGTGTCCTGTGTTCGTTTCAGGCCACCGTTGTGTTGTCCCTGTGGTTTGAAGGGGCGTTGGTTTGGTTGTTGTTCTGGTGAAGCTATCCTAGGATGCCTTTCTGTCGTTTTAGTGGGGGTCCCTTTATAGGGCTGCTCGTGATGTTTTGGTTGTCGTTGCTCTCTCTCTCTCTATAGAGATTAGTTGTCATTGTTGCCGGTTGGACTATTTACGTTACACTCTGCTTGGGCTTTACCAGTTAAGGTGTGGTGCCTTTGTCTGTGTGTCTGGCCACTGCGTTGGCCAGCTCACCTTCTTGTTCGTTTCCAAGTTTCTCAGTTGTGTTGGTGGGACTGCGTGTCCCAGTGGTTCAGGTGGTTTGCTTCATTTCTTGCGCCCTATGTGCTCTTGCAGATGGTCATCTGGTGAGTGTAGTCGGTGTCTGGCTGGCTGTGCTTCTTGTGGAAGTTTCAGTCTTGCGTTGTGGTTTTATCTCTCTCATGTATGGAAGAGACTCGTTGTGTGTCTCCTTCCTTGTAACATCTCGGGCTTTCTGGTTTGCTCCGTTTGTGGGTTGGATGACTGGCCACTAACGCGTCCGCCCTGGGCGATGCGTTAGTGTCACGTCGGAGGTGCCCGATGTGACAGTCATCCATGTTGCGACCCCTTTGTGCGTTGCATTCTTGTCACGCCCGGTCAATGGGTCACGACAGCTTTCCGCTTTTTGGTCGTCTGACGCCTATCAGAGGGACATGTGTGTCAGAGCAACCTGTCGGGTTGTCGCGGCGTCCCGGAGGAACGCGTTTTGGTCGCGGTGTGGGCGGCCGTCGCGTTAAGGTTGTTGACGCGACGCCCTGCCCCATCACGTCTTGGGAGCCGAAGGCTTAAAGCCTTGGCCGGCGCCCCTTTTCCCTCCTTTGGCCTTTCTCCTTTCCCTCCTCCTCTCCGAGGAGGGGATGCTTTCCCCCTCCCTTCTCCAGCGGCTTGGAGCTCGGTGGCAGTGCCGGCGGCTCATGGTGGAGTGGCGGAGCATCGTGGAGTGAGGAGGTAGCGGCCGTGGTGTTGTGATGGCCCTGTGGGATTCGGTTCTCCTTTTTCCTATAGGGATTTCTTGTTCCCTTCCCAATCCGGGTGATTGGGAGCTCTCGTGGCTTTGTAGGTAGTTCTACTGCTTTGCCCATGCTCCCCTCCCCGTGGATGTGTAGATGTAGTGTGTGTGGTGACCCCGGGATGTAGTATCCCGGCGGTCTGCCTCTCGTCTGATCTCGCGACTGCCGTGCGCATCGCGACATCAGAGGAGGCGTCGCCCCGGTCAGGCGCGACCTTATCGCGGTGCGTTAGCCATCGTGATAAGAGTCGTGTCGCGACCTGGTTTCCTGTGCGACAAGCTTGTTGTCGCGACGCGCTGCCTTGTCGTGACTTGGTGTTTGTCGCGGTTGCCCTTCCCGTTGCGATGGTATCGCGACAGGCTAGGAGGGCGCGACCAGACCTGTGTCGCCTCAGGTGTTTTTGTGGCCGCGGTTGGCGTGTCGGCGTGTGCCCCAGGGCAAGGTTGCCCTTAGGACCTTCTAGTAGGGAACGCGGCAAGTTGGCTCGCTGCGTTCAGTGACCGAAGGTGACATATTCGTGGTCGTGTCCTAGCGGCGGTGCTCACGTCTGTATCATAATCAATTGTCTGTCTGCCAATCGATTATTAGCAGAGCGATGGTTTCTGTTCTGCCTAGTGGTGTTCTGGGTTCTCGGGCCGTGCCGTGTGTGTCGGAGTTGGTCGACGTCCCTTCTGGGGGTTTCCAGAAGGGGTGTCGTGCGTGCCTGTGCATGCTGGGCTTGTCTTGGTTACAAGCCAGCAGTGCCGATTTCTGTTGGTGTGCCCTACCTATTCTCTTTCGCTTGGTGCTTTGCACTTGAGGGCTTGTCCCGTTCAGAGGTTGTCTCTGTTTCCTAGGACCCCCATCCTTGGGAGCCTGTTGAGGGAGTTCTCTGGGCTACGAGCTTGCTCGAGTTGACAACCTAGTATGGCAGACTTCAGAGCTGAGGGGAAAATGGTGGTGGGAAGCGGTGTTGAGTCGCTTGTGGAGCTCCCTTAGTTGTGTCTATGTCTCCGAGGTGGTTGAGGCATTTTTACTGGTGCGGACCAGCTAGTCCTTCTCACTGCCTCACTCTGCGGTGGTTCCGGAGCCACGTAGGGAGGGTAGGTGTGGGGCCGCAGCTCGGCCGGGCTGCGGTGATGGTTGTGTTGTTCTCTGCTGTGGCTCACTAGCCTCACTCTACCTAGGGAGGTTGTAGGCAGGAGTCAACGGATGGCGAGTTGGAGGAGTGGACAGTGTGTCCTCCTCTTAACTGCTCGTGGAGGTGGCTTGGTTGCTTTTGCTGTGACGGAGTTTCTCACGTTGTTCCTAAGTGAGTCTCGTCACCCTAGCCTGCACGGTGGTTGTAGCCTAGCTGTGTCTAGTGCCATGGGCTTGGTTGGTTTGGCCTCGTGGGCTGTGTTTAATGGCTTTCGCTCAGTGTGTTCTCTTGGGGTGTCTTGTCTGGTTTTGTAAACCGTTCCGTGGTGCCGTCCGTGGTGGCACTGTAGGGTGTAGTTCCCTGACCTCATGGAGTATCTGAGGTCTAGAGTGGTTCTACTTGTGGGCCCTAGACCTTGTGGAGGTCTGAGGTGGCCGTGCCTGTGGTGAGACGTTGTTTCTTACATGGTTGCTCGGTGTCTCTCATGGTGACACCTGGTTGTTCCTTCCAGACCTCGTGGAGGTCTGGGATGTTGGGTGCTTGTGTCGTGAGACCCTGGCCCCACGTGGTTGTTCCAGTGTTCCGTGAGCATCTCTGTCTCGGCAGGTGCGTGCCGAGATGTTGCTTCCACTTTGTGTTTGACTCCGCTGGTTCTGCGGGAGTCATGTTTGGCCCGACCCTGGTTGTTGGTCGTGGCTTTACTTTGTTCCGTTGCTTTGTAGTACTCTGCAGTAGGTGTTTCCCACTTTACTGCTTTCAAGAGTAGTTTGCTTCCACTTTTGTTGGAGTTCCTGCTGCTCTGGCTGGTAAGGGACTGGTTATCCCTACTGAGCCTTGTTCGCATGGCTCGCCCCCTACTCTCTTCAGGTAGGGACTCACAGTTGCAGGAGTTTATTGTCGGACGGTTGTGGTGGCGATTTGTACGTCGTACATTGCCAACAGTGTGAGTTGCGAGCGTGTGAGCTTTGTACAGTGTGAGTTGAGACTTGCCTTTTTGCTAGTCCTCGGGGTATGCCCCTTAAGGACTGCACCTTTCTTTCTGTACCTGTACTTTTATTTGGGACATGTTGTACATATTTCCTTTATTAATGTACGAACTTTCTGGTTATAGTTATTTGAATTCATTGCTTATCTCACTGGACTAAATTCTAACCCTTCCGGGTCTTCGGATCCGTGGGTGGCGGCACGACCTTCGGGGTCCCTGGTGGGGGTCAGGGAGGTCGGGTTGTTACAGTGGTATCAGAGCTCAGGGGTTCAATGAGATTTGTAATGAGTTAATAACTATGGCTGTCCAAAAGAAAGGTACTAGTATGCTGCTGGCCCGTCCGTGTAGAGTTTCTGTTATGTGAGCTTTTGGTTCTTTGTTGCAGGTGGCTAGCTTTCCAGCAGGGTCTGAGTGTGAGCTGCAGAAGAGTGTTGCTGCTACTGCTGGGCGTGCATGCTGTGAGCGTGGGTGCTGGTTCGCTCGTGCTGCAGTTGAATTCATCCTCGGCCTACGCATCTTGGTGGTTGTGTCGCGAAGGCTGAGAGAGCCTACGTGTGGTGTGGCCTTCACTGGTGTAGGGTTGTGATCTATGGAACCGGTCGAAGGTGTCCTTGCCTTGTTGGCAGTCCCTTGTTGTTAGGGTGTGTCCTTGTTGGATGTGTGTTTGGCCTTGTGTGCCTGTGCACTGTTGGGCATTGTGCTCTGCTCAGTCGACGTCTTTGCTCGAGCTAAGCAGATGCTTGTGTGCCGTGTTGCACCATTGGTTGAGCGCTGCGATACCTGTCTATGGCTGTTGTCGGCCTTGTGCTGACTGGTTGTGAACTTTGGTGAGGTGCTCCTGGAGTTCTTTTTGGTTGGTTCTGGTGGAGGTGAGATTTTCCCAGAACTGTGTTGTGCTCGTTTCCGGTTGTTGTGGCATTGCCCTCTGGGTTGAGGTGCATCGCTTGGCTGCTTGTGTTCTGGTGATGCTTCCCAGAACTACTTTGTTGTTGTCCTAGTGAGGGTCTCCACTCCCTCTGGGACTGCTTCTGTGCTCGTTGAAGTCTTCCGCTGTGTTACCTCTTTGGTTTGAGGTCTCTATTGTCTGGTTGGTTGCTGCTGCGTTGCCCTCGAGGTTGAGGTGCATCGGTTGGTTGCCCTGTGTTCTGGTGATATTTTCCCAGAGCCGTTGGCCGTTGTTCTGGTGAGGCTTGCTCTCAGGACTGTTCCGGGCTTGTCTCTACCGGTTGCTGTGCTACCTCAGGGTTGAGGTATGCTGTTGTTGTGTTGGCCGGTGCGTTCTTGTGAGTTTCCCAGAACGGTGCCTAGGTGGTTCTAGTGGAGGTTCTCCCAGAACCGGTTTATGTTGCTTCCGCTGGCTGCTATGTTTTCTCTCGATTGGCCATGTGTTTTGGCCGGTTGCTTGGGCTGTGTACTGGTTGTAAGTTCTCCCAGGACTGGTTTGTGTTGTTTCTGCAGTTCTACTTGCTGCGGAGTGGTTTGTGTTCGTTTTGGGCTACCATTGTGTTGCCCCTGTGGTTTGAAGAGTGTCGTTTGGTTGAGCTGAATTCTGGTGAGGTTCTCCCAGGACGGCTCTTGGTGCTTTTGGTGGAGGTTCTCCACAGAGCTGCCTTGGTTGTTTTGGATGTCGCTGCTCTCTCTCTGTGGAGATGAGTTGTCACTATTGCCGGTTGGACTGTCCGCGTTCAGTCTGCCTGGGCGTTGTCAGTCAAGGTGTGGTGCCTTTGACCGTGTGTCTGGCCGTGGTGCTGGCCAGGTTGTCTTCTTGTTTGGTTTCGAGTTTCTCGGCTACGCTGGTGGGACTTCGTGTGTCCCTGTGGTCTGGTGGTTTGCTTCGCTTCTCACACCCTGCGTGCTCTCCCAGATGGTGTTCTGGTGAGTGTAGTGGGTGTTTGGCTAGTTGTGCCTCTTGGGTGAGAGCCAGCCTAGTGTGATGTTTTCTCCTTTGTGTGAGGAAGAGGCCGGTTGTGTGCCTTCTTCCTCTACTTTCCGTGTGTTGCTCGGGGTGGTAGTGTTCTTCCATGGTAGTTGGTGCCGTGTTTTCGCACCATGGCGACCTTTGTGGTGAAGGTCCCTCCCCTTGAGCTGTTTTGAGGTTGAGCAGGTTGCTCCCCTCGTGCACTTTTCCTTGTGGCACGATGGGTTGTGGTGACCTATTGCGCTGTCTCTTGCTGTGCTGGTTTCTTGTTGCTGACTGGACGATGTAGGGCAGCATGCCCTGTGTTCAGTGTGAGGCAACACCAATTTTTCTTTTGTTTGGCTTGCTTGTGCAAGCATCGTCCTGGTGTGTGTTTTCGCTTATGCCTCAGTTGTGCTTGGAGGCACTTGTTGCTGTTTAGTGTGTGTCCCTCTCCACGTGCGTGGTAGGAGCGGTGCCTTGTGTTTGTGTGCTTTTAAGAGCCGATGTGTTGTTGCACTCTTGAAGCTGCTGGTTCTCTGCATGTTTTGCTTGTGTGGGTCTCTGGTGGAGAGTCGCTTTCGGTTAGCCTTGGGTTGTTTCAGGCTATTAGTGCAGTTGTGTACTGCACCTTGAGCATGTTCTTTTCGATGTTTTTGTGTCCTTGTGCCTTGAGAGTTGGGGCCGGTATGGCCTGTCATGCCCTTCTTAGGCTTGCAGTTTCTTGCGTGTGGCTTTTGGTAGGTCTCTTGTGGGTAGTCCTCCCTGTTAGCCTGTGTTTTTTGGCCTTTTTTTTTTTTTTTTGGTCAGTCAAACAAAGGAATGAATTAATATGTAAAAGGTACAAGATACAATAGAAGGACTTATGAAACGAGACACAAGTCCTAAAGACAAAGGAAGAAAAAGGAGGATGACACTACAAGCTAGTGACTATCCTCGCCTAGAAGACTCACAAATAGGAACAGAACCCCGAATGCTACATGTTACAACAAGTGTTGATATTGAACCTTTTACAGATAATTCTAGACCGACCAAAGATAGGCTTATCATAAGGCACAGCTTCCACAGAGCACCTAACTTCATTGATGATGGAGAGCATAACATGAATGGCAGATGTAGAGATACCATCAAAAGTCCTGCAACAACGTTCTCTCCAAATCCACCAAACGGTAGCACGATAGAGAAGTCTTGCTAATCGGGTGGCAAAGCCATCTTTAGAAAAACTGAGGCCGTTTTTTGGCCGTTGGTGCAACTGTATTGCATCTTGCCTAGTTTTGGTGCTTGTGGTGACACCATGTGCTCATGCTCGAGTGATTTGTTTTGTGCCATTTGGAGCCTTGGTGCCCTGTGTTTGTGTGCATCTAAGAGCCGATGTGTTGTTGCACTCTTGAAGCTGCTGGTTCTCTGCATGTTTTGCTTGTGTGGGTCTCTGGTGGAGAGTCGCTTTCGGTTAGCCTTGGGTTGTTTCAGGCTATTGGTGCAGTTGTGTATTGCACCTTGAGCATGTTCTTTTCGATGTTTCGTGTCCTTGTGCCTTGAGAGTTGGGGCCGGTATGGCCTATCGTGCTCTTCTTAGGCTTGCAGTTTCTTGCGTGTGGCTTTTGGTAGGTCTCTTGTTGGTAGTCCTCCCATTTAGCCTGTGTTGTTCGGCCGTTGGTGCAACTGTATTGCATCTTTCCTGGTTTTGGTGCTTGTGGTGACACCATGTGCTCATGCTCGAGTGATTTGTTTTGTACTGTTTAGAGCCTTGGTGCACTGTGTTGTACCTTGGGTGGCTCCTAGTGCTGGTGTTGGCACTGTGTGTCGTGCTGTGTGCCTGATTGTGAGCTTTGTACGTCGTTTCCCGAGTTTGCTCGATTTTCGAGGCATTGATCTTTCTGCCTCTGGGACACTTTGTGCTGGCCTGTGCCTTGTGGTTGTACCATTGCCGCTGTAGGGTGGCTGCTTTGCCTTGTATAGGTAGCCCTATCGGTGGTACGCCAGGTTCTGGCCGTGACCTGTGTCCGGTTTTTCCCTCTCGCTTGGAAGCGGGTGCATTCTGTTGGGATACCCTGCTTCGGTTTGGGTCCCTTTGAGGTCGACGTGCTGTCCTCGACCTCTGCAGTTGTTTCGTTTCCCGTGCGGGTTGTCGACGTCTTGGGATGCCTGACTTTCCCAACCTCAGATGTCTTCTCTAGTTTTGCCTCTGCGCGTATGCCTGTGGAGCATGTGGTTTAGTTTTCTGAGGCTCCACAGTCGCTGTGTGTCCTTGTCGGACCACGAGGACGATCTAGGGGAGATCGAGTTGTAACGACCTAACCTCTCGGACCCCCGCCAGGGACCCCCAAAGGTCGTGTCGCCACCCACGGATCCGAAGACCCGGAAGGGTTAGACTTTAGTCCAGTGAGATAAGCAATGAATTTAAATAACTATAACAAGAAAGTTCATACATTAATAAGGAAATTATGTACAACATGTCCTAAATAAAAGTATAGGTACAGAAAGAAAGGTGCAGTCCTTAAGGCCCCATACCCCGAGGACTTGCAAAAATGACACTCTCAACTCACGGTACAAGGAGCACTCATGCTCACAACTCACACTACTGGCAACGCACGGCGATCAAGCCGCTACCATGACCATCCGGTAATGAACTCCGGCGACAGCAAGTCCCTACCTTAAGAGAGTAGGGGGGTGGGCCTCGCGAACAGGGCTGAGTAGGGATTACCAGTACCTTACCAGCCAGAGCAGCAGGAACTCCAACAAAGTGGAAGCAAAACTACTCTACAAAGTAGTAAAGCGAGAAACACCTATTACAGAGTACTACAAAGCAGCGAAAACAGAGTAAACGCCTCGACCACAACCCGGATCAGGCCAAAGACGATTCCTGCAGAACCAGCGGAGTCAAACACATGCGAAAGCAACTAGAGCAATGCCACGACCCGCCACCAGGGTCGGGCCAGAGCAACACAATGTGGAAGCAAACCCTCGGCACACACCCGCCGAGACAAAGAAGGTCACAGAACACCGGAGCAACCATGAGAGACCAGAGTCTCACGACACAAGCACCAACATCCCGGACCTCCATGAGATCGGGAAGGAACAACCAGGTGTCACCTCGAGAGACACCGAGCAACCACGTGAGAAGCACTGTCTCACCATAGGAACGACCACCTCAGAACTCCACCAGGTTGAGGGCCCACAAGCAGAACCACTGTAACGGCCCTCCTCATACCTGTACGATTATACCAATCCCCATCGGTACAAAGAGCGTTGTCACAGTGGGATAATAACCCAACACTAGCTGATAGGTTGATATGTACATGAATACAATTAAGTACAACGGAAATAAAATGAATAACTCAACTTTACTCCATCGTCATCACACATTCCACAGTCTATATAGTAGGAAAAGTAAAGACAATATCCACATTAATACAAATATAAAAGAACTACATTGTCTATTACATTGTCCATGAAATTAAATTTATTCATGCTATGAAAGGGAAAAGTACAACTACTAAGCAAACTCCACAACTACTCCTCGCTCTTGTGGATGCTCCTCGCTATGCCTCCCTTTGGCACAGGATACTTCTCTGACCTATACGCCGAAGCAAGAGTGAGTCTAAAAGACTCAGCAAGCAAACCAAAGACTCAACATCACACATATCACACACATGTTAAGCTATCAAACAATAATGAAATACATACTATCATTTAACTATAAAAATTTACATGGTACATACTCTTAACTATTACCACATATTTAAATCACCTAGATATGCTTTAGACCATTACATGTTTATTCTAAATCATGGATACTAACATACACCTATACATGTTTTCTACACCTAACAGGTAGCATGATTCATCCATCCAAATATTTTCTACTTCATGGTACACTTCTACGAACTAGAGAATAGATTTAAGCATAAAGTAATGAACAACCTAGCATGATAACTATTAACTTTTCACTTGCACTTTTCATACTTAATTGCACATTTTATTTTCTGTTTTAATATAAATAACTCTCATTACACATGATTTCACACTTTATAACATGAACTTAAGAATTCAAACATAGTCAAGTTGGTTGGCAACAATAAGCAATTAAAGCATGAAATTTTGTATTAAATAAACATCCCATCTAGCATGGAACCTAAACATGATTACATGTATTTATCATATTCATAACCACACTTTACTTGCTGTTTTGTCATGAATTAAACTTAATCACATGGAATTAGATTTATTCACAGTCATTTCAATGATGGTCTCTCTCTCTAGGCGATTCTAGAGAGAGAAGCTCTGGGTATTTGGCGACCGTTGGGAGTTCTGTGGGGTTGGCCCCTAGGGGGCTCATGGAGGCTATGCCTCCGGACACTTCCAATGGCCTGGTGATCTCCGCGGAAGGAGACCCTTCTTCTGAAGGTGTTCTTCCACTAGGTGATCCCCCTCTCCCTCCCTCTTCTGGTAGGGGTCGCTCTATTGCTCGTGGAGGTGTTCGATCATTGAGGTCTCGTTCGAGAGTTTCTCTTTCTCGGCGTCCTTGGTCAGCTCTGTTCGAAGGCCATAATGGCAATGGTGCTGCGACCAAGGTGGATGCTCTGGAGTTCATCGAGCCTGTAGCTCTTCAGAATCAGAAGGTAGCTGTGTTCGAAAGAGATGATGCAAAGGAGTTGCAAGAGACATGGAAACTCGCCATCATGGGGTATTGTATTGGAATGAAGCCTATCTTCTCTGCTCTTCATTCATACATTCTGAATTTATGGAAGCCGAAGGGTGACATTGAGCTGTTGCTTCGTGAGGGGGGGTTTTTCCTCGTTGTATTTAACCAAGAAGAAGACTTGAGAAGGGTGCTCGATGGTTTCTGGTGCATTAAGGGCCATCCTCTTGTTTTGCGAAGGTGGAGCCCAGATCTTCAGATGGAGAAAGAGTCCCTCACGTCCATTCCAGTTGGGGTGAGATTTCCTGGTCTTCCTCTCAAATGGTGGACTTCGAGAGGCCTCAGCAAATTGTCAAGCCTCTTGGGTAGACCCCTTCATATGGATGGTTTAACCGCTTCCCGGAAGAGATTGTTGTTTGCTCGGGTGTGCGTTTTGATGGATGTCGAAGCTTCCTTCCCGTCTGAGTTGTCCATGATAGATGTCGATGGATCCATTGACACCATTCCAGTGCATTACGACTGGAAGCCTGTGGTCTGTGCGAGTTGTAAATCTTTCGGTCATGGAGATGGAGAATGTAGTGCACGAGGTGGAGGTAAGATGGTTAAGGTGTGGAGACCGAAGAGAAAGGATCAAGGGAACGCTGACATAACCAACGTTCCTGGGGTGTCTGCTGGGGGGGAGTCCTCACGGACCGCTGCTAAGCTTGGAGGCTCGGATGGTGATCTTCAAAGGTCTCTTGGTTCCATGGCGCACTTGACTGCACCAGCTTCACGAAGGCACGCTTAGGAAGGAGGTGCTATTGAAGTCGTTAACAGCTTTTCTGCTTTGGCAGGTGAGCTTCATGGGGATGGTAGCGGGGATGATACTGATTCTTGCCTTTCCACTCTTGACCTAGCAAATCGCATCATTCGAAGGAAGGATATTTGTCTTGGGAGGGAGGATGATGTGCGTCCTGGCAATAATATGGTTATGAGATCTGATACTCCTTCTATTGCTAGCCGGCTAATAAAAAGTAAGTAGAAGATCTTCAACGATGGTGGTGTGCTTGATGAGGAAGGTGAGTTGCATGGCAATATTTCTTCCAATGGAAGAGAGATCAGTAGGGATTCCTATTGCGCTCCTGGTTTAGTGGAAAGGTGTGATTCTATTACCATGCAGAGGAGAATACCTGCCAATTCTTTTTTTTTTTTTGGTAAGTAATACCGAATTTTGTATTGAATGAAATAGATAATGGAGGGCGTTGGCTTAGGCAAATAAATCACACCTTCATTTCTCTTATTCCTAAGTGTGAGAGCGCTGATTCCTTTGATCAGTTTCGCCCCATCTCCTTATGCAACTTCATTTACAAGATTATCTCCAAACTTATTGCTAACCGTATGCAAAGATTCATGCCTCATCTTATTAGCAAGCACCAGTCGGCTTTCATTAAGGGCAGGAAGATTCAAGATAGCATCCTCTTAGCTAATGATATAGTAAGGGATATTCACTCCAAGCATCGTGGGAATCTGCTTTGCATGAAGGTGGACCTCAAAAAGGCTTTTGACTCGGTTAGCCGATCATTTATTCTCTATGTCATGAGGAGAATGGGGTTTCCTGATTGTTATCTTCACTGGATATCTGTGCTAATCAAATCTCCTTCCTTTTCTATCCTACTTAATGGAAGTCCTGTTGGGTACTTTACCTCTGACAACGGGATTAGGCAAGGTGATCCGCTCTCCCCTTATCTGTTTTGCTTTGCTATGGAGGGTCTTTCTATTCTGATTGAGGAAAAGGTGAACAATGGTCTTCTTCATGTTCCTTCCTTTGGTGAGACTAAGGTCTCCCATTTGATTTTTGCTGATGACCTGCTCTTGTTTATGAAACCTAATGCATCATCTGCTAGCTGCGTTTCTGATATCCTTTGCCAGTTTCATCGGTTGTCTGGCTTACATCTTAATGTGGATAAGAGCCGGGTGTTTGTTGGGGCGAAAGTTCATCATAAGAAGCCGCTCTTGGATGCCTTGCATGTTCATCAAGGATTCCTTCCTTCCACTTATCTGGGCTTACCGCTCTTCTCCACTAGACTTTCTAGTGTTCATTGTGCTCCAATTCTTCAAAAGATCACTAAAAGGATTGCATCATGGAAAACACGTCTTCTCTCCAAAGCAGGGAGATTGGAGTTAATCAGATCGGTTCTTAACTCTTATGCTCTCTATTGGGCTCTATCTTTTATCCTTCCTAAAGGTTTGATCGGTGAGGTGGAGAGAATGCTTAGAAACTTCTTTTGGCATGCTTCTGGTGAGTATAGGCCGTTTCATCTCGTCAAATGGGAATTCTTATGCCGGCCAAAGGATGAAGGTGGGGTAGGTCTTCGACGGCTCGATGACTGGAATACTTCTACTGTTACCATGCAGCTCTGGAACATTCTCACCTCTCAAGATAATCTTTGGGTTCATTGGGTGAAGGATAAATATCTTACAAAGACTTCTATCTGGTGTTTTAAAGTGCAGCCTTATCATTCTCATGCTTGGAAGGGAATTCTTCAGGCAAGGCATTGGATTAAGCAACATATCTCTTACAAAATTGGCTCTGGTCATCTTCTTAACCTTTGGAGGGATCCTTGGTGTAACGACCCTCTTCATACTGGTACGATTATACCAATCCCCATCGGTATAAAGGGCGTCGTCACAGTGGGACATTTACCCAACACTGGTCGATAGGTTGATATGTACCTGGATAGCAATAAAGTACAGCGGAATAAAGTAAACAACTCAACTCTTAATCCGTCACCAACACACATTCCATAATCTAAATAGCGAGATAGAAGGACAATGTCCACATTAATACAAAATAAAGAGAGTTACAATGTCCAAAATATTGTTCATACAATACTCCTTTTTGCGCAAAAGAAAGTACAACTGGTAACAGCTCCACAAAATAGTCTTCTAATGATGATCCTCGCCACGCTACCTTCTAGTGCACGATACCTGTCAACCTGTACGCCGAAGCAAGAGTGAGTCCAAAGACTCAGCAAGCGACACTACTCATGATATACACATACAAGTCTTAGTGGTTTCTACATGCACTTTTACAATTAACAACACATAGCATGCTAGTCAATTCAAGTTTTCTACCTATCATGAGAATTCTACAATTTTTATACATAACTCATGCTTTCAGATTTGAAAAATGAAATTCACCTATCACATGATCTCTATTCCATTTGCTCAGGAACTTTAGTCTTTTAAAGAGCTAAAACATGAAACCTATCAACATGAACAATTTACACACATGAAAGGGGACACAACTAGCATGGATTTCGCATAGTTTTAAACACATACACGAACCTTTTCACATGCTTTAGATTGCTGATTTCATATGATTCAATGACTATAAATCTACACATGAGAGCTACAATAATACATAAAACACATCATGTGAACAAGTAATCAAGCTATCTTGCACTCATTTTCACTAATTATCCCTAACATGGATTCTAGGCATTTATGCACACATAAGCATGATAATGACAACATTAGTTTACTGATTTCACATGGTTTCCAATAACACATTCTCACAATCTCGGTTTCACATGATTTCATACTTACTCATTCACGTTGTTCACTTTTACACATTTGACACGTACACATGTTCACACTTATACAATTTACTCATTTCCACATCATTTTCTCTTTCACTTTCACTTATCACATATCACATCGATTGCACTTACCACGTGCATCTAGGGCACTTACCACGTGCCATATTCACATATTTCACATTTTACTCATTTTTCATTACTTAAACAATTTGCCATGACACATAGTCCTAACCACCAGTAGAGGACACTAACAATATCTCATAGCTCGTGCTCATTCCTTAGCACAGCTCTCAACACAACTCATTACACAACACATGACACAACACTTACACAACTCATACACATACTCACCACCTAGGCAATACAGCGGTGAATCTTGGTAACTGCGCAGACCGGGAGAAGCCCTCTCCACCCTATCCAGTGGTACTTGTCCACCTCCGGGGTTTTCCCAATGCCTTTGGGACAAACTTATATCACATGGAGCCTTCTATAGGGACTTTTCTATATACGGCTCCCGATGCCTCTAGGGTAGCAGTGTCACATAGGCACAGCTTTTACACTTTTATACATTTACCGTTTTACACATGGTTTTACACATAACTCATCTCATTTCATTCACTTTCTCACTCACATTAATATCTCTGTTTTTCCTAATCATGGCACTACAGAATTTCAAGAGTTAAACACAGTAAACACATTAATCATGCTGGTTTTAGACTATAACAAATCACATTACGATCATATGCACGAATTATCACCTTTCACATGGAAAACACATAACTTTATTTACTGTTCCAAATGGCCTGAAATTTTAACCACATGCTGGTTTCGGGTTCATGATGATACCCTCAATTTTTCAGATTTTTTTGAGCTATATAGGATTTTCAGAAAATCAAACACCTATTTTTGCATGTTATTCACAATTTACGTTAACATGGAATTTACACATCATGCAGTTTACCACTTGCTGTTTAAACATAAACTACCAACCTATGCATGAACTTAGAGTGCAAAATTTCCCTAATTCATACATCTATGGATTAAACACTACGAATCATTTTTTCATACTTCTATTTTATCGAACTGAATCTATTAACAAATTGCACAAGCATGGATAAGTTACCTAAATTTTGTAAACACACATGCTGACCCACAATCTTCATGATTAGACCAAAATCAAGGCATTCAACTAATCCTAATCATGGAGCATGGACATGCTAAAGTTTCATCAAGTCATGCTCATAAGTTTAAAAGACACCATTAACCACATTCATCCACACACCACAAATGATAATATACATATCTTATAGGAATACCATATATCCTCATCACGGAAATCATAACGAAATTAACGTACAAGAGGGACAGAACAGCTCACTGTTCTGTCCAGAAGAACTAGACGGCGGTCTCTGGCCGCTGACTCAGAGTCAGCGGCAGGGTCGATGGACGCCGAGTTCATGAACTGGACGTCCCGGGACCTTGCCGTCAAGCCAGGTCTGTGCAGAAAACACGGACCGAGCTCTCAATCTTGGGTGAATTGGAGGGTCTAGGACTCGAATAAAATTCCATAAAAATATCAAAACCCACCTAGACTCATACGGGGACACCAAAGATAGGTCACTTGCCTTCAAAAATTCCTCCAAGGGATTTGTGGCTCGAAGAAGACCTCCTTGGGCAGTTCCAAGAAGTTGCAGAAGTGCCTCCAAGATCGCCTTCCTCCGGGTTCCTGGGCGATCTCCACGCCGAGGGGATGATGGGGAAGCCTTCTCCTTTGCTTCAGCCTCCTCCTTGTTGCAGTAGATCTCCAGATCCAGCTCCAAAGGGTCGGATTTGAGGGTTCTAAAATGGGTTTTTCTCACAGAATGCTCTAGGGTTTTTCTTTCTTCTCCTCTCCTCTTGCAAGGGTGAAAATGAGAAGTGGGGAGAGGCCAATTCGGGTTCAGGATGTAGGAGAGCCCCTCACCCACTCACCATGCCGATTAGACAGCCTTAGATCCGTTGGGGAACATCCCCCAATGGGTGGCCATGCCTTGTTTCAGAAGACAGCAGCTCTGCTGCGCATGCAGGTCAGAGAGGTTGACGTCCACATCGCTGGACGCCTGGGTCAGGATTGGCGTCCAGGTCTGGACGTTGACTCCACCTCGGCGGCCAGAGATTGACGCCAAGGTGGCCTTTGGCCAGAACCTTAATTTATGCAGAAACCATGCATGTAATGCATGTATTCATGCATTATGTATATAGTAGGGTATACATTCTATCACCATTCATCACATAAATTATTTACATTTAATATAACCATATGCACATTAATTATACCAATTAATATGTACATAAATATCTATATACATACACAAGCATACATAAACATACTAAGATAAAATGTACGTAGACACCTACCTGTACGTACGTGATATTTTACACAAGTATGACTCAACACACGGCAATTAAATGACGAGAATTATGAGGGCTTCGCAAATCATTAGGAGGTGATATGATTTATGCTAGCTAGGAATAATCCATTCGATAAAATAGTCCTCGCATGCACACACTTGATTTGACATATATATATAGTATGCACACTGGTATAGCATACTTATGTGCATTATGATTGAAACAGATGGGTACAATATGCGCACCGGTAATTTGATTAACTTACACAACTTTACCTAACATTGCTTAAGTATTACATGTATAGGATTTCTTAATATACACTATATGCATAATTCGTCCAATTGACTATTCTCACCTAATCATCATAAAGATATATGCATGTTATTCATGAGGAGTATAGAATCCCAATATGACCACTAATTACACCTACTATGCTTGAACTTTTTACGTACATGAAACGCACGAAGTACAATGTACACATTAACTAAACCATGCAATAACAACGTTTACAACCAAATATACATATGCATACACAAGTACACCAAGGTGTTATGTATATAGAATTAGGTATACAATTGTCACACGCACAAGATAACATACATACGTACATACACCTATGTATACATATATAGATGTTCGCACATGCTCATATTCAAAAGAAGGATAAAACTTATGGTATGCACAATGAACTACGCATGCTAAGCACACAACAACCGAACACCCAACACACCATTCATATACATACAGATATATAAGGAGAGTAAAAAAAAAATCCGGGGTCTTACACTTGGATTGATGGTGAATCCATATTCTCCATTTGTGGAGAGTACATCAGATTTCTCCTTGGCTTACCTGATAATGCTTCTGTTGCATCCTTTATTCATAATAACCGCTGGACGCTACCAACTCCTACTTCGGCTGAAATGATGGATCTTTGGCCTAGAATCCTCTGTATTCCTCTTCATCCAGATTGCGAAGACTCCATTGTGTGGAAGCATGATAATGGAATCATTGGCATCAAGCAAATCTATGACAAAAGGCGTACCTTGTATCCCAAAGTTCCTTGGTTCTAGCTGGTTTGGCAGAGGCCCACAATTCAGAAACACTCATTGCATGCTTGGCAGGTCATCATGGGGGGTATTTCTACTTTTCATATGCTTCAGTGTAGAGGACTTCATGGCCCAAACATATGTGTCTTATGCAAGCAAGATGAGGAATGCATCAATCACTTATTCTTTCAATGCCCTTTCAGCTCATGGATTTGGATGCAAGTCCTGCACCGCCTGGATATTCATAGGAGACCGAGGGATACACTTAAATATGAAGGGGAATGTTTACTCAGAAGTTTTACTTATCCAGGTGCTGCCACTGGTGTAGCTTTTGCTAGCTTTCGTGCTGCTATGTCACCATTTGGAAGGAAAGATGTTCTAGAGTGTTCAATTCCAAGGACCAAAGTAGAGTGCAAGTATTGCTCTCTATTTTATTTGACATTCGCTATATAACTGAAGGCCATGCTCAGAAATATTTATCTTCCTCCAAATCTGCAAGAATCCTTAGGAACTTCAACATAAGAACATCTTCTTGATCTCCTTTGCTAGCTCCTTCATTGTAGCGCCCCATATCTTAACCAGTGCCTTGCATGTCAAACACTAAGTTTCTCTCATAGCTATCGACCTGTGATAGCATGAGCAATGCTTTGTACATTATCTATTTCATCTTACCAAAAAAAATAATGTACAAAGCATTGCTCATGCTATCACAGGTCGATAGCTATGAGAGAAACTTAGTGTTTGACATGCAAGGCACTGGTTAAGATATGGGGCGCTACAATGAAGGAGCTAGCAAAGGAGATCAAGAAGATGTTCTTATGTTGAAGTTCCTAAGGATTCTTGCAGATTTGGAGGAAGATAAATATTTCTGAGCATGGCCTTCAGTTATATTCCTAAGGATGTTCTTATATAGCGAATACCTGCCAATTCTTCAAAAGACCAAAGCCATCCTTCCACGTTTCTGCATGCAAGGCCAGCTATTGGACGTGAAGAGCATAATATCCTGCATGAAGCTTTAATTGCAACCAAGGATCGTTCTTCAGGGACGTGGACCCATGTAGCTCGCAATGGAGACTCAAATCCCTCTCATGCTATGGATTCAGGTACGCCGGGAGAGCATACCATGGACAAGCTGCAAGCTCGCATCAGATCTCTCTCCAAAAGTTAATTATGAAAATCCTATCTTGGAATGTCCGGGGACTTAATAAGAGAGATAATAGAATAAGTGTTAAGAACTCTATTACTAGTTCTAAAGCTGATATTATCATTTTGCTTGAGACTCGGGTTAGAGAGGTTAGAATGGATAGCCGTCGTCTTTTCATTGCTCCAGATATGAACATAATTCACAATTATTCTGAGCATCGAGGGGGAAGAATTTGGGTCATCTGGAATGGTACTACTACTCAGATTCAAAGCATTAAGACAACTTCTCAGCTTATTCATATGGATTGCACGGATCTCTCTTCCGGGAAGCTCTTTCATCTGTCTGCAATTTATGGGTCGAACCTCTCCTTTGAAAGGAAGTCTCTTTGGAGTGATATTGTGTAAATCTCGACGACTATTTCTTTACCTTGGCTGCTTGTCGGTGATTTTAATAGTGTCCGATTTCCCAAGGAAAAGATAGGGGGGCGAAAGCTTACTTCTTCCATGCTTTGGGACTTCAATACTTGCATTGACATAGCCTCCTTGATGGATCTGAAAAGTGTGGGGAGTACCCTCTCCTGGTGTAACCGGTCTATTGGGGCAAGGAGGATCGCTTGTCGCCTAGATCGTGCTCTTATTAATCAACAATGGTTGGATTACTTTCCTGATAGCTATGGCTTCTATGGTGACCAGGTCTTATCTAATCATTCGCAATTAACAGTTTTTAGTGAGGAAGTCATTGCGGGGGGGCCAAAACCCTTTAAATTCTTTACTATGTGGGCGAAGCATGAAGCCTTTATTCCTTTGGTTGAGCAGACTTGGGCTACTGAATATAGTGGCACTCCCATCTATGTGCTGTGCCAGAAGCTTCGTGCTGTGAAGAATGCTTTGAAAGTTTGGAACCGAGATGAATTTGGTAGCATCTTTCAGAAGGTGAGACGTGCTGGTGATGTTCTCCATAGGGCGCAAGATGCTCTAGCCTCTGATCCTTTGAATGAGAGTTATATTCATAGTGAGGTGCAAGCTCGGGACTCCTACCTGGCTTCTCTCAGCATGGAGGCTGACTATGCTAAACAGAAGGCTAAGCAACATTGGCTTACCCAGACTGATGATGACACTAAATTCTTCTATACCAGTATTAAGGGGAGGCGAATGGTTAACTCTAGCAGAAGATGCAAAATGCCGGATGGTACTGCCACTGATGACATTAAGCAGATTCAAATACATGCAGTCGATTTCTATAACAGCCTTCTTAATCAGCAGAAGAACTATGATCTTCCAAATTTCTCACCCTCCCGTATGCTTTCTGAAGAAGACCGATTGGCTATTATGAGGCCCTTCACTAATGAGGAGATTAAGGAGATTGTCATGAATTCCCCTAAGAACAAGAGTCCAGGCCCTGATGGTTTTCCGGCTGACTTCTATCAGCTTTGTTGGAACACTATGGGTGCTGATGTGCTGGCGGCGGTGCAATTTTTCTTTCATGGGGGTAGTTGGCTTCGCCAGGTAAATCACACTTTCATATCCCTTATTCCCAAATCTGATACTGCGGACTCCTTTGATCAGTTTAGGCCGATCTCTCTTTGTAATTATCTTTACAAGATTATCACCAAGTTGATGGCCAACCGTATGCAACAATTTATGCCTCATCTTATTAGTAAGCATCAATCGGCCTTTATCAAGGGCCGCAGAATCCAGGATAGTATTTTGCTTGCTAATGATATTGTCAGGGATATCCACTCCAAACAACGTGGCAATCTCCTTTGTATGAAGGTGGACCTGCGCAAAGCATTTGATACTGTTCATAGAGGATTCATTCTTTATTTACTCAGGAAAATGGGCTTCCCGGATCAATGGGTTGACTGGATTGCTGTTCTAATCAACTCTGCAAGGTTTTCTGTTCTTCTCAATGGCAGTCCTAAGGGTTTCTTCCAATCTGCTAACGGTATCCGGCAGGGGGATCCATTGTCTCCTTATTTGTTCTGTGTTGCTATGGAGGGGCTTTCGATCTTGATTGAGCAGAAAGTGGGAGAGGGTTGTTTACAAGTGCCGAGCTATGGTAATATGAAGTTGTCTCATCTTATGTTTGCAGATGATTTGCTCATTTTCTTGAAACCAACCATAGCTTCAGCTCGCTGTGTTTCTAGTATTCTCCAAACTTTTCATGGGTGCTCCGGCCTGCAATTAAATACTGCAAAAAGTAAGGTTTTAGTTGGCGCAAGAATTCATCATAAGGGTCCTTTACTTGATGCTTTGGGGGTTCATGAGGGATTGCTTCCAGAAAACTATCTTGGGCTTCCTTTATTCTACACTAGGATTGTCAGTTCGCATTGCACTCCGATCATTCAGAAAATCAAGAACCGGATTGCTTCTTGGAAAACTAAGCTTCTCTCCAAAGCAGGTCGTATGGAGCTGATCCGTTCGGTTTTAAATTCTTACGCAATCTACTGGGCAGTGGCCTTCCTTTTGCCTAAGAATCTTATTGGGGAAGTGGAGAGATTACTTAGAAATTTTTTCTGGCATTCTTCTAGTGATTATAAACCCTTCCATCTCATCAAGTGGGAGTGGGTTTGCAGGCAGAAAGAAGAGGGAGGGCTGGGATTTAGGAGGCTTCATGTGTGGAACCTCTCGGCTATGACTTTGCAGCTTTGGAGGATTATCTCTAACCAGGATACCTTATGGAACCATTGGGTGAAAAGCCGGTATCTATCTAAGACTTCTATCTGGATGGCGCAATTGCATTCTTATCACTCTCAAGCTTGGAAGGGTATCCTTCAATTTAGAGAATGGCTGCAACCTCATGTTATGCTCAAAATTGGCAATGGACTCACTTTCAACCTTTGGGATGATCCTTGGATTGATGGACAATCAATCTCCTCTATGGGCGGTAACTACTTCAGATTATTGCTTGGGATTCCTGCTAATGCTACTGTCAGCGTCTTTATTCACAATGGAAGGTGGTGCCTTCCTCCTCCAACTTCCAGTGAAATGATGGATCTTTGGCCTCAGATCATGCGCATTCCCATACATGAAGGTTGCGATGACACCATTATTTGGAAGCACAACAATGGCAAGATCATCAATAATCAAATATATGACATGAGACGTACTGTTTACCCGAAGGTCCCTTGGTTCCAGTTTGTGTGGAGAAGGCCTACTAATCAAAAGCAATCAACTCATGCTTGGCACTGATGAAGATTAGAGGCATAAATGATGCAGACGCTATAGTGAATCTGCGGCTCTCTCTCTAGCTTTCTAGAGAGAGAAGCTCTGGGGAAAGGGTGTCTCCAGGGGGCTCCGTCCTCCTCCACCGCCATCCCGACGGTGGGGGGCCTCCTCCAGCGGTGAGTGCTGTCCTCTTGGGGGGAGTTTCTTCCTTCTTAACGAAGTAGCTCCGGGGAGGACCACCTCCGGTTGGAACTCCTCCAACCGGGGTCTACAAACTTTGAGAGTTAGGTTTGCTTCTTATGGTGATGGGAGATGCTTTGGGTCAGAAGTGTTCTCATCCTGAGCTGCATGCACTCCAACCTTCCCGTGGACGGATGGTGCTAAGAGATGAGCATGATCCTATGGCAAGGCGATCGCGTTCCAGGGTTTCTCAGGTACGTAAACCATGGTCTTCACTTTTCGGTGCTGTTGGGATGGAAGATGTCTAGGTTCAAGAATCGGCTCTGGAGTTCATAGAACCAACTCTTCTAGATGATAAAGTGTTTGCTGTGTTTGATGGTGATGATGCTATGGAACTCCGAGAGGTATGGCGATTTGCTATCATGGGATATTGTATAGGTATGCGGCCTCTATACACTACTCTGCGCTCCTTCATTCAGAAAGTTTGGCAGCCAAAGGGAGAAGCGGACCTTCTCATGTGAGAACAAGGCTTCTTTTTAGTTGTCTTCAACCAAGAGGAAGATATGAAGCGTGTTCTTGATGGTTTTTGGAGTATTCGTGGTCACCCATTAATCCTTCTGCGATGGACAATAGATCTTCAAATGGAAAAGGAATCTCTGTGTAGCTTGCCGATTTGGGTCAAATTTTCGGATCTTCCTCTTAGATGGTGGACAGCAAAAGGACTCAGTAAGATTGCTAGCCTCTTGGGACGTCCACTTCATATGGACTCCCTCACCGCTAGCAGGAAAAGACTCCATTTCGCTCGGGTCTGTGTGCTTGTTGATGTTGATGCTACCTTCCCTTCGGAGATTGATGTTATGCTGACTGATGGTAGCTTTGAGAAGATTCAGGTTGTTTACGAATGGAAGCCTATTCTTTGCTTGGATTGCAATTCCTTTGGTCATGGCAAAGGAGAATGCAAGAGTGGAGTGAAAATTCAAAAGAAAATATGGCGTGTCAAGAATCAGAAATGGACAACTCTCTTCCGGGTTCCTCGGTGATGGATGGCGATGCAAAGTCTGATGAGCTGGCTGTGGAGGGTGCAAAATCTGATGAGGATATTGATAATAAAGGAAATACAAATATTGAGGTGGACTCCATTCCTCTAGCGGGTACTCAAATCCATCAAGGGAATTCTATCGTCGATGGCAGTTGGAAAAGTTGCAACTATCAAAATGAAGGAGGTGTTTTAAGGAAAGGTGGTGAACCGGGTAATCATGAAATTCTAGCTGATCCCCTTCCTTCTGATTTAGAGAATAATATGGGCAACCAAATGGAAGTACCGAATCAGAACATATCGGTTGATGATGTGGATTCTCTTTTCCCTCCTTTATCTCAACATACTATTAGAAGGAATGTTCATTCACCTATACAGAAGCGAGCTGATCAGGGGGAGTTTTCTAATGGAAGTAAGTTTGCCAATAGATTTGAAGCGTTACAAGGATTAAATGGAGAAGTTGACATCAATATCCAAGATCTGAACATTGCACAAGTGGGTAGAGGCAAGAGGCAAATCTCCCCAGCGCATTCTACGTCCGGGTCTGGACGTAAAAACGCCATGCACGCCATGCACCATGCACGTAAGCCAGACCTGTCCATGGGTGATAAGATGGACAAGCTGCAGGCTAGGATTTGATCTCTCTCCCAGAATTATTAATGAAGGTTCTATCCTGGAATGTGCGGGGTTTGAACAAGACTGTGAATCGCTTGAGCACTAAGCAAGCTATCTTAAACTCTAAGGCGGATGTGGTTGTTTTACTTGAGACTAAAGTGAATATGGAAAGAAGGAATAGTAGGAGACTGTCTATTGCTCCTCATGTGGATATGATTCATAATTATGATAATCATCCTGGAGGGAGGATCTGGGTTCTCTGGAATGGGGCCACGCTTCAGATGCAATGTGTAAAAGTCACTGCACAGCTTATTCATGTTGAATGTATTGAATTATCTTCCGGTAGGAAATCTCTTCTTACTGCTGTCTATGGTTCGAATTTGGCTTATGAAAGGGCGGTGTTATGGAAGGATATTGAAGATCTCTCCAACATAATCTCCGTACCGTGGATTATTGTAGGAGATTTTAACAGTGTGCGATTTCCTGATGAGAAATATGGTGGTAGGAAATTGACTCCTTCTTATCTTAAGGACTTCAACAATTGCATTGACCATGCTTCCTTGATGGATTTAAAGAGTATTGGCAATACTTTTCATGGTGCAATCGGTCAACAGGAGCTAGGAGAATTGCTTGTAGACTGGATAGAGCCTTAATTAATCAATGTTGGCTGGACACCTTTCCAGATAGTTATGTCTCTTATGGTGACACTCTTCACTCTGATCATGCACACTTAACTATTCACACTGAGGAATCTATTGTAGGAGGTCCGAAACCTTTCAGATATTTTACTATGTGGGCGCAACATGCTTCGTTTCTTTCCACTGTTCAGACCGCTTGGAATTCAGATGTTCAAGGTACGCCAATTTTTGTCCTTTGTAAGAAACTATAGGCTGTTATGGAGGCTTTGAAGGTTTGGAATAGAGATGTCTTTGGTAGGATAAATCGTCGAGTGGAGAATTACTAGTGCTCTACATGACGCTCAAGAAAATCTTGCTAGAGATCCTTTGAATACTGATTATGCAGAGAAAGAGAAGCAAGCTCGTGAAGACTATCTCCGTAGTCTTTGTATGGAGAATTCTTATGCCCAACAACATGCCAAGCAACACTGGTTAACCCAGACTGATGACAATACAAGATTTTTCTATGCTAGCATCAAAGGAAGAAGAATGGTGAACATAATCAGAAATTGCAAATTGCTTGATGGTAGTGTTACTGATGAAGTGCAAAAAATAAAGGATCATGCTTTGGAGTTCTACTCCAAGCTTCTAAATCAAGATCAGCTTTATGAACCACCTGATATTAAGGCTTCTAGAATCCTCTCTGATGAGGATAGACACAATATTATGAAATCTTTCACGGATTCTGAGATTATAGATGTGGTCATGTGAGCTCCTAAGAATAAAAGCCCAGGTCCCGATGGTTTTCCGGCTGATTTCTATCAGATGTGTTGGCATATTGTGGGAAATGATGTGCTTGCAGCAGTTCATTATTTTTTCAATGGAGGAAGATGGTTGCGCCAGGTAAATCATACTTTTGTCTCCCTTATTCCTAAGGGTGATAATGCTGATTCCTTTGACCAGTTTAGACCTATATCTCTGTGTAATTTCTTGTACAAGATCTTTACCAAGCTTATTGCTAACCGAATGCAAAAGTTCATGCCTCATCTCATTAGCAACAACCAATCAGCATTTATCAAAGGAAGGAGGATTCAAGATAGCATTCTTCTGGCTAATGATCTTGTGAGAGATATTCACTCCAAACACCGAGGCACTCTTTTATGCATGAAAGTGGATCTGAAAAAGGCTTTTGATACTGTGAACCGCAAGTTTATCCTCACTATACTTCAGAAGATGGGTTTTCCAAAGCAATGGGTCCAGTGGATTGACATTCTCACAAACACTGCATCCTTTTCTGTGCTTCTTAATGGGAGTCCTGTTGGATACTTTCACTCCTCCAATGGTATTCGCCAAGGAGATCCTCTCTCTCCGTATCTGTTCTGTGTCGCCATGGAAGGTCTCACTATCATGATTGAGGATAAATAAGAAATGGCTCTCTTCGTGTACCTGCTTATGGGAACACTTCGCTCTCACACTTGGTCTTTGCGGATGATCTTCTCCTTTTTATGAAGCCTACTATCTCATCTGCTAATTGCATTACCACCATTCTAAACAAATTCTATAGCTGTTCGGGTCTTCTCCTAAATGCTTCTAAGAGTAAAGTATTCATTGGGGCGAAGGTTCAGCACAAGAAGCCTCTTTTGGATGCTTTGAAGGTTCAGGAGGGGAGTCTACCTTCCACCTACTTGGGTCTCCCGCTATTCTCCACTCGTCTTTCAAGTCTCCATTGTACCCCTATCCTTCAGAAGATTACCAGGCGTATGGCATCTTGGAAGACTAGATTGTTATCTAAGGCTGGCCGTTTAGAGTTAATTCGCTTTGTATTAAACTCTTACGCCATCTACTGGGCTGTGTCTTTCATTTTGCCGAAGGGATTAGTTGGTGAGGTGGAGAGGTTATTGCGAAACTTCTTTTGGCACGGTTCAGGTGAGTATAAACCATTTCACTTAGTTAAATGAGATTTTATCTGTAGACCAAAAGATGAAGGTGGTTTGGGACTTAGAAGCCTTTATGTTTGGAACTCTTCTGTCATAACAATGCAGTTTTGGAGACTTCTCTCCAATAATACTACTCTTTGGCATCAATGGGTAGCTAGTAGATACTTAAAGAATGAGTCCATCTGGACTGTGCATGTCAAACCGTACCACTCTCAGGCTTGGAAAGGCATCCTAAAAATTAGAAGTTGGATCAGGCCCCATCTGATGTACAGGGTTGGTAATGGAGAATCCTTTCATTTATGGGAGGATCCTTTTTTTGGTCGGTCAACCAAGAGAAGATTAAATTAATAAGAGAAAGAATTCATGATACAATAGAAGGACTAATGCTGCAGAACACAATTCCAAAACCAAAGAGGATGACACTACAAGTCAGTGACTATCCCCCTAGAAGACTCAATACTAAGAATCAGAACTTTGAATAGCAATATTGAATCTTTTACAAATGACTTTGGACCAACCAGAAAGAGGACTGTTGTGGGCAATAGCTTCCACACAACTTCAAACATCATGGATAATAGAAAGCGTAATATGAATGGCAGATGTACAGACGCTATCAAAGGTTCTGCAATAGCGTTCTCTCCAGATCCACCAGATGGTAGCACGAAATAAGAGCCTTGCCAAGAGAGTAGCAAACCCATCTTTAGAGAAGCTCTTACGTAAGGAATGAACTTCTTGAAGAATAGATGACCGGGGCTGTCTTTGAATGTTTAACCTGTCAAGAATTCCTCCCCAAATGTGATTAGAATAAGTGCACTGAAAGAAGAGATGATCCTCACTTTCGTCAGAAAGACAGCAGAGAATACATCTACTAGGCATTTGGAAACCTCTCTTCCTTAAGTTGTTAATAGTAGGTAGCTTGTGCATCATCGCCTGCCAAGAAGTTAGGGAGAACCCCTGCACAGTAGGACCTTTCCAAATCCAATCAGCCCAGCCCACTTTTTGATTAGCCTCTCTAATATAGTTCCACGCCTCTTTGGTGTTAAAGGTTCCATGACTCCAAATGATTGCATCATTTTGGCTAATCTGAACACTTTGAATCAAAGGATAAAGATCCATCATGTCCAAAGATGTTTGAGGAGGAAGTAACCAATTGCCATTTTGAATGAAGGAGGAGCAAGTGATTTCCTTATGGAGACCAAGGTGGCGGCGAACTGATCACCCATCATCATGAAGATACTCTTACCTTGGATCCAAGGGTCATAGAAGAAACTGACCTGACTCCTTTCCCCAACTTTGTAAGATGGATGACTAAGGATCCATTCCCGCTGCTTCAAGATGCTTTTCCATGCCGTCGAGTGATAGGATCTAACTTTAATGGTCCAAATAGAATTACTTCTGAGATAACATTTATGGGAGGATCCTTGGATACATGGGCAATCTATTCACTCTTTAGGCGGTCATTACATCAGAAACTTGCTTGGGCTTCCTGTCAATGCAAGAGTTAGTTATTTTATTCAAGATGGAAGATGGTGCCTCCCGCCACCTACTTCAACTGAGATGCTTGATATTTGGCCGCACATTCTAAGTGTACCCATTGTGGGGGATTGCGAGGATTCTATTCTCTAGAGGCACAATAATGGCACAATCAGTAACAAGCAACTTTATGATATGAAGAGAGTCAATTATCCCAAGGTGCCTTGGGCAAACATAGTCTGGATGAGGCCTACAAGTCAGAAGCACTCTTTGCATGCATGGCAGGTTTTCATGGGGGGTATTACCACTTTTGATATTCTTCAGAAACGTGGGCTTCAAGGGCCAAATATTTGCACTCTTTGCAGGCAACAAGCTGAAAATATTAATCATCTTTACTTTCAATGCTCTTATGCTAGCTGGATCTGGATGCAAATTCTTCAAAGGCTGGAAATTCAGAGAAGACCAAGACATACAATCCTTGAAGAAAGCCAGAGATTGAGTACAGAATTTAGTACTAAGGGCGCTGGGAGGAGTGTCACTTTCACAGCCTTTAGGACTGTTTTATGGTGGATCTGGAAGGAGAGGTGTTCTCGCATCTTTGATTCTAAGAATAGAAGTAGCATGCAAGTGCTTCTATCCATTTTAGCTGACATCCGCAGTGTTACTGAGTTCCACCTGCAAGGGGCATCCAATGCTCAGAAGACCACTAGAATGTCGAACCACTCCTATATTTTACCCTTTTATTTTGGTGATAACAAAATATATGTTTAATTAATTATTATTAAAAATATTTAATATCATGTTTTTCTTAATAAATATAAATTTATGTGATTAATTGAATATTAAATATATTTAATACCATGATTTTTCTAATAATAAATTAAATATCATGATTTTCTAATAAATATAAATTTATGACATTATTGCCATGTGGTTTGCACTAAAACGATAAATCGATGTACATTCAATATACATCGATTTCAGTTCAAAGTGCCATAAGGATTTGCTCTCATAAGGATTCACTGTCATAAGGATTCGCTCTCATAACGATTCGCTCTCATAAGGATTCGCTCTCATAAGGATTCGCTCTCATAACGATTCGCTCTCATAAGGATTCGATCTCGTAACGATTCGCTCTCATAAGGATTCGATAAGTGACTCTCATAACGATTCACTCTCATAAGGATTCGTTCTCATAAGGATTTGATAAGTGACTCTCATAACGATTCGCTCTCATAACGATTCACTCTCATAAGGATTTGATAAGTGACTCTCATAAGGATTCGCTCTCATAAGGATTCGCTCTCATAAGGATTCGATAAGTGACTCTCATAAGGATTCGCTCTCATAAGGATTCGCTCTCATAAGGATTTGCTCTCATAAGGATTTGCTCTCACATGGATTCCTTTGTAACTCTCATAAGGATTTGATAAGTGAAACATGGATTCCTTTGTAAAACATGGATTCCTTTGTAAAAACATGGATTCCTTTGTAAAACATGGATTCCTTTGTAACTCTCATAAGGATTTGATAAGTGAAACATGGATTCCTTTGTAAAACATGGACTTCTTTGTAAAAACATAGATTTCCTTTATATTTCAAAGTGCCTTTTGGCATCTAGTGAAAAAGTCAATATTCTTGATTTGCGTAATCCTCTATCTTTCTGACAGGAGATCTTTTTGCTTATCTTTCTAGATCTCTTCTCTCCTGCTAACAAAAGAGAGATTACTTACCACTTCTGGGTGGCATCAGGAAACATAAAGGTATGAGCCTTTTGACAGAAACACTATTTTATCTAAACACTTTTTTCTATGCTTGCAGACCTCGTAGACCACAAATTATCAGAAGAAAGAGAAGATGAGCAACGGCTAGAACTCCAACGGATTTATTCAAAGCTGCTCATATAAAAGATGAAGCATGGCTGAAGAATATGACAGAGCTTTTCCTGAAGATCTTTTGAATGAGTGTACAACCAGTGAGGAACCTGAACTCCAAATACACTCAAAGAAAAAGAGAGAAAGAGCCTGAGCCCAAGAAGAAGTGTTCAAGCATCTGAAGCACTGAAGCATTCAAGCTCCTTCTCCTCTCTTCTCTCTCTCTCTCTGTGCATCTTGTAAATCTGGGGGAGAGAGTCTTTTGCTGAGAGTTCTTGTAGTTGGTTTTTATTTGTTCCAACTCTCAGCTTTGTTCTTTCTTTTCTAAGAAAGACTTTTGTCCAGCTGTAGGACTGTATACAGTGTGTAACCCAGCTAGGGGTTTGTGTCTAGCAGAACCGCACTGGGGTTTGTACCAGGAGGTTGGCTTCTTTACCTGTAAGAGAAGTGGGCTGCCTTCTTGCCCGGGAAAGAGAAGAAGACCAGCTGGGGTGCTGGGTGTTGTAGTGTCCTTAAGGGGGACTGTACCCTTGGTTAGTGAAATCCCAAGAGGTTGCTTGGGGACTGGACGTAGGACTTCCATGTGGGAAGGGCCGAACCAGGATAAATTTCTTGTGTCTTTTGTCTGATTGTTTATTTACTTCCGCACTACTGCTCTTTATCACACTAAACTAACCAAACCTTCGAGTGTTAATTTCTGTGTTTAAGTTTATATTTCAGATTTCAGAAAAACCTATTCACCCCCCTCTAGGTTAGCTTGCTGCCGTACCAAAAGGGCCAACATAGAATCCTCAATAACTTCATTATTCAAAAAGACTAGATAGTTCTGTTCTCTCTAGACTTGTTTCCAGATCGCTTCTCTTTTGAGATTTCTATCTCTTCTATGACTCCATAGCTATCAGCATGTGATAGCATGGATCACCCATTGTACATACTTTTCATATCATATTTAATACGAAATCCGGTATCAATTACCAAAAAAAAAAAAAAAAAACTCATGCTTGGCAGTGTTTACTAGGGAGAATTCCTTCCTTTGATGTTCTTTAGAGAAGAGGAATCCATGGGCCAAGCATTTGTATTCTTTGTAGGCAGCATGATGAAGAGATCAACCATTTATACTTCAAATGCAATTATAGTTCCTGGATATGGATGCAGCTTCTTCATAGATTGGACATTCACCGTCATCCCAAGCATTCTATCCTAGCCGAATGTGAAAGCTTGCTCAGTTGTTTTCATGGTAAAGGGGCTGCCACAATTGTCGCTGTTGCTACCTTTCAGGCTGCTTTGTGGTGGATTTGGAAGGAAAGATGTTGCAGGATATTTGACTCTTCTGCTAGAACAAGGACTCATGTGCTTCTGTCCATTATCTCTGATGTTCGACATATTACTGAATTTCATATTCAGGAGGATAACCATTCAATCAGATCTAATAGAATTCTAAGAAACTTTAATTTCTGATTTGTTTTGGCCTCTTGATGTGATTCCATGTCCCTTTATTCGCATCTTATAAGAGTTCCTACTCTTTTCTCTCATAGCTATCGGTTTGTGATAGCATGAAATCCCTTATGTATTGGTTCTCTTTTTAATCAATACAATCTCGGTATTATTTACCAAAAAAAAAAAAAATAGATTTATTCACATATAATCTTATTCATTTAGAAATTCTACATGTTGATCTTTTACGTTGCATAATTCACATGTCGACATATGTATATTCATATACACTATTACATGAAGATAAATAAACTAAATGTGGAACACTCTTCCTCTATGAGGGAGAGTGCACTCATAGAAAGTCTTGCATTCTGCTCTCTCTCTAGAATCCTAGAGAGAGAAGCTCTGAGTATCGCATTGCCCTAGGAGAGTCTGGCCTTCCCCCGCCTTCCTGGCGGTGGGTGGCCCTAGCTTGGCGGCACTTCGTCTGGTGGGGCTTCCCTCCACTGCGTGGCTAGCTCTTCATCGGAAGTTGAGGAAGACTGGTTATGGAGGTTCGTAAGGATATTGCTTCCGGGAGTCATCCTTTTCCTGGTTCAGGGGAAGGATCGACTTCCACAGTTGCACCAGTGAACACCGCGAGTGATCCTGTTCATGAACGGCGATCCTCAAAAGGAGTTCCATCCGACCAACGCCTCCGTAGCAAGTCTCGTGGCCGTTCTAGAGCTAGAAGTAGTTCTCAAGCCCCGCCTCCTCCCGTTGCTTCTTCGAAGAAAGCTTGGAACGAGCTTTTCACGGATTCTTCCTCGAATACAAGCTCTGGTCTTCGTCTTTCTTTTATTGCTCCGTCTATGCTTGGAGATCAGACTGTTGCATCCTTCAATGCTTCGGATTCGCTTGAGTTGGCCCAAGCTTGGCGTTTCATAGTGGTAGGCTACATTGTGGGACTATCGCCGGTATATTCTCCTCTTAAGTCCTTTATTGATAACCAGTGGAAGCCGAAGGGCAGTTATGAGCTTCACATGCGTATGGGGGGCTTCTTCGTCTGTTCCTTCTCTCTTGAGGAAGACATGCAACATGTTCTTGAAGGATTATGGCACATCCGGGGCCATCCTTTCATAGTTCAAAGGTGGAATAGGGATACAAAAATGGAAAAGGCCATGCTATCATCCATCCCTTTATGGATTATTTTCCCTAATCTTCCTCTTCATTTATGGTCCCATACTTCCTTGAGTAAGATAGCAAGTGTTCTGGGTACACCTCTGTTCATGGATAAACTGACAGCCGGCCGAAGACGGCTCTCTTATGCCCGGGTTTGCATCCTTATCGCTTCGGACTTCAAGTTTCCTGCTTCTGTCACTGTGCTCCATGATATAGGAGATACTGAGGTCATTGCAGTTGAGTATGAATGGAGACCAACACCTTGCTCCAATTGTCATTCATTTGGCCATCAAGACGGTACTTGTATTTCCAGAGATATCACAGGAGCCAAACCTAAGAGTTCTCAAATGCAATGGCGTCCTAAATCATCTGGGGATTTAGGGTGTGCTCAAAACTCTCTACCTCGTCCAACAGTTCTAGGGAATATATCCAAACCTATTTCAATCTCTGAATCTGTTCAGGATGAATGCTTTGAAGGATTGTCTGATTCTAGTGTAAATCCGGCAATCTTGCAAAGGTCTACTTTGCAGGTTGCGACGGTGGCTAATGCAAATAAGTTTAGTGTTCTTCAAGATCAAGACTTGTTACGTTCAATGGATGATTCTATGAGAAGCATGGATGTTAGTGGAATGACTAATACCAAGAGCACTACAAATCTTGATACTAGCGTAAATCCGAGTTCTTTGGAAAGTGAGGTTGATGGAAACAATTCGATAATCAATCAACATGCTCCTTCAAAAGATCCTACGGTGACCTCTGCTGCTGGTGTAAAATCGGGTTCTTTGATCTCTGATCTCTCAAAGGATTCTGATCTCCCAGCTAGATCCCTAGCCCAGGCTGCTACTCTTATTTCAAATATTGCTTGTGGGGGGAAGACTCTTGATTCTGGTTCCGGAAGAGCTGATACTATTACCTGTGTGAACCATATTGAGAAGGCGGTATCCTTACCGCTCCCATGCAATGCTTCTACAGCTGTAGAATCTTTCACAGATCTTCGGGATGTTTCTGCTATCACTCGGACAATACCTTCCGCTAATGTAAAACTGGATTCCACGGATTCTACGGTGGTTAGCTGCAGTACAACTTAGCCATTGACTCGGGGTGATTGTGCTACTCCTCAGACTAGATTCTCTGCTAACGTCAATCCGGATTCTACGGATTCTACGGTGGTTAGCTGCAGTACAATCCAGTCCTTGATGGCTGAAAGATCTTCTCATCCAAAGCCAGGTAAAAGAAGGAACTCGCAAGATATCCAAGGTACATGCAGTACTAATCCTTCTACTGACTCCATATTTGATATTGCTAATTGAAAGATGTGGATTGTGTGTACAATATAGACCGTTGCAAATCACGGTCGAGAATCCTACCTCCCAAAAAATAATCATGCGTATCCTTGTTTGGAATGTGAGGGGAATTAATAAGAAGGTCAAGCAGTTGGTTGTTAAAAATGAGTTGTATCTTCATAAGTGTGATGTTGCCATCCTTTGTGAGACTAAAATCAAGCAGGGAAGCTTTGATTCAGTTAGAGAATTTATTTGGCCGAATTCATCTGCTCTTCATAATTATGCTAGTTCTTGGAGAGGTCGAATCTGGGTTCTTTGGAATCCAAATCAAGTTAATATTTGCCTTCTCTTGGAAAGCACTCAATTTCTTCATGTAAGGTGTACTGATCTGAAGACCAAAAATTCCTTCAATATCACTGCATTATATGGTTCAAACTTTGTTCTGGAAAGACGATTTCTGTGGAAAGATCTTCAATTCATATCTCAAAGCAGTTGTGATCCTTGGACGATCTTAGGAGATTTTAATACTATAAGATATCCTGATGAGAAGAAGGGAGGACAAAATGTGTTGCCTGCTCATTTGGCCGATTTTAATGATTTTATTGATGTTGCTAATCTTCTTGATTTGCCTCATACTGGCAACTATTTATCTTGGAGTAACATGAAGAAGGGTATGCAGAATATTTCAGCTCGCCTTGACCGGGTTCTTGTTAACTCTATTTGGATGAACAAGTACGAGGATGCTATGCTTTCTTATGAGTATAAGTCTGTTTCTGATCACTCAATCCTCCTTGTTAGCATGAACTCAAGGAATGATATCAGCTCTTCTAGGCCAAGACCTTTCAAATTTTTTAACATGTGGACTACTCATCCTAACTTCCATCATGTTGTTCGGACTGCTTGGAACACTAATGTGAAGGGTTCTCTTATGTCTGTAAGAAGCTGTTAAACTTGCACTGCGACTGGAACAAAAAGGACTTTGCAAATTAACAAATACAACTTCTGCTCACAATGCTCTTATGTATGCTCACTTCATGATCACGATATATTATTCAAGAAAAGAATTGAATTGTAGAAACAACTACTTCAAAGCTTTGGAGATTGAGGAGATGTTTGCAAAGCAGAAATCAAAATAGCAATGGCTTACTCTTGGTGATTCTAATACTAAATTCTTCCATGCTTCCATTAAGGCCCAGAGAATGTATAACTATATCAAGCAGTGCAAGTCTAGTGATGGCTCCATTCTTACTTCTGAAGAGGATATTCGAAACCATGCTCTTTCCTTCTATACTAATCTTCTCAATAAACATCATGATAGACGCAAGCTAGCATTTATGGTTCGAAATGGTCTTCATGAGGAAGATATCAATAAGCTCAGTGTTCCTTTCTCTCTTGAGGATGTTCGTCAGGTGGTTTTTAACTCTCCAAGAGATAAAAGTCCTGGCCCAGATGGATTCACCTCGGAATTCTTTACTAGTTGTTGGAGTATTATTGGGGATTTGTTCTCGAAAGCTATTATTTCATTTTTTAAGGATGGCTATTGGGAAAATCAGCTAAATTCCACTTTCATAGCTTTGATTCCCAAAACTAAGGGACGAGAGAAATAGAGTTAGACTGGGTTCTCTCTCTAGGTTTCTAGAGAGAGATGCTCTGAGGAGGGGCGACTTTCGTGTGGGTCTCCCCCGCCTCTGGGCGGTGGGTGTTCCGAGCTGCCATGGGGGACTCTAGCGTGAGGGTTGCACCAGAGGTTCGTCCTCTTCCTCCTCAGGAAGATGCGCTGAACTCCACCGGTGGAACCGTGAATGCCGCGAGAGATCTGGTCCACGGACATGGATCCTCACAAGGTATTCCTGCTCACTTCCCTCCTCGTCGCAGCCCCTCACGTCCTCGGTCTCGTTCTAGGGGACGCTCTCTATCCAGAATTCCAGGTGATGTGGTTTCCTCATCTAAGAAAGCCTGGAACGAGCTATTCGCTGGTTCCTCTTCTTCGCCTTCAGCTGGTGTGAGGTTAGACTTCATCGAGCCTGTTATGTGATAATTACTTAATTTTAGCGTTGAATTTCGTACATATAGTTGATTTTAAACAACCATTGTCTATAAATGATGGTCATTTTATTTTAATTGTCATTCATCCATAAATAAAATTTTGAGCATTTCAGTAAGATTTTGGGTAGATCACATAGTTAGATCTTCATTTAATAAAGTCAAATACTTTTTAAATAGTTTGACTAATAAAATATTTTCTCATTACATTGTATATAAATAAATCATTTTCTTAAGTCCTCTTTTGTAAATATTAGTTCATAGATAAATCAAATTTTAAATCTTAGTTAAATAAATAAAAGTATTTGCTTAAATACCATACCCTTTCATCACCATTGATCCATTACACCAATCTCTCATCCAACCTTGCCACATACACCAACCCATTAAATAAATAAAAAATTTTAGCACTCCTCTTTAATCACATAATGCCACAACCCCCATACCCATTTAACCATTTTTTTAACCATTTTTCTCATTTTATCCACAGAAGGGGAGAAGCTTCTTGAAGCAGCAGAGCTGCTGGGTGCGTCTGGCCAGGCGACGGGGCTATGGCTTGCGCAGGTGCTGGGCGGGAACCAGGAAGCAGGCCTCTGGCGGCGCTGGCGATGGAGGCGGCTGGAGATGGCGGAGCCCTGGCCGGTTGTGCAGGGCCAGATCTGGGTGCAGAGGAGCTGCTGCGATTTGGGGCGGAGCTGTGTGAAGCCCCCGTGTGGAGCGGACGCAGAGGATGGAGCTCGGGTGTACGGCCCGTGCGCGGCAGTGGAGATGTGAGCAGCGGCCAAGCGTATGATGGTGCTATGCTGCTGGGCGATGGCGGATCCCTGCGCATCCGATGGATCCGGTGATGCGGCCTGATCTGGGCATGGCGCTTCTGGTGTGGGCCGGGGCTGATGGAGGTGTGAGATGGCGCCAGAAGGAGCTGACGCCCGATGGTGGCTGTGTGCTGGCTAGATGGCGGGAAGGAGATGGGAGCGCAGGTGCTGGGCCCTGGCGCGATGCTGAACCAGGAGCGGCTGCGGCGGTGTGTGCGGATGGGCCAGATGTGCTGAGCTGGAGATCCTGCCGACGTGGCGATCCTGGTGCACACTGGAGAGGAAGCAAGAAGACCCGGAAGCCTATATAAAGGGACCCAAAGGTCCTCCGAGGGGGTTCTCAGGTTGGCAAGTAGGAATTTCTGAGGATTTCTTTTAGTCTCTAATTTCTTCTGTAGTTTTCTTTGAGCAGAGCTGTGAGGGTTGAGGGTTTTGGTTCAATAATTTTTGGGTTTTCTTCTTCGGTTCTGTAAGGGCTTCTCCAGTAGAGAGTTTGGAGATATTTTTCTGTGCCATTCTTTCTGCACTTTTCCTTTCAGCAGAGCAGGAAGGGAGACGGATTGGGAGTTTGGGATTTTTTTTTTTTTGAGTTTTATTGTTCCATTTTCATCTGTAATGGTTGAGATGGTGTTAGTCAGCAATGGTTGTCTAGTTCAGATTTTTGGGATTTTGCTGTTCTCCTTCTCTTCTGCTGTTCTTCCGGAGGAGTGAGTTTGTTTTCGCTTATGTTCAGCATTTGTTGGAGATGTTTGGGTTTTATTCTGTGCAGATCTGTGTAGTTCGGGTGCTTGTGAGTTTTCAGCATCTGTAAGGGGAGAAGAACGATCCAGGCGATTTCCTCTGTTCATCTGGAAGGCGACTGCAATTTTGTGGGCTTCTTCTTTGCTGCTAGAAGGGGAAGCAAGGGGATCCGTCTTCTGTAATTCTGGTTGGTGTGTTGTGGAGCTTTTAGAGTTAGCGGAGAGCAATTAACATTTGAGAGATCAGATAGTTGATTCCTCTTCTGTTTTTATTCTTCGAGATTTCTATTTCGATTAGTAAACTTCTCTTCTCTGTACAGATCGGAAGTTTGATATTGCAAGTGATATCTCATTATTTGATTGTTCTTCATCCCTCGAACTGTGAGGGTATATTGCATTGCTTACAGTTTGTATTGCCCTCAATAGATATGATGCTTAATTTGATCAATCAACAAGACTTGTAGTTCAGTTTAATGCATTAAGAATTTCAGGCTTGATGATGCTTATTTGAGTAGTATTGTAGATTCTTGTTCTTATTTTCTATCTGATCCCCTGAGTCGTAGGGGTACATTGAGTTGATAGTGTTCTTTTGAGAATTCGTATTTGTCATCTTTCCGAATCATTTCAGAATTAGAAGTTCGTGTGTTTCTAGTTTAGATTTCTGTCTACCGGCTCGATCCCTCAAGTGAGAGGGTACAGTGATACAAAGTTTCTTGAATTCAATTCAACTCGTTCTTTCATTATGTTTGATCTATCGAGTTGTGAGAAATTTAATTGATGTTGTTTACAGAATTACTTTTAATGCAATGTTATTTGGTGGAAAGTGTTTTCAAATCAAAGTAGTTTAAATCAAATTCTATTCGGCCTCTCCGTGGATATGACATGTGCTCACCATTTTACTAGTTCATATTTGCTATTTTAAATCTGTGAGACAGTTTAGAGAAGGTGGGCTTGTTGATCTGTGCAAGGAACTCTAGACAACGGAAGTGCACAAGCAACAATGCCGCGCGCTTCATCTTGGCGCCGTTGCCGGGGAGGCATTAGAGTTTGATTTAGATTTGCTTTAATTTGATTTCATTTACCTTGAGATTTCATTTGACTTGTTATTGGGCTTTCATTTCAGATTTGCACACTTGGAGTGGGACTTGGAGATTTGAAGTTTGGAGATTTGAAGCCCATTGGAGGAGAAGCTTGCTGAAATTTTTTTTAATTGCTTTTAATTCCGAATTTTAGATAGAAAGAGCGTGAGTGAACTTTGTAGTGAGGCTTTCATGTACTCTCTGTGCATGTACAGAGATTTCCTTCTCGTTGGCATGTAATAATTGGCCTCTTTGTGGTTTGATTGGTTTGGCATTAGTCTATAGTACCACTTTATATTTTCTTACTTTCATTTTATTCAGTTTAAAAATCAAATAAAAATTAAAAACTTCTAAAATCTAAAAAAATTTCTCAAATCGCTCTTTCATGTTAGCCGTTTGTTTGTAATTAAAAATTTCATCTCTCAAGATTAGGATCCCATGTTTTAGGACATTCATCACTTTAATTGACATTTGAATTCAATTTTTGTTCTTTGCATTGAAGAGAGCGGGGGAAAGGTAAGATTTCTCTCTCTCGTTTCATGCATTAGACTTAGCATTAGATAATCTCTTGTTTGAAATTTGATCTGTGCACTTCACATTTGTAATTGAGACTGCTTAAGGGCTTAACCCATTAGATAAAAAGATAAGGTGAGGGATTCATCACCCTTTCCTTTGCCCAAAAATCACAAAAAAATTCACATTCTTGCATTATCCTAAACTTTCAATAAAAATCAGTAGACTTGGCCCTAGGGTTCATCATTAGATTTGTTCTTTCTTAATTCTAAAACTTCTCTTTAAGTCTGGTGTCTAAGATTAGAGGTTAAAAAGCTTACGCTTAAGTGAACTAGAGGTTATTTAATTGGGTCCTTGCGAAAGCAAGGGGGGCCTCCCTCTACTCCACCTCTTACCTGGCCAGTACAAAAAGAGTTAGAATTGGATTTAAGTAAGTATAAATCTGATTTTGAGAAAAAAACATAAGTCCAAGGAACACTTAGTGTCTAGGATAATTTGATTTGAAAGTGTTTGTTTGTTTGTGTTTGTTTAAAAATTCATCAAAAATCAATAAAAATCTTAAAAATTCAAAAATCATAAATAGAGAGGCTTTTTATCTGTGCATGCTTGGTAGACGTTCCCAGAATTTAGATTTGGCCCAACCTATAGACGAGATTGAAAGATTTTTCCATAGGATGGCCAACCAAAACCAGAACCAAGTTGCTAGAAACTTAGAAGAAGCTGCACCCAGACAGATGAAGGAATACTTCATTCCTTCTGACTATCAACCTGCCACTTGCATTAGGCCGGAAATTCCGGCAAATCATTTTGAGATCAAACCTGGAACCATTCAGATGTTGCCATCCTTTTATGGCAATCCTAATGAAGACCCTTATAGGCATATAGATGAGTTCATAGAGATTTGTTCCACTGTAAGAATCCAAAATTTCACAGAAAATGCCTTAAGGTTGACCTTATTCCCATTCTCCTTAAAAGACAAGGCTAAACATTGGTTGGGAACCATAGGGAGAACTATCACAACATGGCCAGAAATGCAGCAGGAATTTTTAAAGAAATTTTACCCGATTGGCCGAACAAACCATGAGAAGAGCAATAACTGGATTCTCCCAACACCCGGGAGAATTAATGCATGAATCATGGGAGAGATTGAAGGAGTTGCTTAGGAAATGCCCCCACCATGGTTTGTCGAGGTGGCAAATAGTTCAAGCTTTTTATGAAGGTCTGACAGAATCGAATAGGCAAATGGTTGATGCTTCGTGTGGAGGAGCATTCATGACTAAGAGTGAGGATGAGGCATATAATCTTTTTGAAACATTGAGTGAGAACTCTATCAATCATGCCTCACTCTACTCTTATGAGAGAGCGTTAGGACCTGTGAAGAAGGCAGGGATGTATGAAGTAAGAGGAAGAGGGGAACCAGACTCTAGGGTAGAAGATCTGATAGCTAGACTTGACCAAAGATTGGAGCAGAAGTTGGAACAGAAATTTGATCAATTATTATCTTTGACTGGGCAAGCCACACCCAATTTTTCTCAACAACCTGAAACTTGTGCTATGTGTGCTAGCCCAGCTCATCCCACCAGTGCTTGTCCCACTACTGCCCAATTACCCCTTTCATTCAGGAACAAGTCCAAGCTGCTCAAGGCTTCTACAAACCCTCCTATGACCCATATTCCAACACATACAATCCTGGTTGGAGAAATCACCCAAACTTTTCATGGAAAAATCAATCTGAACAAGTTTCCCAACCTGCCTTCAAGCAATCCATGTACGGTCAATCCTATCCCAATCAAAATTCGGGATTTGGCCAATCTTCTAACTCCAAACCTCCACAATTCAAGGAAGTCAAAATTCCAATCAATTTGCTCATACAAATTTCCAACAACCTTCATTGAATCAACCACCACCTCCTCAACCCAATTGGGATGATAAAATGAACCAACTCCAGAACATGATGGCGACTCTATGTCAAACTGTGCAAGAACAACAAACTCAAAATCAAAATTTTCAACAAAATTTGCAAGGTTAGAGTCTCAAATTGCTGATGTATGTCAAAGGAGGGAATCCGGGCAATTGCCTAGTCAAACTATAGCAAACCCAAGGAATAACCCTCCCGGATTCTACCAGAACCAGCAATACCATCAGGGTCAGGGGTACAGACCACCACCTGCTAGACAAAATGCACCTCCACCACAGAACCCACAACAAGCTTTTGTCCAGAACATTCCTGCACCTCAAAATCAAAACCAACCTATACAACAGGATCATCCTCCTGCCCAAGCTAGGGGCCCGCAAGTAGAAAATGCAAAAACTGTGTCTACCTTAAGAAGTGGAAGAATCAGAACAAATCCTCACCCACACATGTCAAATGAGGATACGGAAAAGGAAATTGAAGAAGAAATTGAGGAAATTGTTGAAAAAGACAAATCCAAGGGAAAAGAGAAAATAAATGAAGAACCTCTAGACACAATCAAGAGGAATGAAGATCCAAACTGTTACATCCCAAGAGTTCCTTTTCCTGAAGCTTTAAAACCAAAATCCAAAAACAAATCCACTGGTAATGAAGAACTCTTGGAACTGTTTAAGCAAGTTCACATCAACATTCCTCTCCTTGATGCCATGAAGCATGTGCCGGCCTATGCCAAATTTCTAAAAGAAATGTGTACTCTAAAACGGGAAGTGAGAAACAAAACTGAAACAATAATTCTCCCAGAAATTGTGAGTACCATTGTCTTAAACCAACTCCCTAAGAAGCTTAAAGATCCGGGCACTCCACTAATTCCTTGCACCATCGGTGGAGTCACTTTTGAGAGTGGCCTTTTAGATTTGGGAGCCAGTGTCAACCTTCTACCTTCTGCCATTTTTGAAAAATTCAAGCTAGGAGAGTTGAAACCCACTTCTGTTGTCCTCCAACTAGCCGATCGATCTGTTACCACTCCTAAAGGCTTAGTTGAGGACGTGATTGTAAAAATCAATGATTGTTACTTCCCTGCCGATTTCATCATTTTGGACATGAACACTCCCCAAGATTTGACTCAGTCCACCATTATCCTTGGTAGACCTTTTTTGGCCACAGCTAGAGCCAATATTAACTGTGCTACCGGGATGATGGATATATCATTTGGAGATAGGCGGGTTAGTATCAACATTTTCAGGGCATTTAAGCATCATGATGAAGGAGAAAGTTGTCTAGTGGTAGACACCTTGGAAGAGTCTTGTGTGGAAGAAGCAATAGACCAACCCTGTGCTCTAGGGTTTGAGGGAGAGGAAGGACAATTTAATTCCATATTTCAAGATAATGATCCATCAATTCCATTTGAGTGTCCTCCTAAGGTTGAGCTAAAACCACTCCCTGCAAATTTAAAGTACATCTTTTTAGGAGAGAATGAGACATGGCCCATCATAATCGCGAGTGATCTTGAGGAAGGGCAGGAAAGGAAATTGATTGATGTTTTGAAGAGTCATAGGAGAGCTATAGGTTGGACAATAGATGATCTGAGAGGGATAAGTCCTTCAGTTTGCACTCATCGCATTTACTTAGAAGAGAATGCCAAAAGTTCAATCGAGATGCAAAGAAGACTAATCCCAACATGAAAGAAGTTGTTAAGAAGGAAATTGTCAAATGGTGGATGCAGAATTTATTTATCCCATCTCTGATAGCCAGTGGGTTAGTCCAACTCAAGTTGTGCCTAAAAAGTCTGGACTAACCGTGATTCAAACTGAAAAGGGTGAGCTCATTCCCACTAGGCTGGCTACAGGATGGAGAGTGTGCATTGACTATCGTAAACTGAATGCAATGACCAAGAAAGACCATTTCCCCTTACCTTTCATTGACCAAATCTTAGAGAAACTGGCAGGCCAAAAATTCTTTTGTTTCCTTGATGGATACTCAGGGTATAACCAAGTGGCTATTCACCCTGATGACCAAGAAAAGACCACTTTCACATGTCCATTTGGAACCTTTGCCTTTAGACGCATGCCATTCGGGCTGTGCAATGCCCCTGCAACTTTTCAACGTTGCATGTTGTCTATTTTCTCAGACATGGTTGGGGATTACTTAGAAGTCTTCATGGACGATTTCTCTGTGTTTGGAAATGACTTTGATTCGTGCCTCGACCATTTGACTGAAGTGCTCAAAAGATGCATTAATGTCAATCTTGTCTTAAGTTGGGAAAAGAGCCACTTTATGGTTAAGGAGGGAATTGTCTTAGGGCATATTGTCTCAGGGAGAGGGATAGAGGTAGATAAAGCCAAGGTGAATCTCATTTCCGAATTGCCTCCTCCCAACTCTGTCAAACAAATTCGATCCTTCCTTGGTCATGCTGGATTTTATAGGAGGTTCATCAAAGACTTTTCCAAAATTGCAAGGCCATTGACTTCTTTGTTGAAAGATACTCCTTTCATTTTTGATGAAGCTTGTCATAAAGCCTTTGAGGAATTAAAAGACATTTTGACCAGAGCTCCAATTCTACAATCTCCAGATTGGTCATTACCATTTGAGATAATGTGCGATGCTTCAGATTATGCAGTAGGTGCCATTTTGGGCCAGAAAACTGATAAAGGATCTGTGGTGATTTATTATGCAAGCAGAACATTGAATGATGCTCAGATTCGATACACAACCACTGAAAAAGAGCTCCTAGCTGTTGTTTTTGCCTTAGAGAAATTCAGATCTTATCTCTTAGGAGCCAAAATCATTGTTTTCACTGACCATGCTGCCTTGAGGCATTTGCTTGCCAAAAAGGATGCCAAGCCTAGATTGATCAGATGGATTCTATTGTTACAAGAGTTTGATTTGGAAATTCATGATAAGAAAGGATCAAGAATGTGGTAGCTGACCACTTGTCTAGAATAGTTGCCCCGGACTCTATGCCCATTAGAGATGCTTTCCCGGATGAGCACATTTTAGCCGTCTCCAACATTTTATCTCCATGGTACGCACACATTGTGAACTACAAAGTCATTGGACGAGTACCTGGGATTGGACAAAAATGAGAGAGAGAGATTCTTTGCTAGAGACAAGTACTTTATTTGGGAGGACCCGGAGCTATTTTTCATAGGACCAGACCAAGTGATAAGAAGATGTGTCCCTGAGAGTGAGCACCAAAGTGTCCTCAAGTTTTGTCATTCTCTCGCCTGTGGAGGACACTTTTCAGGAAAGAAAGACCGCTGCTAAGGTCTTAGACTCTGGTTTCTACTGGCCCACATTGTTTAAGGATGCTCCACAATTTTGTAAGGCTGTCCTAGATGTCAAACCATGGGAAATATTTCTAAGAGGGACATGATGCCTCTTAACCCCATTTTGGTTGTAGAGATTTTTGATGTTTGGGGGATAGATTTTATGGGACCTTTTCCACCATCCTTTGGATACACATACATTCTAGTCGCTGTTGACTATGTGTCCAAATGGATAGAAGCCATAGCCACGAAGACCAATGATCATAAGGTGGTTATCAAATTTGTTCAGAAAAACATCTTTTCTAGATTTGGGTGGCCCAAAGCAATCATTAGTGATGGAGGACCTCATTTCATTAACACCCAATTCAGGACCCTCCTAAGGAAGTATGGGATCACCCATAAGCTAGCAACACCTTACCATCCCCAAACTAGTGGCCAAGTGGAAGTATCCAACAGGGAGATTAAAAACATTCTTCAAAAGTCGGTTAGGCCTGATAGGAAAGACTGGTCAGAAAGGTTAGATGATGCATTGTGGGCCTACCGAACTGCTTTCAAAACTCCCATTGGAATGTCCCCTTACCGGCTTGTCTTTGGAAAATCATGTCATTTGCCGGTCGAACTTGAGCATAGAGCCTATTGGGCTATTAAACAAGTCAATCTTGACTTAGCCCAAGCTGGTCAACAAAGGACCCTTCATCTGAATGAGCTAGAAGAGCTCAGAAATGAGGCCTACGAAAGTTCTAAGATCTATAAAGCCAAGGCCAAAGCATTCCATGATAAAAACATTCATAGAAAAACTTTTCAAGTGCATGATAAAGTCTGGCTATTTAATTCTCCGCTTCGTCTTTTTCCGGGAAAAAAGTCCCGGTGGGATGGGCCTTACATGGTTGTCAAAGTCTATGACAATGGCGCTGTCGTTATTCTTGATCCTAAAACTGGACAATCGTCCACTGTTAATGGGCAGAGGTTAAAGCATTTTTTTGAAAACCCGCCTTCCTTGAAAGTTGAGTCTACCAAGCTAGATGAGCCAAGTGAAGCCTAATTGCGTCTGGCTGAAGACGATAAACTTAGCGCTTCTTGGGAGGCAACCCAAGTGTACAGATTTCCTTCATCAGGTAATTTTCTGTCTTACTTTCTGTTCCTGTGAATAAGTAGGGGGAGAGGTAGAATAAAGCATGCATTCATAGTCTCCACCCCATCCATGCTTCATTTCATTTTCTTAGCTTGTACATAGAAAATAAAAATTTCACAATATTTCATCTTTAAATAAATCTTTGAATAAAAATGCTTGTCATTTCACAGACTATGTGTCTGATCTTTAACCATTAAAATTTTGTGGTTGTCACACTCCTTTGCAAGTATCCATGTTAGGTAGCCTCTAGTAAAGGATTACATGTACCTCTTGTCTACCTTATGTAAGGATTTATGGCAGGAAGTTTCATACACACACTACACAGCCACTTAGATTAGCTGAACCCGAATGTAGCAATTTTGTCAAGGCTAGTAGGAGAGAGGTGATTGGTTTTCTCCCCTCCCCTTAAGTGAATTGTGAAGGAAGTGAAGGTATGTGATCAAGGAACTTGACTGTTCATTCTTCCTTAAAGAGGAAAAGTAAAGAAAAGAAAAGCAAAAGCAAAAAGCAAAAGAAAAATATATCCATGAAAAATGCCCCGGATCTGAGTAAAGTTGGACTCGCTACTCTTGAAAAGTGATGGGTTGTGCAGCATTATGGATGAAAAGAAAAAAATCTGAGCGCACAAAGTGCAAATAAAGGGACAAAAGTCTCCAAACTCAGAGAAATAATCCTCAAGGAAGATGAGCAGAATGGAACTGAGAGAAACAATCCGATCTGACTGAGCAAGGATCTTATTCCACAATTCTTTTCTTTTCCCTCGAATTAATCTAATCTCAATTACTAGCTGAGGCAGAGGAGCTTCAGAAGGGCTGATGTGAACTCTTAAGTGAGCTACCTTTTGTGCACAAATTTCTTGCCATAAGCCTTTACAATTAGGAAAGACATGTACCCACACTAATCTTTTACATGATGGTTGTTTAGCATGAGACATTGTATCTTCTGGTCCTACATTTGGAGTAATTTTCATTGCTAAGGACTAGCAATGTTCAAGTAGGGGGGAGTGATAATTACTTAATTTTTAGCGTTGAATTTCGTACATATAGTTGATTTTAAACAACCATTGTCTATAAATGATGTTCATTTTATTTTAATTGTCATTTCATCCATAAATAAAATTTTGAGCATTTCAGTTAAGATTTTGGGTAGATCACATAGTTAGATCTTCATTTAATAAAGTCAAATACTTTTTAAATAGTTTGACTAATAAAAATATTTTCTCATTTACATTGTATATAAATAAATCATTTTCTTAAGTCCTCTTTTGTAAATATTAGTTCATAGATAAATCAAATTTTAAATCTTAGTTAAATAAATAAAAGTATTTGCTTAAATACCATACCCTTTCATCACCATTGATCCATTACACCAATCTCTCATCCAACCTTGCCACATACCCCAACCCATTAAATAAATAAAAATTTTAGCACTCCTCTTTTAATCACATAATGCCACAACCCCCATACCCATTTAACCATTTTTTTAACCATTTTTCTCATTTTATCCACAGAAGGGGAGAAGCTTCTTGAAGCAGCAGAGCTGCTGGGTGCGGCTGGCCAGGCGACGGGGCTATGGCTTGCGCAGGTGCTGGGCGGGAACCAGGAAGCAGGCCTCTGGCGGCGCTGGCGATGGAGGCGGCTGGAGATGGCGGAGCCCTGGCCGGTTGTGCAGGGCCAGATCTGGGTGCAGAGGAGCTGCTGCGATTTGGGGCGGAGCTGTGTGAAGCCCCCGTGTGGAGCGGACGCAGAGGATGGAGCTCGGGTGTACGGCCCGTGCGCGGCAGTGGAGATGTGAGCAGCGGCCAAGCGTATGATGGTGCTATGCTGCTGGGCGATGGCGGATCCCCTGCGCATCCGATGGATCCGGCTGATGCGGCCTGATCTGGGCATGGCGCTTCTGGTGTGGGCCGGGCCTGATGGAGGTGTGAGATGGCGCCAGAAGGAGCTGACGCCCCGATGGTGGTTGTGTGCTGGCTAGATGGCGGGAAGGAGATGGGAGCGCAGGTGCTGGGCCCTGGCGCGATGCTGAACCAGGAGCGGCTGCGGCGGTGTGTGCGGATGGGCCAGATGTGCTGAGCTGGAGATCCTGCCGACGTGGCGATCCTGGTGCACACTGGAGAGGAAGCAAGAAGACCCGGAAGCCTATATAAAGGGACCCCAAAGGTCCTCCGAGGGGGTTCTCAGGTTGGCAAGTAGGAATTTCTGAGGATTTCTTTTAGTCTCTAATTTCTTCTGTAGTTTTCTTTTGAGCAGAGCTGTGAGGGTTGAGGGTTTTGGTTCAATAATTTTTTGGGTTTTCTTCTTCGGTTCTGTAAGGGCTTCTCCAGTAGAGAGTTTGGAGATATTTTTCTGTGCCATTTCTTTCTGCACTTTTCCTTTCAGCAGAGCAGGAAGGGAGACGGATTGGGAGTTTGGGATTTTTTTTTTTTGAGTTTTATTGTTCCATTTTCATCTGTAATGGTTGAGATGGTGTTAGTTCAGCAATTGGTTGTCTAGTTCAGATTTTTGGGATTTTGCTGTTCTCCTTCTCTTCTGCTGTTCTTCCGGAGGAGTGAGTTTGTTTTCGCTTATGTTCAGCATTTGTTGGAGATGTTTGGGTTTTATTCTGTGCAGATCTGTGTAGTTCGGTGCTTGTGAGTTTTCAGCATCTGTAAGGGGAGAAGAACGATCCAGGCGATTTCCTCTGTTCATCTGGAAGGCGACTGCAATTTTGTGGGCTTCTTCTTTGCTGCTAGAAGGGGAAGCAAGGGGATCCGTCTTCTGTAATTCTGGTTGGTGTGTTGTGGAGCTTTTAGAGTTAGCGGAGAGCAATTAACATTTGAGAGATCAGATAGTTTGATTCCTCTTCTGTTTTTATTCTTCGAGATTTCTATTTCGATTAGTAAACTTCTCTTCTCTGTACAGATCGGAAGTTTGATATTGCAAGTGATATCTCATTATTTGACTTGTTCTTCATCCCTCGAACTGTGAGGGTATATTGCATTGCTTACAGTTTGTATTGCCCTCAATAGATATGATGCTTAATTTGATCAATCAACAAGACTTGTAGTTCAGTTTATGCATTAAGAATTTCAGGCTTGATGATGCTTATTTGAGTAGTATTGTAGATTCTTGTTCTTATTTTCTATCTGATCCCCTGAGTCGTAGGGGTACATTGAGTTGATAGTGTTCTTTTGAGAATTCGTATTTTGTCATCTTTCCGAATCATTTCAGAATTAGAAGTTCGTGTGTTTCTAGTTTAGATTTCTGTCTACCGGCTCGATCCCTCAAGTGAGAGGGTACAGTGATACAAAGTTTCTTGAATTCAATTCAACTCGTTCTTTCATTATGTTTGATCTATCGAGTTGTGAGAAATTTAATTGATGTTGTTTACAGAATTACTTTTAATGCAATGTTATTTTGGTGGAAAGTGTTTTCAAATCAAAGTAGTTTAAATCAAATTCTATTCGGCCTCTCCGTGGATATGACATGTGCTCACCATTTTACTAGTTCATATTTGCTATTTTAAATCTGTGAGACAGTTTAGAGAAGGTGGGCTTGTTGATCTGTGCAAGGAACTCTAGACAACGGAAGTGCACAAGCAACAATGCCGCGCGCTTCATCTTGGCGCCGTTGCCGGGGAGGCATTAGAGTTTGATTTAGATTTGCTTTAATTTGATTTCATTTACCTTGAGATTTCATTTGACTTGTTATTGGGCTTTCATTTCAGATTTGCACACTTGGAGTGGGACTTGGAGATTTGGTTTGGAGATTTGAAGCCCATTGGAGGAGAAGCTTGCTGAAATTTTTTTAATTGCTTTTAATTCCGAATTTTAGATAGAAAGAGCGTGAGTGAACTTTGTAGTGAGGCTTTCATGTACTCTCTGTGCATGTACAGAGATTTCCTTCTCGTTGGCATGTAATAATTGGCCTCTTTGTGGTTTGATTGGTTTGGCATTAGTCTATAGTACCACTTTATATTTTCTTACTTTCATTTTATTCAATTTAAAAATCAAATAAAAATTAAAACTTCTAAAATCTAAAAAAATTTCTCAAATCGCTCTTTCATGTTAGCCGTTTGTTTGTAATTAAAAATTTCATCTCTCAAGATTAGGATCCCATGTTTTAGGACATTCATCACTTTAATTGACATTTGAATTCAATTTTTGTTCTTTGCATTGAAGAGAGCGGGGGAAAGGTAAGATTTCTCTCTCTCGTTTCATGCATTAGACTTAGCATTAGATAATCTCTTGTTTGAAATTTGATCTGTGCACTTCACATTTGTAATTGAGACTGCTTAAGGGCTTAACCCATTAGATAAAAAGATAAGGTGAGGGATTTCATCACCCTTTCCTTTGCCCAAAAATCACAAAAAAATTCACATTCTTGCATTGTCCTAAACTTTCAATAAAAATCAGTAGACTTGGCCCTAGGGTTCATCATTAGATTTGTTCTTTCTTAATTCTAAAACTTCTCTTTAAGTCTGGTGTCTAGGATTAGAGGTTAAAAAGCTTACGCTTAAGTGAACTAGAGGTTATTTAATTGGGTCCTTGCGAAAGCAAGGGGGGCCTCCCTCTACTCCACCTCTTACCTGGCCAGTACAAAAAGAGTTAGAATTGGATTTAAGTAAGTATAAATCTGATTTTGAGAAAAAAACATAAGTCCAAGGAACACTTAGTGTCTAGGATAATTTGATTTGAAAGTGTTTGTTTGTTTGTGTTTGTTTAAAAATTCATCAAAAATCAATAAAAATCTTAAAAATTCAAAAATCATAAATAGAGAGGCTTTTTATCTGTGCATGCTTGGTAGACGTTCCCAGAATTTAGATTTGGCCCAACCTATAGACGAGATTGAAAGATTTTTCCATAGGATGGCCAACCAAAACCAGAACCAAGTTGCTAGAAACTTAGAAGAAGCTGCACCCAGACAGATGAAGGAATACTTCATTCCTTCTGACTATCAACCTGCCACTTGCATTAGGCCGGAAATTCCGGCAAATCATTTTGAGATCAAACCTGGAACCATTCAGATGTTGCCATCCTTTTATGGCAATCCTAATGAAGACCCTTATAGGCATATAGATGAGTTCATAGAGATTTGTTCCACTGTAAGAATCCAAAATTTCACAGAAAATGCCTTAAGGTTGACCTTATTCCCATTCTCCTTAAAAGACAAGGCTAAACATTGGTTGGGAACCATAGGGAGAACTATCACAACATGGCCAGAAATGCAGCAGGAATTTTTAAAGAAATTTTACCCGATTGGCCGAACAAACACCATGAGAAGAGCAATAACTGGATTCTCCCAACACCCGGGAGAATTAATGCATGAATCATGGGAGAGATTGAAGGAGTTGCTTAGGAAATGCCCCCACCATGGTTTGTCGAGGTGGCAAATAGTTCAAGCTTTTTATGAAGGTCTGACAGAATCGAATAGGCAAATGGTTGATGCTTCGTGTGGAGGAGCATTCATGACTAAGAGTGAGGATGAGGCATATAATCTTTTTGAAACATTGAGTGAGAACTCTATCAATCATGCCTCACTCTACTCTTATGAGAGAGCGTTAGGACCTGTGAAGAAGGCAGGGATGTATGAAGTAAGAGGAAGAGGGGAACCAGACTCTAGGGTAGAAGATCTGATAGCTAGACTTGACCAAAGATTGGAGCAGAAGTTGGAACAGAAATTTGATCAATTATTATCTTTGACTGGGCAAGCCACACCCAATTTTTCTCAACAACCTGAAACTTGTGCTATGTGTGCTAGCCCAGCTCATCCCACCAGTGCTTGTCCCACTACTGCCCAATTACCCCCTTTCATTCAGGAACAAGTCCAAGCTGCTCAAGGCTTCTACAAACCCTCCTATGACCCATATTCCAACACATACAATCCTGGTTGGAGAAATCACCCAAACTTTTCATGGAAAAATCAATCTGAACAAGTTTCCCAACCTGCCTTCAAGCAATCCATGTACGGTCAATCCTATCCCAATCAAAATTCGGGATTTGGCCAATCTTCTAACTCCAAACCTCCACAATTCCAAGGAAGTCAAAATTCCAATCAATTTGCTCATACAAATTTCCAACAACCTTCATTGAATCAACCACCACCTCCTCAACCCAATTGGGATGATAAAATGAACCAACTCCAGAACATGATGGCGACTCTATGTCAAACTGTGCAAGAACAACAAACTCAAAATCAAAATTTTCAACAAAATTTTGCAAGGTTAGAGTCTCAAATTGCTGATGTATGTCAAAGGAGGGAATCCGGGCAATTGCCTAGTCAAACTATAGCAAACCCAAGGAACAACCCTCCCGGATTCTACCAGAACCAGCAATACCATCAGGGTCAGGGGTACAGACCACCACCTGCTAGACAAAATGCACCTCCACCACAGAACCCACAACAAGCTTTTGTCCAGAACATTCCTGCACCTCAAAATCAAAACCAACCTATACAACAGGATCATCCTCCTGCCCAAGCTAGGGGCCCGCAAGTAGAAAATGCAAAAACTGTGTCTACCTTAAGAAGTGGAAGAATCAGAACAAATCCTCACCCACACATGTCAAATGAGGATACGGAAAAGGAAATTGAAATTGAAATTGAGGAAATTGTTGAAAAAGACAAATCCAAGGGAAAAGAGAAAATAAATGAAGAACCTCTAGACACAATCAAGAGGAGTGAAGATCCAAACTGTTACATCTCAAGAGTTCCTTTTCCTGAAGCTTTAAAACCAAAATCCAAAAACAAATCCACTGGTAATGAAGAACTCTTGGAACTGTTTAAGCAAGTTCACATCAACATTCCACTCCTTGATGCCATCAAGCATGTGCCGGCCTATGCCAAATTTCTAAAAGAAATGTGTACTCCAAAACGGAAGTGAGAAACAAAACTGAAACAATAATTCTCCCAGAAATTGTGAGTACCATTGTCTTAAACCAACTCCCTAAGAAGCTTAAAGATCCGGGCACTCCACTAATTCCTTGCACCATCGGTGGAGTCACTTTTGAGAGTGGCCTTTTAGATTTGGGAGCCAGTGTCAACCTCCTACCTTCTGCCATTTTTGAAAATTCAAGCTAGGAGAGTTGAAACCCACTTCTGTTGTCCTCCAACTAGCCGATCGATCTGTTACCACTCCTAAAGGCTTAGTTGAGGACGTGATTGTAAAAATCAATGATTGTTACTTCCCTGCCGATTTCATCATTTTGGACATGAACACTCCCCAAGATTTGACTCAGTCCACCATTATCCTTGGTAGACCTTTTTTGGCCACAGCTAGAGCCAATATTAACTGTGCTACCGGGATGATGGATATATCATTTGGAGATAGGCGGGTTAGTATCAACATTTTCAGGGCATCTAGGCATCATGATGAAGGAGAAAGTTGTCTAGTGGTAGACACCTTGGAAGAGTCTTGTGTGGAAGAAGCAATAGACCAACCCTGTGCTCTAGGGTTTGAGGGAGAGGAAGGACAATTTAATTCCATATTTCAAGATAATGATCCATCAATTCCATTTGAGTGTCCTCCTAAGGTTGAGCTAAAACCACTCCCTGCAAATTTAAAGTACATCTTTTTAGGAGAGAATGAGACATGGCCCATCATAATCGCTAGTGATCTTGAGGAAGGGCAGGAAAGGAAATTGATTGATGTTTTGAAGAGTCATAGGAGAGCTATAGGTTGGACAATAGATGATCTGAGAGGGATAAGTCCTTCAGTTTGCACACATCGCATTTACTTAGAAGAGAATGCCAAAAGTTCAATCGAATGCAAAGAAGACTAATCCCAACATGAAAGAAGTTGTTAAGAAGGAAATTGTCAAATGGTTGGATGCAGAATTTATTTATCCCATCTCTGATAGCCAGTGGGTTAGTCCAACTCAAGTTGTGCCTAAAAAGTCTGGACTAACCGTGATTCAAACTGAAAAGGGTGAGCTCATTCCCACTAGGCTGGCTACAGGATGGAGAGTGTGCATTGACTATCGTAAACTGAATGCAATGACCAAGAAAGACCATTTCCCCTTACCTTTCATTGACCAAATCTTAGAGAAACTGGCAGGCCAAAAATTCTTTTGTTTCCTTGATGGATACTCAGGGTATAACCAAGTGGCTATTCACCCTGATGACCAAGAAAAGACCACTTTCACATGTCCATTTGGAACCTTTGCCTTTAGACGCATGCCATTCGGGCTGTGCAATGCCCCTGCAACTTTTCAACGTTGCATGTTGTCTATTTTCTCAGACATGGTTGGGGATTACTTAGAAGTCTTCATGGACGATTTCTCTGTGTTTGGAAATGACTTTGATTCGTGCCTCGACCATTTGACTGAAGTGCTCAAAAGATGCATTAATGCCAATCTTGTCTTAAGTTGGGAAAAGAGCCACTTCATGGTTAAGGAGGGAATTGTCTTAGGGCATATTGTCTCAGGGAGAGGGATAGAGGTAGATAAAGCCAAGGTGAATCTCATTTCCGAATTGCCTCCTCCCAACTCTGTCAAACAAATTCGATCCTTCCTTGGTCATGCTGGATTTTATAGGAGGTTCATCAAAGACTTTTCCAAAATTGCAAGGCCATTGACTTCTTTGTTGAAAGATACTCCTTTCATTTTTGATGAAGCTTGTCATAAAGCCTTTGAGGAATTAAAAGACATTTTGACCAGAGCTCCAATTCTACAATCTCCAGATTGGTCATTACCATTTGAGATAATGTGCGATGCTTCAGATTATGCAGTAGGTGCCATTTTGGGCCAGAAAACTGATAAAGGATCTGTGGTGATTTATTATGCAAGCAGAACATTGAATGATGCTCAGATTCGATACACAACCACTGAAAAAGAGCTCCTAGCTGTTGTTTTTGCCTTAGAGAAATTCAGATCTTATCTCTTAGGAGCCAAAATCATTGTTTTCACTGACCATGCTGCCTTGAGGCATTTGCTTGCCAAAAAGGATGCCAAGCCTAGATTGATCAGATGGATTCTATTGTTACAAGAGTTTGATTTGGAAATTCATGATAAGAAAGGATCAAGAATGTGGTAGCTGACCACTTGTCTAGAATAGTTGCCCCGGACTCTATGCCCATTAGAGATGCTTTCCCGGATGAGCACATTTTAGCTGTCTCCAACATTTTATCTCCATGGTACGCACACATTGTGAACTACAAAGTCATTGGACGAGTACCTGGGATTGGACCAAAAATGAGAGAGAGAGATTCTTTGCTAGAGACAAGTACTTTATTTGGGAGGACCCGGAGCTATTTTTCATAGGACCAGACCAAGTGATAAGAAGATGTGTCCCTGAGAGTGAGCACCAAAGTGTCCTCAAGTTTTGTCATTCTCTCGCCTGTGGAGGACACTTTTCAGGAAAGAAGACCGCTGCTAAGGTCTTAGACTCTGGTTTCTACTGGCCCACATTGTTTAAGGATGCTCATCAATTTTGTAAGGCTTGTCCTAGATGTCAAACCATGGGAAATATTTCTAAGAGGGACATGATGCCTCTTAACCCCATTTTGGTTGTAGAGATTTTTGATGTTTGGGGGATAGATTTTATGGGACCTTTTCCACCATCCTTTGGATACACATACATTCTAGTCGCTGTTGACTATGTGTCCAAATGGATAGAAGCCATAGCCACGAAGACCAATGATCATAAGGTGGTTATCAAATTTGTTCAGAAAAACATCTTTTCTAGATTTGGGTGGCCCAAAGCAATCATTAGTGATGGAGGACCTCATTTCATTAACACCCAATTCAGGACCCTCCTAAGGAAGTATGGGATCACCCATAAGCTAGCAACACCTTACCATCCCCAAACTAGTGGCCAAGTGGAAGTATCCAACAGGGAGATTAAAAACATTCTTCAAAAGTCGGTTAGGCCTGATAGGAAAGACTGGTCAGAAAGGTTAGATGATGCATTGTGGGCCTACCGAACTGCTTTCAAAACTCCCATTGGAATGTCCCCTTACCGGCTTGTCTTTGGAAAATCATGTCATTTGCCGGTCGAACTTGAGCATAGAGCCTATTGGGCTATTAAACAAGTCAATCTTGACTTAGCCCAAGCTGGTCAACAAAGGACCCTTCATCTGAATGAGCTAGAAGAGCTCAGAAATGAGGCCTACGAAAGTTCTAAGATCTATAAAGCCAAGGCCAAAGCATTCCATGATAAAACATTCATAGAAAAACTTTTCAAGTGCATGATAAAGTCTGGCTATTTAATTCTCGCTTCGTCTTTTTCCGGGAAAATTGAAGTCCCGGTGGGATGGGCCTTACATGGTTGTCAAAGTCTATGACAATGGCGCTGTCGTTATTCTTGATCCTAAAACTGGACAATCGTCCACTGTTAATGGGCAGAGGTTAAAGCATTTTTTTGAAAACCCGCCTTCCTTGAAAGTTGAGTCTACCAAGCTAGATGAGCCAAGTGAAGCCTAATTGCGTCTGGCTGAAGACGATAAACTTAGCGCTTCTTGGGAGGCAACCCAAGTGTACAGATTTCCTTCATCAGGTAATTTTCTGTCTTACTTTCTTTCCTGTGAATAAGTAGGGGGGAGAGGTAGAATAAAGCATGCATTCATAGTCTCCACCCCATCCATGCTTCATTTCATTTCTTAGCTTGTACATAGAAAAATAAAAATTTCACAATGTTTCATCTTTAAATAAATCTTTGAATAAAAATGCTTGTCATTTCACAGACTATGTGTCTGATCTTTAACCATTAAAATTTTGTGGTTGTCACACTCCTTTGCAAGTATCCATGTTAGGTAGCCTCTAGTAAAGGATTACATGTACCTCTTGTCTACCTTATGTAAGGATTTATGGCAGGAAGTTTCATACACACACTACACAGCCACTTAGATTAGCTGAACCCGAATGTAGCAATTTTGTCAAGGCTAGTAGGAGAGAGGTGATTGGTTTTCTCCCCTCCCCTTAAGTGAATTGTGAAGGAAGTGAAGGTATGTGATCAAGGAACTTGACTGTTCATTCTTCCTTAAAGAGGAAAAGAAAGAAAAGAAAAGCAAAAGCAAAAAGCAAAAGAAAATATATCCATGAAAAATGCCCCGGATCTGAGTAAAGTTGGACTCGCTACTCTTGAAAAGTGATGGGTTGTGCAGCATTATGGATGAAAAGAAAAAAATCTGAGCGCACAAAGTGCAAATAAAGGGACAAAAGTCTCCAAACTCAGAGAAATAATCCTCAAGGAAGATGAGCAGAATGGAACTGAGAGAAACAATCCGATCTGACTGAGCAAGGATCTTATTCCACAATTCTTTTCTTTTCCCTCGAATTAATCTAATCTCAATTACTAGCTGAGGCAGAGGAGCTTCAGAAGGGCTGATGTGAACTCTTAAGTGAGCTACCTTTTGTGCACAAATTTCTTGCCATAAGCCTTTACAATTAGGAAAGACATGTACCCACACTAATCTTTTACATGATGGTTGTTTAGCATGAGACATTGTATCTTCTGGTCCTACATTTGGAGTAATTTTCATTGCTAAGGGACTAGCAATGTTCAAGTAGGGGGGAGTGATAATTACTTAATTTTTAGCGTTGAATTTCGTACATATAGTTGATTTTAAACAACCATTGTCTATAAATGATGTTCATTTTATTTTAATTGTCATTTCATCCATAAATAAAATTTTGAGCATTTCAGTTAAGATTTGGGTAGATCACATAGTTAGATCTTCATTTAATAAAGTCAAATACTTTTTAAATAGTTTGACTAATAAAAATATTTTCTCATTTACATTGTATATAAATAAATCATTTTCTTAAGTCCTCTTTTGTAAATATTAGTTCATAGATAAATCAAATTTTAAATCTTAGTTAAATAAATAAAAGTATTTGCTTAAATACCATACCCTTTCATCACCATTGATCCATTACACCAATCTCTCATCCAACCTTGCCACATACCCCAACCCATTAAATAAATAAAAAATTTTAGCACTCCTCTTTTAATCACATAATGCCACAACCCCCATACCCATTTAACCATTTTTTTAACCATTTTTCTCATTTTATCCACAGAAGGGGAGAAGCTTCTTGAAGCAGCAGAGCTGCTGGGTGCGGCTGGCCAGGCGACGGGGCTATGGCTTGCGCAGGTGCTGGGCGGGAACCAGGAAGCAGGCCTCTGGCGGCGCTGGCGATGGAGGCGGCTGGAGATGGCGGAGCCCTGGCCGGTTGTGCAGGGCCAGATCTGGGTGCAGAGGAGCTGCTGCGATTTGGGGCGGAGCTGTGTGAAGCCCCCGTGTGGAGCGGACGCAGAGGATGGAGCTCGGGTGTACGGCCCGTGCGCGGCAGTGGAGATGTGAGCAGCGGCCAAGCGTATGATGGTGCTATGCTGCTGGGCGATGGCGGATCCCCTGCGCATCCGATGGATCCGGCTGATGCGGCCTGATCTGGGCATGGCGCTTCTGGTGTGGGCCGGGCCTGATGGAGGTGTGAGATGGCGCCAGAAGGAGCTGACGCCCCGATGGTGGTTGTGTGCTGGCTAGATGGCGGGAAGGAGATGGGAGCGCAGGTGCTGGGCCCTGGCGCGATGCTGAACCAGGAGCGGCTGCGGCGGTGTGTGCGGATGGGCCAGATGTGCTGAGCTGGAGATCCTGCCGACGTGGCGATCCTGGTGCACACTGGAGAGGAAGCAAGAAGACCCGGAAGCCTATATAAAGGGACCCCAAAGGTCCTCCGAGGGGGTTCTCAGGTTGGCAAGTAGGAATTTCTGAGGATTTCTTTTAGTCTCTAATTTCTTCTGTAGTTTTCTTTTGAGCAGAGCTGTGAGGGTTGAGGGTTTTGGTTCAATAATTTTTGGGTTTCTTCTTCGGTTCTGTAAGGGCTTCTCCAGTAGAGAGTTTGGAGATATTTTTCTGTGCCATTTCTTTCTGCACTTTTCCTTTCAGCAGAGCAGGAAGGGAGACGGATTGGGAGTTTGGGATTTTTTTTTTTTTGAGTTTTATTGTTCCATTTTCATCTGTAATGGTTGAGATGGTGTTAGTTCAGCAATTGGTTGTCTAGTTCAGATTTTTGGGATTTTGCTGTTCTCCTTCTCTTCTGCTGTTCTTCCGGAGGAGTGAGTTTGTTTTCGCTTATGTTCAGCATTTGTTGGAGATGTTTGGGTTTTATTCTGTGCAGATCTGTGTAGTTCGGTGCTTGTGAGTTTTCAGCATCTGTAAGGGGAGAAGAACGATCCAGGCGATTTCCTCTGTTCATCTGGAAGGCGACTGCAATTTTGTGGGCTTCTTCTTTGCTGCTAGAAGGGGAAGCAAGGGGATCCGTCTTCTGTAATTCTGGTTGGTGTGTTGTGGAGCTTTTAGAGTTAGCGGAGAGCAATTAACATTTGAGAGATCAGATAGTTTGATTCCTCTTCTGTTTTTATTCTTCGAGATTTCTATTTCGATTAGTAAACTTCTCTTCTCTGTACAGATCGGAAGTTTGATATTGCAAGTGATATCTCATTATTTGACTTGTTCTTCATCCCTCGAACTGTGAGGGTATATTGCATTGCTTACAGTTTGTATTGCCCTCAATAGATATGATGCTTAATTTGATCAATCAACAAGACTTGTAGTTCAGTTTAATGCATTAAGAATTTCAGGCTTGATGATGCTTATTTGAGTAGTATTGTAGATTCTTGTTCTTATTTTCTATCTGATCCCCTGAGTCGTAGGGGTACATTGAGTTGATAGTGTTCTTTTGAGAATTCGTATTTTGTCATCTTTCCGAATCATTTCAGAATTAGAAGTTCGTGTGTTTCTAGTTTAGATTTCTGTCTACCGGCTCGATCCCTCAAGTGAGAGGGTACAGTGATACAAAGTTTCTTGAATTCAATTCAACTCGTTCTTTCATTATGTTTGATCTATCGAGTTGTGAGAAATTTAATTGATGTTGTTTACAGAATTACTTTTAATGCAATGTTATTTTGGTGGAAAGTGTTTTCAAATCAAAGTAGTTTAAATCAAATTCTATTCGGCCTCTCCGTGGATATGACATGTGCTCACCATTTTACTAGTTCATATTTGCTATTTTAAATCTGTGAGACAGTTTAGAGAAGGTGGGCTTGTTGATCTGTGCAAGGAACTCTAGACAACGGAAGTGCACAAGCAACAATGCCGCGCGCTTCATTATGCATGGTGCCAGTCCGGCTGCTTCCTTCTGTGTCCTTGACTCGCAAGAGCTAGATTCGACTTGGAGGTTTGCTGTGGTTGGTTACATAGTGGGAATAAAGACTGCTTTCACTCCTCTAAAAACCTTCATCGACAAGCAATGGAAACCAAGAGGTAACTTCGATCTCCATATGCGCCTGGGTGGTTTCTTTGTGTGTGTCTTTGATCTCGAAGAAGACATGCAGAGGGTTTTGGAAGGGTTCTGGCATATTAGAGGGCATCCTTTTATTCTCCAACGTTGGAATCGTGATGTCAGGATGGAGAAGGCCATGCTCTCGTCGATACGTCTGTGGGTTTCATTTCCAAACCTTCCCCTCCATCTCTGGTCTCACACATCTCTGAGTAAGTTAGGAAGTGTTCTTGGAAAACCACTTTTCATGGACAAGATGACAGCATCCAGGAAGAGGTTGGCTTTTGCTAGAATTTGTGTGCTTATTTCGTCGGATTTTTCATTTCCATCTGAGATAAAAGTGCTTCACGAGTCTGGAGATTCTGAAGATATCAGAGTGGACTATGAGAGGCAACCGAAGCCTTGCTCTGCTTGTTCATCCTTCGGTCACTCAGACGGTTCATGTTCTATT